>CABPRJ010000003.1:0-610540 GCA_902439185.1 Cinara cedri
TATATATATACGAGTATAATCAGGTATATAGAATACATCGTCTGATATACAGTGGAGTGACGCGATACGTATTGTAATTTGCAACAAAACAGAAAAAAATACAAAAAAAGACGGACATACTTCGCACGATGGGTGCGGCCACTTTTAGTGGTGAGACGTTGAGAAGGTAGGATACAGAACGGAATTTAATGTGTACCTATAATCTATAATCTGTAATCTATAATTATTTAATGTATAAAGACGTCCTATGATAATCGAGACGGGTGCGGCCATTGTTATAGGTAATTTAATGTATATCAGTAAGCTACGATAAACCGTTGATAACGAAAAAACGATTCTGAGCGCAGTTCAGTTGATCGTGATGCTTTGTCAACAATATATATATATCATATTATAGTAAAATAATTAAATAGGCATTTTATATTTTCTTTAATAATATTAGTTTAATGTGCCTACCGATTTTCCCATTTTTCCTACGTTTTTCTTCAGTTTGTTTTCGGTTTTTCACAATTAATGTGAAAACTCCTGAGAAAATCGAAAAGATATCAAATTTCAAAGTACCTCCACAGTGAAATTTCCTTTTAGAAAAATTGCTACACTCAAAAATTGGAACAAGATTTCTGGTAGAAAAGTTGTCCACAGATAAAAAGAAAAATTAACATCTTTGTAAAACCATGAGCTTCTTCGCTTCACTCTGAATCTAAAATCACAATTCACGCGTAATTTCTACGCTAACTATCAACGTATTTAAATAGAAACGCAATATAGTATCACTAGTTCGCATACAACTAATATGATTTATGAACTATCATGGTTGCATGATAGTGTGATAGTCGCGTTCACGATAGTTTGATATTTACTTTCATCCTGTTCTTCTACGATGATAGTTCATAATAGTAACTGCCGCGGCTGCGAATTTTAAAACTATCCATAACAATAATCTATCACTGACGTTTTTTTACTTTTAAAGAAATGTCCTGCAGGGTCTCATTTTGTAAATATGGTCAACGACGTGTCAGTAATGTAATATTATACTGTTGGGTAGCAATATGCAGTTGATGTTTTAATATTAATTTAATGGATGCGATCATAATATAATACATGCCATTAAAAATATTCGGAATAACTTTCTGTCAGTCCGGAAACGATATATCGTATAATATATTACAGGAAGTTTAAGTTTCTGTTTGATTTATACGCGGTTTTATATTATAAATTATAATTCGTATAATACAAGGAATTTTATTTATTATGTACTCGATTTCTGTCCGTTTTTTTTTCGTTTTATGCATTTTTTTTTTTACGACGGAACTTGTACGCCAATATACGTGTAACAATGCGTAATGTAGTCTTACGTGTGTAAATATAATATGTAATAATTAATAATTATTGCGTTTTGTCTAGCTCGGCGGTGAAAAACGAAAAAGAAAAAAAAATACGAGACTCATCATCACGGACACACGTGTTGTCGGGCCAGCAACCGTATCCTGTTGTCCCTGCTTGAACGCATAGCAAATATGGGGAGGGGAGACTGCATACATATGTCGTTGTCCGGAAATTATACGGAAGCACGGAAAGCGGACGTACAGTAATGTTGTCGTTGCAAACGGCTCGGAAAAAGTAAAAATTATGAGGGGGAAACGGGACAATTTCTTCTTGCCCGCTATAGATCAACAATATACCAACGGCGGTTGCAGTGTTTTTTCCCAATGAAGCAATTTCAATAAAATGTTCTCGTACAACTCGAGTTCAGAAGAATTTGGAGCTGTGAGCAGTGGCACCGGAGCCCTAAAAATGTAGTAGGGCGAAATTAATTTCAAGTGACACCAATATTTATATCTTTATTTTACAATTGATTATTCGATGACCAGAAAAAAAAAAGATACCTATATTAAATTATGAATATTGTTGTATAAATTTGACTATTTTGAATTTTAGATAACATAATTAATAAAAAACGAAATATTGTTTTTATCTTTTATTTAGGTAACTAAGTCATAAATTCCAATACGATATCTATAGTCTATTTATTTTATAAATTATTAAATTATTCGAAAAATGTTTTATAAACTTTTAAATTTTATTTATATTACATAGCATCATAGATAAATAAAAACGTATTTTGTTTTTTAAAAACTTATGTTTTACCCACGAAAACGTATAGGTTATATATTTTCTTGCATTCGTTTTACATATGGCAATCAAATATCTTAACACTGTAAGGTATGGAGTTTTCATCAAACTTTTTAAGAATCTTTTGTAGAATAATATCATCTGTTACGAAATACCCAGATGATTTTCAAGTATTTAAATGGATCCATAATTGATTCATCAATGGCTTACTAGAATGGTATCGTCAAATAGTATTTCTTTTTCTATTCCTAGAATACTGCAAAATTTTCACATAAAAATCACCAAACTGTTCTTCAGAAAATATTTTTGCCTGTTTATGTTACTGATAATTCACCAGTACGCATACAGGTTCAAATATACCCTATATAGATTATACTCGTTTATTGACAAGGTATACTATTATAGCCAATGGCGAGCTACGTATGAAATCGGAAAACGCTATAGGAACAGCCACTCGAAACGATCGCCTTCTCGTCAATGCTGATTCGGTCAAGCGCGGGCGAGCCCGAAATAAACGCCTCGTTTCCGAAAATAGACTACACGAGACTCGTACTATTATAATTACACGGTCTCTAATTAAAACGCTCGACGGCCGTGTAAAATATTATTATTATGCCGTGCGTTTTCCTCCTCTTTATTGTGTTATATCAACATTTCGGTCGCGTCCGCTGGTCGGCGAGTGTACACGTCGCTATTCGAGAAACGCATTCCGACGGACCATAAGTGTATTAAAACTATTGTAATATTTTACGAACAAACTCAAAACGGTTTTTGTTCATTGTATTGTTGTATTCTGATACCGTTACATGTTAGTGTCGGCAATGGATTTGAAGTCCAATTAAACGGGAGGTGAGTGACAGGTACGTAACCAGGGAGGGGGAATCCACGGGAGCCTGGACACCTCCCGCCGAAATTTAAACTTCTCACCAAAAAATCAGCTTATTGGTACAATTATTGGTAGTTGGTGGTAAATTTTATGTTTGGATCCTCCCCGAAAAAATTCTAGCTACAAGTCTGGTAGGTAAACCGGTATCAAATTAGATAATAGATAATCTTATAGTACAAGGATGCAATTGAAAATAAATTAAGGAGATTAGTCTGCAAGTACGGACTTTTGTTTTTGTAGAAATAAAAGGCCAATTATACATAAATTAACTGTAACGGACAAAACAATGTCTGAGTTGGGTAGAGAGAGGAAATGAAACGAAGCTGCGTATAAAATATTATAACAATAATTTCCTATACGTAGGTAATGTAGAAGTCTCGTGTAATATGTCGAATAAGAAAAAACAAGATAACTGCTAGGTGACATTGTAATTTGTATTGCACAGTGATTTTTGTTTTTTTTTTTTTCGAATCAGAAGCAGTTATACGAGTCGTCGGTAGAAAACAAGAAACGCGTCGTCGTCGTCGTGATGGACATGCGAGACGACGCGGTTATTTTCGTTGCACGTTTTTGTCGAAAAGTATAATAATATTATGTAGTAGTGTTCCGGTGGAACGGACGTCACCGTGACACGTCGAAAAACCGGCCGAGTACGCGGTGATATATTTGTCGTCACGGGTTCGCGTTTTCGAGACTTACGGTGGAATTATTCCAAACGCCGAGATTGGTCTCTGATCCGAGATTTAATAATAATGATTATTCCGATAATTTATAGTTAACATTATTATTCTACTGGAATACAACAATCGTCATACACCCGATAAAAAAAAAAAAAATCGATTGGTCTCCCCCATTTTTTCCACCGGTATTGCAGTGATATTGCAAGGGAATCCAGAAATTGAAAAAACAAAGGTTCAAAAGACAAGCGTCAAAAAGAGAAATTTAAATTTGAAAAATCCGGCTTCGTCATATAATCGGCCTCCCTGTCCGCCCTTGATCAAAATGTCCAATGTCCGCGTAGATTTTGTCTAAAGGTTTAACAAAAAAAGCTGAAGCAGCTCATGTAGGGGGGGGGGAGTCGAACTGGTTTCATGGGTACTTGCGAGACCGTGATTAAAACAGACTTCAGAAGGGAGGGTTCAAAAATTTGTTTAATTTACCATACACATTGTACTCATATATTTTGTTTGCGTTCGAACGCGCATCGATAGTTATCGCGTCTATTTTATTTTATTTGAATAGATAATGAAATTTTTTTAAAAAAAAAAAGCCCACGATGTACCCACTTCGATTTCGCGACTGATATTTCAAGGCGTGTGAACTTTTTTTTCGAAAAACCGAAAAAGCGGTCTTATCTTAGTAAACCTATACGAATATATTATTATCATAACGCTCGCTCGGGATCTAATAATAATCGTACAAACCGCGGTCGCGGCACGCACACATATCCGCATTATTACAGTTTCTCGCAGTTCGTACAAACGTCGTCACGGACGGTTCGTTAAACGGCCCGGCAGCTAATACAATGCGCGTTACACAATATGCTCCCAGGAGCCGTTTAATTGGATTCAATCGGATCGACAGGCGTCCGCGGGCCAATTAAGTACAATATTCGAAATCGTCAATCAGACTGCGGCGGCGACAGTCACGCAAGACCGAATGCCCTCCCTGCCCGACTGGAGGCGCCGGTGACAAGATGTGCGCGTGGGTAATAATTTTGTACGCGCCGGCATGTCCGCAAACCGGTCGCGGACCAGACGGGGCGAGACGAGAAATGCGTATACATTTGGTTTTGTAATTTTCGATCGGCGTAACAATAAACACTTTTCCGAATCGGCTGTGTGTCGGAGGCGCCTCTAGGTTTTTATTGCGTTTAAGGAAAAATCACGTCCGGCAAAACTCGTATTAACACCAGCCGAATAAATTATGAACGCATCGAGTGGTTTGGCCACCATCAATAAAGCATGTGATGTACAATTACCTGTAGTAATTGTGAAGAAAATAAAAATAAAAAATCTTTAAAAACCCAGTGCCCGTCGACCATAAGCGAAAATAGGATAAGGTCTGGGGGGCTTCGTCCCCAAATCAAGTCCTTATTAGTAGCAAATACTATAAGTAAGTATACATAATAAATATTAATCAATATTATGGATTGCTAAGCCTCCAAAAGTATTCGGGATGTTTGCGTGTATGTCGTCGGATAGATGTAATTGTCCAAGATTTAGTAGACTTGCAAGATGGTGATGACAGCGGCGATTCTCAATGAACCTACAAACTGAGAAGAAGACTTGCTAATTTCGTTCCAAGTGGGTGAAATTCTTTTTCATTTTTATAATTGGAAATGTCTGCAGCATGGCGTTACACTACAGGCAGTTTAAAAATTCAATTTTGATTCAAATGTTTGTCATATTTTCTATACTATAATAATTGGATTTAAAACAATTTTAAACAATTGAATGGTAAATATATTTATTTTTTTTCATAAATTCGGATTTGTTTATTTGATTTTACTCTAATATAATTCTAGTATACATGTTTTTGGGACGCAACGAAAGCAATTTTTGCGCGTAGACGTCTAATAATAGTGATATTTAATATTTTTTTTAGCGGGTGTAACAGACAAAAATAGTGGTGGTATATAATAGATATGCCGAAAGAAGAGTAATACGATAATAGGCTATGCCTATAGTCAAGACGAAGTACGGGATAAAGGCGAGGTGAAAGAAAAATTGATTTATTTTCTTTTACGGTAAAATCGATCACGATTTTTTTTTATATACGATATAATAACATTATACTATAATGGGAACGCCTCGAAAAAATAAAAAACTGAATCAGAGGGCGCGGTCGGTGTTCAAAGCGTCCAGGTGTCAGTCTGCACTCTCGTGAGATATATCGGTGATATATATTTCGATCGGTTTTTTTTCCATAATACCGTCGCGAAATACCTACCTATTTTGTATCACGATATCCGATCACTGCAGAACGGAATAATATATAGATGAAAAAAAAGACGACATATTATTATACGCCAATCTTATAAAACCACGAACGTAAAAAAAAATAAAAGGGTTTTGGACAAAAGAAAAACCGTCCGTATTCGATCATCGTTCGGCTTCTTTTGAGTCAAAGGAGCCGTCACCGTCACGTTTCGTACGAGATTAAGAAAAAGGCAAAACCTTCGGGAGCTAAAATGCACACGTAATTGTTCGGTATATTATCAGCGGTCGTTTAGTAAGCAAAAGTTTTTTTTTTTTTTTTAATATTTGTTCGACGACCATATTATAAAAACGGGTGTACTTCATCAGACACGAGCCAGGGATTAAAATATGCCGGGTTGGGGAGAGTCATAAAATGTGCGTACCACCTGTTTCGGTGCTGCAGGTTTATCGCACCCCTCTCCCACCCTCGAAACGGGTTTTATATTCCTCCGGTCGAGATATCAAAAAAAAGTTTTTCCAGTGGTGCAGTACTATAATATGTTATAGCACGAACAAACACGAATTTCGTTTTGTTTTTTTTAAAAGTCGAAGAAGCCCTGAAACAAGGAAACTGGATGGAAATTATATTTTCTCTTATTTTCTTGCACGTTTATTTCATAAGTACGCCAGGATGCATTTGTACAGGAATCTGGTATCTGCAATTTGTCCAACAATGATGACAATGGTTTAAATAATACTTTCTTACACATTTTTTTCCAGTTATTACGCAATTTCAAACAATTATTTTCAGAATGATGCACTGATTGTGCATTAAAAAAAAAAATACTATCCGACCTCTCCTCTCTCGATGTTGGTGATTCTCTAGGAGTACAGTTTTCTGGGCTAACCAATTACAATATATACAGGTAAATCCGTTCAGAATTTCGAAAAGAGATTTTCGATGTCAACTATATACGGCTGTACCTTTAGCCGACGTATAATAATGTTTTGAATAAAAAATCGTGGAAAAATTAGGTTTGGAAACGGTTAGGTAAGGGAAATTATTTTTAACGTGTCGGGCATTTTTTTTCATCCATCCGTCTGTCCGAATTCGTTCCGACGGTTTTTATCCCTTTCCGGATATACGCGTGCGCAGTTGGCACGGTGCCTTATTAAATTATTATAGTCTCTTGGAAACGAACTAATAATATTATTACGTCCACGTGGACTCAAATTAATCTTATCTCTCCCCCTCTCAAAACAAAACAACAATAATTATTCTTGTGTAACTAGATCAAAAAAAAAAAAAAAAAAATACAGGTCATTTTCAAATTACCAGATTTTTTTTCTTATCAATACTGTAAAAAAACAAATCGCATTGTTATTCCTAAAACTTGTTTGTACAAATTATCTCAATATTTGTGGTAACGTATTGACAATTTTGACGTCAAATAGGTGAAAAAATAATTTGGCTCCCTTTTATTCGAAATCACATTATACCAGATCAGTAGCTGGAACATAATTTAGGGAGTGGGGAGGGGGTCCGACACTTTGTTAAATATTACCGATTAAAAATAAAATAACCAGGTGATCCGGAACTCTGGATCCATACAGCTATACGTATTGGTCTTCCATTCAATTAAGATTATGTCCACAAGTTATTATTAAAAAACAAAAAGTATTTGTACATTTTTAATTGTAACATTTTGACTATATTTTATGAAATAAAACGAATATAATTTTAGTTCAATACACGTTAAGATAAGTAAATAAATGTATATAAATAAAATTGATGATAAATGATTATATATTATTTCAATTTTATTAGATATCTCCCTAGTATCTATATCATCTGGGGATTTCTGATCCTATATTCAGTATAGCCAATTAATTATAAGTCTATCTTACTCCATACTTGTTTATAGGTAAAATTGTATCCTCTTTAAATTTCGACATACTAAAGTATACTACATTTTGTTTAGGGACAATATAAAAACATACGTAAAAGATATTAACCTTGGGTAAACATTTACCACCCCGGGGCAATTTTCTTCATTCTTCCTGAGTCTATAGCTATATTTGAATATACACCAAACCATAAATGTTAAGTAAATTATGCGATCGAAAATGAACAGTAAAATTACGGTCGATATTAAAATATTTATCATCACGTTGGATTTAATAATATAATACTGCTTTATCATGACAAAGTTATAATATGATATGTTGCCATGATGCCGGTAACTGCGTTCTGTGCGTGATGTCTATAGTCTCCCATTTATAACGGACAAAAAAATACCCTCCTATTGTTCTACACGATACTATCGATCCGAGTTTCGATAATTGAATAATTTTGAATTGTCAGAAGTGGAACCAAACCAGCAGGTTGTACATAATTGTCTTTGAGATTTCACGACCGATTAATATACAATTTTGCACGAGACTAGAACTCGTGTGTCACGACGACAAAACTGGACTTTTAAAATTCGCGATTTACAACTCCAAATATGATTGGAAAATTTCATGAAAAAAAAAAGGCCGTGTTAGAAAGTTACTTTACGTAACTTAACTTAACCTTACTTTCTAGTTCTTAGAAATTTACAAGATGGTATAATATCATACATTCGTGCCATTAATTATTTTGGTTTTTTCTTTATCCTATTCGGACGGTATGAAACGTCGTTAAAATCCGCAATTACGTGCAGTTCGGGCCGTTCACACGCGTCCTTTAATTTTGGTTTTCGCGGTAAACGAAAAACGTTTTAGGGTGTGCGATTATACAGACGTCAAATTCCGTGGTTGGGTTCTCATCCAGATGTGTTCGAATAATAACGATTAAGCGTCCCATTGTATGTTATAATAATTTATTGTCGGTTAATGGAATCTGTTTGGACCGCTGAAATGGTTTGCTACAGCGCAATAAATCACATCATCGCGTCAATTCCGAAAACGACCGTGAAAATCTATATAGGTAGTCAAAATCACCGGATGTATTTATAATCTCGTGCTAGTTTTTTTTTTTTTTTTAAATTGTTATAATGTTGAAAACAAAAATTTAAGGTACATCTAAACATCTTGAATATAAGAAATAAAATTTAAAATTGAAACAATTAAACTCACACAATTAAAAAAATAATAATAATATTTAATAGATAATATAGGTAATAAAATAAAAATAAAATAATACTAATTAAGAGGTATAAACCAAAGGTGAACATCAAGTTTAGACAGCCAAGATTTCTTTTTCATCGCTCTTGTGAAGTCCATGTATAGGAGGGTTCCTTTACATTTTATTTGTGGGCATTCCTCAACAATGTGTGTGACGGTCTCTGTTTGTCCATAGTGAATGCGTGGGAAATCTTTCTTTCTCCATTTATGAAAAAGATAATTCGCATTTACCCTGCTTCATCGTATTCGTGCTCCAATCGTTTCAGTCCTAGGCTGGAAACATTTGCAAACAAATTAGGCTCTAAACAATCAAAACCTGAGACTCTTTGGGTTAAGTCTGGACCTATATAAGGTACTCATTTTTAACACCACCTTCCTAAGTTTTTAGCCAATTATTTACAACAAATAATATAATTCCATTATACATTAGTGTTGGAAATTCGTCACATAAAACGGTTTTTTTTTCAAATTTTCCCCAAAAATAGAGCATATTTCATAAAAACCTTGTCATGTCACCATACAAAAATAATTTTTCAGCGCATAATACGAACAGTGGAAGAAACGGCGGGGACGTTACGTAGTAACGGTGTGTACTTGGGAAAAACATTTGCAAAGTTGAGTACAATAATAATAATTTGATTACAAAAATTTAATTTTTTTAATATACCTTATATATTGTGATATATGTTTCTTTTCAGGTTTTCCTCACTACTTATGGACACTTCTTACGGCTTCTTCTGAACCGAATATAAGTTTAAACTTGGGAATTAAGAGTGGTTTTATAGGAGGATTGAAGCGATGAAAGTAGGATTTAGTTGCAATATAAATTTCAGTGTGTCATTGTTGCTGAAGGGAAGTGTTTATTAGGCTTTGAACTCCCTAAAAGAACCCCTTCCCCAAATTAAGCTAAAGAGTATTCTGTAGATGCATTGTGTTTTAGAGATTTCAACTTTCTCTGTCCTTACCAATATTTGCTCAAATTTACTATTTTTTTTTTTGAAGTTATTAATTTGTTTAGTATAATAGTGTTATATTATATAACTATATAAGTAATATTTATTTATTTATTTATTTATTCATTTGTATTCATGATACAGCTTCAATCACTTAGATTATTAGCTTACAAGTGTAGAAATAATGATAAATGTTACATATGGGCAAAAACAATAGTTATTTTTTAAATTGAGTAGCATGTACATATCGGTGTGTTTGAGTAATCTGATGATTTTGTTGCAGTTTTCTTCATCTGGGCTGAGGACTTCGAAGAAGTTGTCTGGGATCCCTAGGTTTTTTCTGGTTTCCTCATAGTTTAGACAATAGACTAAAAGGTACTTGAATGTAAGAGGTTCACCATAAGTTTGACATAGTGCTGGTTTTTCCTTTCGCATAAGATGGCGGTTTTAATGTTTTACAAAGAATATTACCATAATATAAAATAGGTGGGACCAATTTGACTGTATAGTGACTTCTGTGCTTGTGGGGGGTTTTTTTACGAGTAAAAATATAAAGGAGATGAACAACTACTGAAATTACCTTTTAATATATTATTTCATAATATTTTATTTACAAAAATAGATATCTTTATTGCGTTTGAAATCGTCTACGTAAATACGTTTTTATCGTTTTGAATTTATTATATTGCTTCCCTCTATTATTACACTTATTATAGGTCGACATAAAAAAAAATTTTTAAAAAAATGATAGCGGACACGTTTGACGCGTTTATGATGGCGAATATTATTTCGAGAAGTAAATATTTACGTTAAAACGAGTACGGTTATATTGACGTGCATGAGCAAAGGCAAGTCGCTTACGGATTATTCCTATTGCAGTACGTTTTATTTTGATCGCGATTTAAAAATGTATATTATTCGTTTATGTTTAGATTCATATATTTGTATTATACATAAGTCTTGGGCAATAACAGTACACTAAAAACAAATTCATTTTACCGCCAAACTGTAGAAAGTATAATGAACGGGGAAATAACAACGGAATGGAATAGTAAAAAAAAAATGAAAATCGTGTTTGATGGTTAAAAATCGCAGTTAGTGATAGCATAGAAGGCTAAAATTTAAATTTGGGAAGGCGATTAAGACGTTTTTACTTGAATCATGGTCGTAGCTAAGGGGGATTCAATTTCGACAAACAGATTGTACAAGTGTTTTCATCAATGCAATACTTAATAATAAAATGTAATATTATATATTATAATTTCTTGACATATATCGTGTAACAGTCCTTTGGCAACTATATTCTCCTAGGAGAATTTCAAACAAAAGCAATCAGTATGTAATTTTCATCAATACCTATCTTCTTTTTTATTGATATAAACCACGTCCAAAGCCAATCCGTTGAAAATCTTTTTTCTGACATAGTGTTATCACTTGAGCAATTTTTCCTACGGTTTAATGTAGACAACTTTCTTTCAGGAGCAGAAAAAGTAACTAAAAACATAGTTTACTCGTAAATCTTAAAATAATATACATATATGTACACGTCCATATAGGGAGGGGGGCACGAGTTTAAATCCTCCCTTAGCTTCTCTGGCTACGCCTCTGACTCCAGTAGTTAATATGAAACTGTGTAATATATTTATCGAATTGATAAAAATTAAAAAATGACGCGTTTTTATAATTCCGCAAAAAAGTATATAGTAAGTAAAAGTATTTTTATGAATATTTAGACTTATAAAATACTATAAGTCAATTTATTGTGATGTCAATTATTATATTCTTCCCGTTGTTTTACTAATTTGTATTTTATAATTCGGTTTCCACTCATTTTTCCCATAAATTGTTTTTTTTTTTTTTTAATATGATTTAATTCTTGTATAGGTCCACGGCACCACATATAACGCATTGCCATACTTCAAAATGGTCGTTCTATCCTCGAAAAACGTCCCCGTTGAATAATATTAATCACGTGTCGTACAAGTACGACAACGGCAATAATTATACGTGAATCACCGTCATGATAAAGGCCAGACCAAATCAGTTGTTCCCGAGGGGATTTGTTCGGTAAGACGTCGGACACGGTTTGGCACTTGAACCGTTCGACCGATTACAAACGAGAAGATGCGTAAGTACGTCATGCACGCGAAGTCATCGAGTAGTCCATCAGAAATAGAAAAACGACTTAGTTACATAACGATATTGTTCATGGGGCTATTATAAATACCTCGTGGCTAGTGGGTTGATGACTCATGATTTACCTATAATTAGAGAACGAATGGCGGCGATTGATCCCTTGTGCGGCTTTCATTTAGTGAAAACACCTAATATGCATTTGCATACCTATAGTATGGACTATATGGCCATAATATTATTAGTTCTGTTTGGGGCCATGGTATTTTTCGGGGAACAAAGAAACGGCAGTTTCTCTTTCTGACATTACACGGAACTTTTTATCAAGAATATGTTATTTTATTATTACTGATCATCGTAAATGATATATCATATAGTCATACGGATATGACAATTTTTTCCGGTCGGCGAGTGAGCGAGTGTCGAACGGATGAGTCATAAATATCGAATTTATAAATGCATCGTAATATTTTGAAAAGATAGTAGGGAAAGCAAGACATAGTGAGACAGTGTAAATAGATAACAAACAGATGATTTCCAGCGGCTCACATTGATGGGTACCATGCCGATAAGAAACTTTTCAATAAACGGGTTGATACCATGATTGTTCAATTACGTTCATATCGAGATTTTTGTCAATCATAATTAACTTATTGACTAATTAAAATTTTAAAATGTTGTTGATATGAAATAAAAAAAAAAAAAGGATCGATTAAAATAAAGGCTTGTAACTTATCTAGGGTTATATGTAATTTAAAATAACGAAATATATTTAATTTAATGTTATTTGATTATGAAGCTACTATATAGTAGAAATAAACTATTGTCTCGTGGTTTCCCACTGGTAGAGTAAATTGAGAAATTTGACCTTTTTTTTTTTATGGAACTGAAAGTTTTATTTTAATGCGCGCTAAATTTGAAATAAAGCCGCATGAAGAAGATTGAGATTGAATATTAAAGTTAAATAAGGTGTACTTATTTGAAAATTGTATGTCTCGCCATGTCACACTCATCCCTACCATAAAAATCTCTAAAATCTGACGCTCGTGTGATAAGCTACAATATTATGACTTCGTCCGTTTATCTATATAGACCCATGATAGTCAACGCTAAACACTTAATAGTGTTTTAGCGGCGTTTTGTATATAGCTACCCGGTGATATGATATAATGTACAAAAAAAAAGTCAATCGCTTTCCTCGCTAACATTTTATCGATTATATATTACACGATGTTTTTAAAATCTCAAGTCTCGGAGGCCTGAATCAATCAGCGTCATCAGCCCCCGTAAATACGACACTGGTATAAACACGATGAACGAGTTTTCAGAGTCTTGGCTCAAAAACGGCGTGACGGGAAGGAAAAAAAAACACCGCGGGGTACAGAGTTAGAAGAAAGAAAAAAAACGATCATCTCGTCTCCCGGACGCTCGTGTCAGTCGTCGCCGACTCCGGGCAAAAGTTTCCGGCTTCCTGGACTATTTCGTATACGATACACTTAATATTATACACGTGTATACTCACGGCGTTTCCGCACAATAGTGTACTGCTAGGTATACCTATTATTAACTCGTTCGCCGGAACCGAATAATAATAATTAATAAACGCGCGCGTGACGATTGCGACGCCCGAACGGAATACCGACGCGTCAAAAGTCGGAAAATATAACATACAGGATGATCAACATAATGTCAGAGGCTCATTATATCGGAAAGTATTAACTTTTTTCGGAATTTGTTTTTCACAAAATTTATTTAACAAACTGCTCTAGGATGTTGCATTATCGTTGTTTGCTGTCACCCTTATTTTTGTTGTTGAAATCACCAACTACTTTTGATTTTTTAATAGCAATCTATGTTACGAATTCCATAAATTAATAAAGTTTTAGTTTAAATATATGCGATGTTGACATTTTAAATTTTCGTAAAACCTGTTGACAATATATTCCACTTTTAAATTCGTTGCTTTGTAGTGATATATTTGTGGCGGGGCGACGGGCCACCCTCTCCCCTTCCGTGGTCCGTACAATATTCTGTGCGCATTGTTATTTGTTTTTAATGTTGTTGCAATTATTTTGAATTTTTGAATGAATTAATCAATAATATGATAAATGGTCAAATCCACAGACATTAAAATATTTTTATTATCTATGGGAGAACTTGGTTAAGATTTCTGGTGTTATCATTTCGTTTTGGCGGTTCGACCGTTGTCTCTTATCTTGAGGTTATACTTTGTATTATAAGTTTATAACATGATTATAATATTATATTTAATTAAATAAAAATATATTTTCCCGTAACATTAATTGTTGTAGCTATAACGTTACTTTTATAAAAAATTTTACATTTTAAGAGTGGGTGAATATATATTTCGCCCCCCCCCCCGTAAGAAAGGCCTAGGTACGCTAATGTTGTTTGTGTGGATAGGGAATGGGTATTGGAGCGTCATGACGAAGTTTGAATAGTGTTCTACTACTCTCTTCCTACCCAGAATTTAGAAGTGGAATACCTCGTCAACGGGTAGGCGGAAATTGAAAATGTCAAAAACATCAAAATATATTTCAACTAAAACTTCATTTATTTGTAGAACTATTAATATAGGTTGTTAAATGACAATCAAAAGTAGGAAAAGGTTTCATCCCTCCCCCTCCAAAAAAATAATAAAAAAACGGTAAAAAATAATAATCGTAATATTAAAAATTTTAAAGCTGCTTGTTTCTTAAATTTCCTATTTTCTTGAAAAACTAATTCAAAAAAAGTTAATAGTTTTCGAGATAATGAGTGTTTTACATCATATTGTTTATTACCTTATATATTTTAGTCGGAATAGTACAACTATATATTATGTACAAAAAGGAGAACGGTATAAGCTGTGACGGATTAAAGGAGAGAGATAGAGGGATCTCCCATCCCCCAATTGGAGTTTTTTAAATTTTTAAGAAAAACTGTCGAAAATTTTGAAAAAATGTTCAAATAAAGTAACAAAGGTAGAAATTCGCATATCTTAAAGTACTATGTGGAAATTTGGAGTATTTTTATTAACCAAAAATTTATTTTCTAGGGTGAAAAAAACTATTGAGAATGATAAACAATTCTTCAATAAAATTACTACCAGCTGGAAGATTCGAATCTCTTAAGGTACTGCGTAAACAAATAAAAAGAAGAAAGAAATAAAAAATAAAAAGAAACATATTTTAGTAAAAGTATTAGCCTCTTTGCTACAATCAGAATCTAAATTAACAATACAGAGTACAACATATTAAATTATAATAATTAAAATAATTAAAAAATAATAATTTTCGGAATGCAGTAGACTTTTCGAGGTCGTTGCGAGGAGCACTTTTTATAATGTTAATATACAAATCAGAGATAAAGTAATAGTATACTTACGTAGGGTTTTTTTGTTGTGTCGTTTCCTTGAGACTATTTTCGAGGGCAGGTGAGCCGAGTCCACGGGGAGACACCTTTACTCGCCAGCTGCGACGGTTTTTTTTTACCACCGCACGTGGTAACCGACTCGTATAACTCGCGTGCGTCTACGTGATTTTTTTTCGCGCCATGTTATTTTTTTACGGTCTCCGACCCGTGTAGACGACTGTAAATATTCAGACGCGGATATAAAATATACGAAAATAAAACGCTCTCGTAATATACTCATACAGTAGTCATAGTACGTAGTTATACACACGCATATATTATTATTAAGTGCGGTAACACCGCAAACCATAGAGATTCTATAAAACGTCCGTTGTATTGTCACAAACAATACGTACCGTTCGACACAATGTAGTTTTCAGACAAATGCCGATTTGACGACGTGAGCGGCAGAGTACAATAGAACTCAAAAATTATAAGAGAAAAAAAGGATGCGTTATGTTATTTAATTTATATCTGTACATGAAAATAAGTCATTTGCTAACGAAAAGCGATTCTGAGCAAAGTTCGATTGTACATATTTTGACATGCCGTAGTTTTTACGATTTTACCAAAAAGTAATTGGTCGTATATTATGTTACTCCCCTCGTAATTAAGTTAACCCGAAAATCTACAGAAATAAAAACCAACGTATCCGTCATTTGTTTTTATTCTTAAAAAGCCTCAAAATAATCAGAGAAAGCATAAAAGTACAATATTTTGATCTTAAAAAGAATCACATAACAACATTTTGAAAAAATCGCGCAAACTAACGAATGCCAACACAAAGTATTACATAATATTATATAGACAACTAATCGACGTCTAAATCGTATTAGCGTATTATCTTCAATTTTATAGAAATAACACTGCTATCTAATACTTACTCGCGGTTAAAAATAAAACACTCGGGATATGAATGTTGTGTTTACTTGAAAAACATACAGAGACGCGTGTCTCTCACCCGAGAACACGATATCTTAACAATATTCTCAAGTGTCCATAGGAACGACTGAAACGTTAACCGGACGGATATAATATAAATATACTTTATAATTAATACCGCAGTGGCATGGCGAGCGCATAATATTTCGAACCCTAAGCAAAGTGATCAAAAATTAGCCGAAATTATCACCACACTTCCCCTACCCCCTTCTATAAACTATTCCTAGGACTAAGCGAAAAACGTTTCCGATGATTAATTTCAATTTTCCACAATGCGTCTCTGGACAGATACAGATTGGAAACAAAAACCCAACACGGATACAGGCCCGTCTGTTAGGAAATTTTACGCCTCGGGGCAACATGTTATTTAAACGCCCTCTCTAAACATTTTTTTTTTTTCTTTTTCGTAAAATATAAAATTATATAAATTTTCAGATTTACATGAAAAAAAATAAACTATCGAGCTTTTACCGATAGCTTGGCGTTCATTCGACAGTTGTCCGATAACTGGTATACGTATATTTTTTTTGACTTGTACCATATATAATTTTCGTCTATTATATTTCATGGACATTATTAAAATCTTTCGGTCACCAATAATAAATATATATATATATAATTTTAATCCTAAAAACTCACCGAATAGCCTTTTGCTGGATCACACAAACGTTCACTACAATTTTAGCGAATGCTCAGAGCTCTAATCACTTCATCACTTTTTTTGATAACCAAGTTATAAACTCATAATATATTCATAACAAACCGTCTATACAACTCAAATGGTTCACTAATATTGTTCAATGGTTCACTAAATCATGTCATTGTAAATAAATTTAATAAAACGTTTTAAGCAATCCAGAATTTTATATTATTGAATAATGTATAATATGTTTTGTAATCATTAAAATATTATTCCATTCGATCACCCGCCTCTTTCGGCTAATCACATTATTATAGGTAATCCCACTAAATTATTTTCAAACTAATTATCTTAAATTTTTCCTTTTATTGTCCCAAAAACTCAAATTATATGAACATATTTGTACGTTACTTTTTAATATAAAAAAATTTAATCAATTGTAAACTCTTTGACGGTGCGATATGCAATCGTTAAAAAAAAAAAAAAAAACAAACAAACAAATAAATTATCTTTAAACGAGTAATATATATCGCGGGTGTTATATATTTTTGGACTGTGTTCGGTATTTTTTTGTCGTAAAATCATAATCGTACTATGTAATATAATAGTATATTACTATGTAAAGTAATATAATAAACCGCAGTATAATATAACGTATTTTTGTAATTACATAAAATCCAAGGTTGCTGCAGGCTCGTATAAATTAAATAATGTATGTGCATTTCAACAAAAAATTGCATTCAGTTCCGTTGATGCAAAAAGTAACGTCGGACCGCGGAATTTTTTTTAAAAACTTTAACAATCAAAAAATTGAAAAATAAAACAAAACTAATAGGTAGTAACAATTTTTCTATAACTTCAGCTGCATTATTATTTAAAAAATCGTAGAATATCAGCGATACAAACGAGAAATGTTTGTTGTTAATATAAGCGTATGTATACATATGTATACTTGGTATTAACTTAACGAGTACTTAATTTGTGGGAACAGAACTCTTTATTCTCGAATTATTTGCGCCTGTAGACTAATTATTTTATAGAAATAATTTTTTCGATATCAAATATTTTAATAATTCGTAACATAAACAAATATTCCATGGGATGAACAATACAATTTTTCCTCTTGGTAATCCATGACTGGTGCGTGAGGCAGTAACTTCGATCACGAGTAAGTATCGAATGTCTTGATTGTAATAATTGTTGTATACATATCTAGTATATTATAGCTAGATATTAAAAATCGGTAAATCTAGTATTGCGTATCTATAGACCCGTTTAAAGTATCTTCCTAATTTTCGATTGTTAAGTTTCAGATTTACTCATAGACCTGTCGGGTTATTTATTTGTGATTTTTAATTATTCTTCTCAAACGAATCGAACAATTTTTCTCATTGAATTTAATAATATTACATACATAAACAAACATTTGTTATTGTTATTATTTCCGCTATAATTTCATTAATCCGGTTCTGGATGACTCGATCACTATATATTGTGTTTTCATTAGGGTTAATAATAATTACCATTGTCGTCCTGCTGCTGCTTAATTGCGGAGTTCCGGTGCATATGATGCATCTGACCCTATGAAATGAAAATATAATAGTTTAGCGACAAAAGAAAAATGGAAAAATTTTCAGCAATACCGACACGACGAAAAATTAAGCGTAATCCGCTCGACAATACCATAAAATAATATGAATAAACACGACTAAATTTTAGATTCAGAGGTTTTTTTTTTTTTTTATTAATATTAATAGTTATTACTAACCCCAATGTAAATGAAGTTAATATAATATAATGACGACAATATGTTAATAAAATCAAAAATTCAGTAGTGAGTCGTGACTCGTGAACGATTATTTGGTCAAAGAAGCCGCGCAACACCGAAAAAAAAATAAATAACAATCGGCATTACAATTAATGGCGATTGTGTTGGTGAAAGTGGTGTTATGATAATATCAAACGAGAATATTGTAGACATAAAACAATAGTAAGTACATAGAACAATTGTATATTCATAAAAACCAATAAATTCTTCATCATTATCATATTATATTGAAAAAATGGTATTTTTTCTGTACATAGCATTATGTTTCTCTTTTCGGTATCTATATAATATTCTGTAGTGTTTTAAATTTTTACTATTTGTAAATTTTTTAAATCGAAATATCAGTCGTAATCAATGTAAACAAAATATATAAAATATAATAAATACATACGGTTTTTCTTATTTATTTTTATCGGCGATTGAGCTGCAGAAATGACGAAATCACCGTTAAAACATATAGCATACCTATAATATCATATATGAACTTCAGGAAACCCTGCAAGAGCAATGGTTCAGGTTGGATGTGATGGTTCAAAAGGATCTGTAAAGTTTAGCAGTGCTCAGCGGCGTATTTAGGATTTTTCGGAGGAAGGAGGTATTGAATTTGGTAATTATGTAATATTGTAAAACGCGGTAAACTTACATACTGGTCAAAAACAGATCAATTTCAAATTTATATATGTATACATTATATTATCATAAGTAATTTAAAATTATCATTGAAATAAAAACTAGGTATTAGTATAATAACTAAAATCATTTTTGCCTGGTAATATCGATGCTATAAAAAAATAAAAATAAACAAGTCAATTACGGATATCGCTTACATAAACACGTGTGGAATATTAAGGAACTTCCAAATAATATTACCGAAAAGACGTGTTCAGGACTTCAAGGGCCGTGGGTTGAACCAAAATGTGAATACCTACTACATCTGTTTCGGTCGGATGTTGACCGTATTGTGCCGGACGCAACCGCTGATAAAATATCGTCAATTTCTCCTCCGTCACCGATAAAAACAATTAAAAAAAAAAAAACAACAAATAAATGGATGTTTTCATTGGTGATTTACAAATGAAATACTAATAATAATTAACAATCATCTTATAATGAATAATATATCGTACACGAATTTAATTAAATACCCAAATGTATACCAACTGTAAAACGCTTAAAAAATAAACATTAAACTTATTATGTATCGATTAAGTAAGTAATAAGTACAGCATATTTTTAAATGTAACTATGAAAGTTAACGTTAACAGTCAAATGTGTAATATTTTGGGTTTGTTTTTTTTTTGCCCTCCTCCCACTACCATTGATAACTCATGACAACTTCGCCTACGCCACTGAACGAAACAATAAATTCGTAACACAAACATCGTGACAACATATAATATTACGATAAGATATAATATTATGTAACACCGACACTTTGGGAAAATCTATGAAAAAAAAAAATAATAATAATACAACACTCAGTTCGACTATTATTGTAAATTATTTATTCGCAGGCGTTTGTTTATTTTGGCTATAAATTGTCGACTGTCGATTTTTTTATTATTTTAGATTCTGATTGAAGCGAGGAATGTATTGGTTTTACTATGATGTGTGTTTTTTTCGTTTCTGTAAACGACTTTTCTATACGTTATCGTGCGTCAATCAAAAACTTTATAGGAACTTTCTTATAGCATTTATGAGGTCATAGCTGGTACATTGAGCGGGTCATTTTTTGATTTTCTGGCCATTTGAATAATTTTTGTTGATTTCTGGGTTACCTTGGCAACAAATGTAAAATAAGACTAACAATATTCTGCTCAGTATCGGTTTTTAAGATATAAATTAAATTACGCTATACAGGGCGACCAATGTAACGTAAGACACTATTTATTTAAAGAAAATATTTAATTTTTTCGGAATCAGTTTTTAGAACTTTCAAGAAACAAACAGCATTGAAATGTTACATTATCGTTTTTTGTTATCATCCTTATTTTTGGAGTTGAAACCACTAACCACCCACTACACACTTTTGATTTTTAAATAGCAACCTATATTAAAAATTGCATATACACAGATGAAGTTTTAATTTAAATAAATATTGGTATTGAAATGTTTAATTTCCGTCAGTCCGTTAACGTCATACTACACTTTTAATTTGTGGGTAAGAAGAGATGAGTAGTTTTAGTACAGCCTTCATGCCCAAATTTAATATTGCAATACGAATCAAAAGTAGGTAATGATTTCACCCCCTAAAATAAGAGTTATGAAAACTAACGGTAATGCAACAATTTAGGGCTGCTTGTTTCTGAAAGGTTTTAAAAAACATATTTCGAAAAAAGATAATATTTTTTCGAGATTGATCACCTCACAGTTATTTCCCTCACAAAACAGCGGCACACCCATCAGAAGTATTAGTATTTTTTTTATATATATATAAATATATGTATTTAATTTGTATGATTTATTTTTAAAATTCGGATCGAAACCAAATTTTCGCGGATATTAACCGATCGGCGTCGTCGCGGTCGTAATCGTTTACAATTGTGTATACGTATAATCGCGCCAAACGCATTTTTTATTTTGACGAATATAACATTATAATGTACACAACAGACGCGAATTATTAATGCATTGTGGTGCACGTGGTTAAAAATAATAAAAAACCGAAATTCGCGGATACGATTTTATTACTATTATTACTGTTGAGACCGGGCATATGTACTACACGGCCGGATATCGTAATGCATCGTGCGAGCTGCAGACGCGTTTCGTTTACTTAGAATATTTTTTTTTTATATGCGAATAAAATTACTATGGAAATCGGTAAAAATTAGTTTCAATTGCGTTTACAATGAATAATATACAAGTGTTACAGGACAAACGGTGCGTACTAACTGCCGAATATAATGTAATAATTATTCGTATACAATGTCCCACAGAGATCTGACACACAATAATTTTTGTTCAGTTCGGTATATTCTCCTTTTTTGTGAATATTTAAAAATTATTTTTCATTGAAAAATTGATAAATCGATTGATATAATTTAACAGTGGCGATGTAAACAGAAAAACAAAATATTTAACAGAACAAAAATTATTTGTCAGACCTCTATGGAACACCGTGTATAGTAGAAAACCGTAGCCAGGAAAAAATGTCGTGGATACAAATAATTTGTATTATTACCTACAATTTTTTTATAACGACAAATTCACTGAAAACAAGTTATTTCAGATGTCAGATATTTGTATTAAACCCAGTATAGTTATAAACCCAAAAAGACGTCCTAGGATAATGGGGATAGGTGCAGCCACTGATTATAGGTAATTAAACGTATATTTGTTAGCAACGATTAACTATTGCTAACGAAAAAACGATTCTGAGTGGAATTAGGTTCATAGTGATACTTTGTCAACAATATATATGTCATATTATGGTAAAATAAATAAACAGACATTATATATTATCTTTAATAATATTTGTTTACTGTGCCGATTTTCCCGTTTTTCCTGGTTTTTCATATTTGCTGGGAAAACTTTTGAAAAAATCGAAAATTGGCATCTTTAATGTACCTCTCCAGTCAAATTTCTTTTTAGAAACATTGCTATCATTATAAATTTGAGCAAAATTGTTGGTAGAAAAGTTGTCTACAGAAAAAAAAAATCGTAATAATGAATTAATAATGAACTAAAATATATTTCGTATATTTTTTCGTTTTTTTTCGATTACAGATTGCGTACCAAATGAAAAATCGAGCATTTCGATTGCGATCGGCAATATTATTAGGGGTTGCAAGCCACATATATACTGGGAAAGTGAGAACCATTGATTTTTACCATTTTAAATATAACAACATATCAGAAATTAATTCCAATAAATACAGAGAAATGTATAACAATAAATAAGAATTTATCGAAAAACAAATAAACAATCTAAGAAATAATATTATATCTCGTTATGACTATTTAAAAAAAAATGTCACTTAAAACATTTTCCTTTTTGATAATATCATAATAATAGTTAAAAATCTTGACTACAGTTATAATAATAATAATTATCAGATATAGCTAAAAAATATTCGAAAGTACTACAGTACTACAGTTAGGTTATTTTGTTTTTATTTAATTATTTTATCATTTAAAAAATATTGACAGTAAATTTTGAGTACATAAATGTAATATGTACAATTTGAAAAAATTAATATTAATTGTGCTGATTATAATAATGATAATATATAAATTTTTTTTTTTTTATTACCTATAACAATATGACATAATGTATAATTGTGTACAATTTTTAAAGATTGTAATAAATAATAAAAGCGGTACTGTAATAATATTACATATAATTTGTTTCCAATTTATCAATTATATCTTATTTAATAATTGAAAATCACCGGACGCAATAAAGATTTTAGATTTTTCGTTGACTTTGGGACGCAATCGGCCGTCTCCGGTGCCCTCAGTTTCTCAGCCTTCTCGGCTATGGTATTGATTTGTATACAGTGATAGTAGCTACTTATACTAAAAAGGGTTGCGTAACAGAATTTTAGAAATATTATCGATATTAATCCTAATATTATAGTTATTTAGAGGCAATTTTTTATTTTTGGTAGGTACCTATATACTATTCGGATAAAAATTGTTTGATTAAACAAATATGCTTAAAAAAGTAGTATACGGTATTACATTTACAATTGCCTACCAACGGCATGCTCATTTTTTGCATATCGGCGCTATTCGTTAGAATTTATTGAATAAATGAATAAAAAAAAAGAATGCCAACGGCNTACTAACTACGCCCGACGTTGCTTAACTTCAGTGATCGGACGAGAACTGGTGTATTCAACGTGGTATGGTCGTTGGCGAAATGCTGTTGTGTTATCAAGTTATTTAAGCACCTACTCACTTATGTCAATATTATAATTTAATTAATTATTTAATTGAAACTGTTGTGTTAAAAAATATAAAATACAAGAGGTTTTTGAACATTTTTGGTTTTTATTATTTGCAGGTATTTTTATTGAATTTATATAGTTTTTCAAAATGTCTTACAGTTAAGTACCTATTAATAGGTGCTTACTTGCAAGACAAATTCGTACCTATAGGCTATAACTGAACTTCGATCAGAATATACAATTATTATATTTTGATAGCAACAGTTTATCGTCACTTACAGATATAAATTGAACATCTATCTAACTTAATGCATTCTACCTTCCCGACTTCCCACCTATAATGTCGCCACCCATTAGCAGTATATTATTAAGCAGTATTATTTTTTCCCCACATCAATACATTGCCCGAGAGCAAAAAGTGTAAATATAACAATGCTTGGATGGGACCCAACATAGCTACCTACTATACACGGACTCCGTGGTCTGTGGTTGTGGCACTGCAAATAAATGTGTTAAAAACCATCCGTAACAACTATATTTCATCGAAAAACAAAAAGAAAACGGAACCCATACTTTCTAAATTTTTCTGTTACCCCTACATGATTTTCCGATTCGTTAAGAAAACTATAAGGAAAATATACAAAAACGATCTGCTTAGCGCACCAAATGGAAAAAATTGTCTTTTTGAAAATATACTATACGTCTATACTTGATGATCGAAACAAGATTTATTGTAGGTATACAAGTTGTTGGGAAAAAAACCAACACATTCTTCTCTGTTCTAAAAAATATTATACCTAGCATATTAGTTGTTACATTAATTGTGAGTCGCAAATGGTTGTAATCTGTCAGTAAACTATTCAAATTCGTAATTTTATTTTCTACGGCCGTAATTTTGGTCGTAATGATTTAATTTTACGTTTCAATGAAAGTTCATTAGTTTAAGTATTTGGCGTTTATACTTCTGCATCAATACTTTTAAGTAAAATACTATGACATTACAATGAATATATACATATTACCAATTATAATATCGTGGTATTTTTCGTTGGTTGTATGGAAGTATCAAACGTGAATTTATCGAATCGATAAGTTGTTGAATTTGGATTCAGATCTGAAAAATGTGCGCAGAAATTTACCCACAGAATTCAGTATTGTGTTCCTGCAGACAATCTTATTATCATTTAATTATTATTTTGCCATCAAGTAAAAACGTAAGTAATTTATTTGTCTATAGAAAATAGGTAGATACCTACCTATTGTTATTTGTTACCAAGGTGTTATTCTGCACTGTGCCATGAAAACCATAAAATAGATATCAGTTTCATCAATCTTTCATCATCGGATGTGTCTTACGACAATATTATTACGTACCTAGGTGTGGTGTGTTTTTTAAATGTTGATTAATCGCCAAGGCGGTTTAAAGAGCGGTAGGTACTGTCAGGTACCCGGGCATCAGACTCTAAACAAAAACAATTGGCTTAAAAATAATGATGTGCAATTAGTCTTATTTAAGTGATTTAGTTCGTAAAAAGTAGGTACACCTATAATAAATCTGGACGAGAAAAAAAAATATAAATTTAAACAAAAGAGCTGATACTGAAGACGGGTGCAGCCACTGTTGTAAGTGGGAAGTTGGGAAGATAGGACACATAAGGTTATTTCATTTATATATGTAAACATTTCTTGTGACTTTTTGATTAAATCATTTTTCTGGTAGAAAACGTCGTAATTGTATAAATGTTTTTATAAAATAATGAAATAGTGAAATTGTACGTTTTCCTAAGTTTTTTCCCACTTAAGTGCTTTTATTTAAAAAATGACGTTGACAATCGAGAAATGACCTCTCTAAAGTACAATTTAGACAATTTGAGCTTTCATAAAAGTTGTTATACGTAAAAATCGGAGCAAGTTCACTAGGAAAAAATGTGTCCATAGACTAGAACATAGAAAAAGAAATAAACAGTATTGTAAAACCAATAGTTCCCTCACTGCGCTCGGAATCTATAATCATCACAAAAAAATTACCATATAATAATTTACGATGTAGCAATTAACCGGTATAAATAGTAAATTAAAAAAACGCATTGATATCGCATCAAATTTACCAATTTTTTTTTGTAGGTAGATATCTAGGTAGTTGAAAATAAGAAAACGGGAAAAATATTAATATATTTTTAACTGATGAATGACAAATTTAGTATTATTACGTGGATCCGCGATCAGATGTATTATTCGTATATCACTAAATTGATAAAAAGAAATAAAACTTATTTAAGTAATATTAATTAATATTGTTAATATATATTTAAAATTCGATTACGTGATCTAGGGTGCTGAAAATCACATAGTTAGGTCACACGGCCTTGTGGCGCAACGGATAACGCGTCTGACTACGGATCAGAAGATTCCAGGTTCGAATCCTGGCAAGGTCGACTTAATTTTTTGATGTATTTTCCAAAACTATTCGTTTACCACAATAATTTATTCGTTTCGAATGCGTTTAGTCCCGTAAATATCACGTGTTCGAACGATTTTTAGACTTTGATTTAGATTATCAGCGAACGATTTTGAAGAACGCATTGGTTTTACTGGTATTTTTTTTAAGTTTTTGTTTTCTCTTCCTGTCTTTAAACTAATTTTTTTCCGACAAGGGATTTTCAGATTTGCCTTTAGTAGCACATTTAATAATTGGAAAAAATCGGGAAAGTGTTTTTCTACCGTTATAATATTATGTTTTCTTATTTTGTAAGAGACTAAAGTCTATTGTAATAAATATTTTAAAATTTTTTAAAACGGCAGTTATTCGTATTGGGTTTTTTTTATATGTATATAAAATAGAGTTTTACGAAGAATTACAATAATTTCACGTTATTTTTGTATCCGTTTAGTTTTTAATTTTCTCAATATTTTTATCGACGACGTTGTTTAGTTTAGTCATTATTATACTGCCCGGTGGTTTTCGGCGGAATAGTTTAATACATTATTGTATTTTTTTTCTCAAATAATTATATACAAGTGTCCCACGATGATCTGCTACTTGAAATAACTTTTATTCTATTCAATATGTTTGATATATATTTTTTTAAATAATTAGTATTGCATATTTGCATATTCAAACGTGGTAATTTAATGGAAATCTAAAAATCGTATCCAAAAATGTCAATTTCTATTCAATAGGTAAATTAAACTTTTTTCATAACTTAAAAAAAAAATAAATTTCAAGATTAAATTACCAAATAAATACTTGCAGTTGTTTTATTTGTAAGCCAAAAGTGGGGAGTATACAACCCCTACCTCCTCTTAGAATTTCTTAATTTTATGTAATGTGCAGTATTTAAACAAAAATAAAACGCAGACGACTAAAACACAAACTACTCAAATACACTTATAGTTTTTCGATTTCTCATCGTATTTTTCTATTATCATTTTGTCTATCGTTACATTTAGACATAGGCAACGTACGGTTATATACCGTAGTACAATGGTTCTCAATCTTTTTAGAACTACAACCCGAATTTTCCCCCGAAAATATATAGCGATCCACATGGTTTCACTTTTCAAAAAGTCGTTTATAAAAAAAAACCGGAAAATCAACAAATCGCATAGGTAAATTATCAACCCCAATCAGATTTCCTTTCAGAAAAAGTGCTACACTTGAAAAATCGGAGCGAAATTGCTGGTAAAAAAGTCGTTTACAGTTAAAACAAATAATAATTCTAAAAAAAAATCATTATTGTAAAACACTCCGTTCAGAATCTAAAAACATAAATTTCTCGGAGTCTATATAATTCAAAACAATTTTCGCGACCCGCCAATAATTTGACTAGGGACTCACCAGTGGGTCGCGACTCACAGTTTGAGAAACGTTACCATAGTATATTATATTACAATACACAATTATAGACGATTATTGCTTGTTTTCTATATAATTCGAATCAAGGACTGCGGCTAGCTCTTATAGTACACGCTTAACTATGAGTGACAGTAGATTAAGCGATTTATTATGGCGGCCGAACAAGAAGAAGAGTCGTTGTAGGAATACCATTAAAATAATGTACGCTCGATGTTCAGTATTAAAATAGAAGTGTCGCGCAGAGACGTTTTGAATATAATTTTGGCGTTTCAGTGAAATGCCTGAAAATTTCCAGCGGATTAGTGTTGGGCCGTTTAAATGACGACGAAATTCCATCACGAACCAAATGCGTGCAACGTTTTAATGATTTTCATTCTATAGCCTGGAATCGTATAACTTTTGGAAAAAATAACAATTATTATAATTATCAGTATAACAGTTGTTTCTAATCTGAGATCATTGTATATATTGTACTTGCATTTTCGAATAGATATTGTTTTTGTTGAATTTTTCCAAAAACCGCAATATACTGTTGCACCGTATCATGTCTGTTATAAATAATACATACAGGTGATTCACAGGGTGGAGCACTAATAAAACGCCGCGTGCCGTATCGCCACAAAAATTAATACTCCACTTTTTAATATAGGTTTTAATTTGAAAAACCTAAGTTGGTATCGCCATAGGATACTCCTCAAATGTTGTGAAAAATCTAAAATATCTGAAGTATTTGAAAATATCGGCTTTAACTACATTTGAGAATTCTAAAAATCAGAATTTTAACCTATGCAAACAAAATTAATTTAAAAAATAAAAGAACTGATACTGAGGATGGGAGCGGCCACTGTAGCAAGTGAGAAGTTGGGAAGGTAGGATACTTAAGGTTATTTCATTTATATCTGTAAGCAACAATAAATCATTGGTTCACAAAAAACCTTTTCCAGGGCAGTTCGGTAATACATAATTTGAAGTGTCATAATATTTTTTGAGATTTTCGTTTAAATTTGATTTAAAAATGTATTTAAAGAAAAAAAAGTCATCCAATGACTTTGAAAATTATACCACGTAAGTTCAATATAAGTATTATTACCAAGTTTCAAGTCTTTACGTGTATTTATAACCGAGTTACAGCAAAAAAACTCCCAAAAATTAAAATTCCTTAAAAGCTCAAAAGCGGCTCAAAAGTTTTCACGATGACATCGTAAGAAAGTAAATCAAAAAGGCAACAAAAAAGGTATTTTGTGATTTTTCGATCAAATTATTTTTTCTGATAGAAAACGTCGTCCGTGTTTTTATAAAATAATGAAATAGTGAAATTGTACGTTTTCCTACGTTTTTTTCAAAACTTAAGTGCTTTTATTTAAAAAATGACCTCTATTTGGACAACTTGAGCTTTAGAAAAGTTACTAAACGTAAAAATCGGAGCAAGTTTACAAGGAAAAAACGTATCCACAGACTAAAAAAAAAAAAAAAGAAATAAACATCTTGGTAAAACCAATAGCTCCCTCGCTGCAGCGTACCCGGAATCTAATAAGGTGAGTTCACGCTTAGTGAATCATTCTGTATGTGTATAATATATATGTTATACACAGCATATCTGTTGCCGATTTCGGCTTTTGCCCGTAACATACTAGTGTATAATATATATTATCTTCTTCGCGGTACATTTGGACACTTTTAATGGTTCTTTAAGGACCAAATGAGCTCGAACACGGAAATTAGAATTTCCAATACACGGATTAAAGTGATAAAGGTTTTGGTTGAATTTAAATATGAACTTTACCATTTTATTGTGGGAGGGAGATGTTCTTTTAACTATTAGTTCACAATTACTGACGTCCCGAATGCGTTTACGGAGATACAATTTAGTATATATACTGTTGTAAGTATCAACAACGTGCTTGTTAAGGTTTCCAATTTTCAACTCCTTCAGCAACCATTTTTGTGTTAAAATTTCACGTTTTCACAGTAAATATCNAAATGACGTCGTTCAGATTTGTATCCGTAAATAGTGTTTTTGTCGAAGATACGTCTTTAGAATGATTCAACTCTCAATTTACACTCCTCTATCCCGCCTGTTTGTAGTTTTGCTTAAATTCCGAGAATTACTTTATGCGTAGATTGAATTTATTGCCAAGTATTAATTATCATTGTAATTTAAATAATTCGTAGTTAAAACCTAACGTTTTCGGTGCAACTTTTATTGTAGCAATTATTGGCATATATAAACATATTATCAATTTTATTGCAAATGTTGTTACATACATTAATTTATATTTATACAAATGTTTTCGATTTTGTTTCCACGTTATTTCACGTTTTTAATATACGCAATGAATATATTCGTCATGTTTTAATAACTAAAACATGACGAATAAATGTAAATGTATTATTATTATACATTTATATAATATACATACACTTTTTTAACAATTTAAATTTTAAATATTATTTCAGAAAATAATGACGAAATAATCTCAAAATAATATTTCTCAATATTTTATTTGAATTAAATGTAGGGACATTTAAAAACTATGAAATTTTAATTTCCGAGTGAAGGGAAGAAGCTATTAATTTAACTATACAACTTAACAATAGTTTAAGTTTTAATCCTTAAACTTAAATTTGTATACTTCATCATTGTTTTAATGAACACCCCGTTAAGTAACGAGTTGAACAAATTTTTGAAATTTGAATTGAAGTATTGGTACTACGATAGTTTACTATAATAGTTTGAGTTATCCTGTTTTTATATAAATGCAAAGATATAAATATGTTTATATTTTTTAATATTGAATAACTACTCTTGATTTATATACCTTCGCGATATCGATTTTGTGTAATCGAATAATATTGGCTTTTTTTTATTTTAAACTGATTAAGGCTCACATTTCAAAGTGTTTTTGTCCAATTAAATTAACTGTATAAAATTGATTATGTTCATTACCTTTGATGATTTTTATTTTATTTTTTGGGAGGAGGAGCTGCATACTGTTAACTGTATAAGTATAACTATAGTTTTTTATTATGCTAACCTAATTTAAACGAGGGAATAGATTTTCGGCGTTACGTTACGGATAATAATGCCGTTTAAAAAGAAAAAATATACAGAAAATGTGCAATTTTACTGGTTATTTTTGAAATATTGTGGAATTAGTATTGAAATTCGCGTAAAAAGACCAAAAACATTCCACCGCGTCAACAGGGTATGACGACAATATACTGTTTCTGACAGGGACGTAAAATGACTCCGGGTTGTTATTATTTTCCTTTTGCCCCCTCTCTTTATATCCCTCACTTTGTTCGTTGACAAAATCAAAACGGACAACACACGGTGACGTTTCAGGATCCATGCAGTAGCGTTTGTATAATGCCATACTCGAATACGTATAGCTGCATCGGAACGACGACACGTGCAGGTCATCAAACGTCCGCGAACGTACCAAAGACGAGAGGACGTCGTCGTTAGAACGACGACACGATATACTGCAGTTCTGATCCCACAGAAACCCATAAAATATCGTAGTGCACCGCCGAGTATATTGTTTCGGGTTCCGTCATTTGGAGTACACGTGGCCGGCCAAATATATACGTCGGGAGGACATCGCATCAGTGAATAATACCTAAATAAAATATTATAAAAAAATATATCATATTTTCAACATAATGTGACGCGTATATAATCGTAATTAAAGACGTAGCGGGTTACTGTTTTTTAGATTCGGAGCGTAACGAGGGATCTATTGCAGGTTTTAGTATGACGTGTGTTTTTTTTTTTGTGTGTCTGTGAGCAACTTTTCTCCCAGAAACCTTGCTCCGATTCGTCATGTGTAGCAGTTTTTCTGAAAGGAAATTCTATCTAGTTGGTGCATTGAGAAGGTCATTTTTTGATTTTCCCAGGGATTTTCATAATAAATGGGAAAAACCGGTAAAAAACGTAGGTAAAACGAGAATATTTACGAAATGTATTATTTTCACATCGTAAATATTACGACCTTTCAAAACACGTATAACCGAACTTCGTTCAGAATCGTTTTTCGTTAGCAATAATTAATCGTTGCGTTTTATTAAATCATAAATCATTGCAATTATTAAATTCCCCTTCATAGTTCCTAACTTCTCACCTACAACAACGGCCCATCGTACGAAGTATGACGGTTTTATTATTACGACTTATGTTTTCTTCCAGAAACATTGCTCTAGTAAAAAAACCACAAGACACCTTTTTGGATGAATTTTTAATCTAGTTGATGAACAAAAAAGTAATTTTTTGACATTTTTTCCCCGTAGTTTTATTCATAATTGAACGGAACCGAAAAAACGTGGAAAGAACGGCAAAATTCACGAAAATAACGGTTCGTTGTTGTAATTCGGTTAAAATAAATATTCGCAGAATTTTACAAGAGGTTCATTATAAATCCGTTTTACGATTAACGGCCGAAAATGATAATCGAGCGTAACGAAGTATTTGTTTTTTTTTTTTTTTCCAGAAGAGCAATGAAATTTCGACTCGAGCCCTTCATCCCCGGGACCAAACAGATATTACAATATCCACTTGTACACGCGTTTCGCCGGTTTCACGTTGTTTACCGAGCGTGCGCCCCGCCGCCGCCGCCGCCGGATCACTGTGCACCCGTCATCCGGCCGCACCGCAAGCTGCACCGTTGCGCGCAGAAGTTTCTCGCACATAACCGGGGGCACGTGCTGCGCGTTCCGAGTGTGGCCGCGCGCACGCGCAGTCGCAGGCGGTTTCCGGACGCGCGTCTCTTGATTATCTGGCGCGCGGAATTGCTTGTAACAACGCGATATCGTAATCTACGTCAAACAGAAACAGCCGCCGCCGTCGTTCCGGAGATATCAGCGCCGACATATTTTCATCCCGAACACGTGCGTCCTCCGTGGAAACGCAATGCCGCACCTGCATACACCTATCTGTACACCTCTACGCGTACGACACACGATTATACCTATACGCCCGTTCAGACCGCGTTCGCGTTTAGTACGAAAGGCGAAGCAGCAAAAAAAAAAAAAAAAAAAAAAGCCTCCCGACACGCGATATTATAATAATTAACAAGCGGCGAAATGAAAAAAAAAAATTAAAAATACGCCGGCATAGAACACATTATTTTCTACTGCGGCCCTTTGTTTCGAAAAAAACACACACCCCCGAATCGTTTATACCTATACGGTTCGCGGAAACGAAATTTTACCGCGGCCAAGAGAAACGATAAACCTTTACGTACATACGTAAAAAATAATGATGTCCACCGTAAATCACCGCCGGCTTGTGGGTGTGCGCTAACCTCGTCAAATAAAATCATTTATTCATATTCGCGATCGAACAAGGAACGCTATACGACTTCATAAATAATATTTAAATCGTTTTTCTGCACAATATTTTTCATTGGAATCAATTTTGATATAATACGTAATAAAAATATTATGAATGGTGCACGACAGCTTATCATCAGTGTAGACTGTAATAGTATTGGCGTGTAATGACGTGTATACAAGGGGGGGGGGCTTAACCGCTACCCCTCGAGATATATGTATCGTATTCACGCTTGCCTTTATTCTCACTTAGTTTATCGTATAATCGCGTACGAAAATGTAAACTTATTTGTTATTATAGTTCAGGACCGTGAAAATATATAGTGATAGCTTCAGTCGGCGTCTTTAGCAACTTATTATAAACTTGCAAACAAATAATCTAACAAATTATACTCTATGGATGTTTTTCAGTGCAGCTAATCTAAGAAAAAATTTTAAAAAAATAATTTATTCAGCATAAAACTAATAAAACCAAGAAGTCCTATACATATTTACGTATAATACGTTACTGTATCGTATGCGTTCCAAGCCGGGTAATAATATTTAGCTACACGTCAAAATCTGCTGCGAAGTTCGGGAAATTGTACAATAATTTATTACTAACGACAAAAAATGTAACGAAAAAATAAATCTATTAAAACGGAATAAATCACGGTCAAGGGAATATGTGTACAACTATTATTATAATTTTTTTCCATCTCGTAAGTCGTATTATAATGACACTTTTGAATACATGCATAAAACCGAAGCATATGTTTTATACATTTTTATAACAAACAAATGATCCCATAAAAAACCGGTTATTTATGCGCTACTGGCGTACAGCTCTAGTGTGTAGCGATGTACGCCGAGTCGCGGCTAATGAGAAATATTATTTGTAGCAATCATACATATTTTATTGTAAAAATCTTCTTGGGGGTTTCGATCCGCTGCGGTACTAATCGTCTTCTTGTTTTCGTTTAAAAAAAAAAAAAAAAAACCGACGATTTCGAATGCTGTATATTGTTTGACGATATCCGGCCGCGGACATGAGTATAATATATAACAATATATTTTCTAGTTTTTTTTTTTTTTGCCTTTCAGTTAAGATAATTATTACAAAATTTACGCCGGAAAGATTTTATTTTGGTTTTTTTACGTTCGCGGAGAAAAACGGGTGGGTCGCGTTTATATTTAATTTAATATTTTAACAATGAGCCAATAATTTAACAATTTAGCCATTGTACTATATAGGCACACGCATACGAAGTGTTTTTAATACATTATAATTCAGGCCATATTGATAAAAAATCGCCAATACTCCTCCACCCTGGGGCTAACAAACAAATGAGGTCTTTTGAAATTGTTAAGTTACAAAATCGAGGAATTTCGGCCAAATGAAGCCTTTGATACCGTAAATTTTCCCATTTTTCCTAATTGTTTTTAATTAGATAAATTATTAGGAAAATCAAAAATGACCTCCCCTAATACACAAACTAGTATAAAATGTTTATTATATATATACATATGTTACGGTGAAAGACGTAAATTATTGATAAATGATATCACAATGACGTCATTTACCAAAATGTTTTAAATACATAGGTAAATGTTGTAAAAAAATGCGTTTTAAAGACAAATGTACATTATTCCCTAATAAATGATGCAATTTAAAATAGCTTTTTTATTTAAATTTTTTTTGAGCATTCAATCTTTAGATTGATGTACAATAAATGATCTCTCCAAGAATCTTTTGCGTATGCCTTATTCTTGAGTTATCTGTTTGAACCAACTATTGCATCTTTAATTGCTTGACTATTCCTAAGTAAAAATACCTTCTTTGTTTGACCTATCTTACTTCTTATTTCTTTTTCTGATCTTTCATCGTTGCTTATTTAGCTTCTTAAATATTGAAATTGTTCCACTCGTTCTATATTTTTTTTCCTTTAAGGGATATATTAATGTTTGGTTTAGTTTGTTTGCTGTATATACTATAGTACTTATGTTTTTGTCGTATTTATATTTAATTTCAATGTTAAAAATTTATTAACTATTTCAATAAGCGCTGTTTCCAGATTTTTTTTGAATGTAACGACCAAAACTATATCGTTCGAAAATCGTATCATGGATACTAGGATTACTCCTATTACTACTCTTATTATACGATGGTAGGAGGAGTAGTAACGCCTCCTATCCTACTCTCTTCTAGTTTTAGTTTTATATCTTCTATGGCTTGCTCAACGTAGATATTGAATAAAGAGGATGACAACGGGCAGTTTTGTCTCGCTCCTTTTTGTTGGCTGTTTTTTCTGTATAGAGATAAATTATTATCAACATTCTCGACCATTGACTCCAATAACCGAGGAATGACTACAACCACAATTTTTACCAATTTTTTAGGAAATTACCGCATTCACGTTTTTCACCGTGACATATATATATATATATATATATATATATATATATATTATATATGTACACTGTTCATATCATTTTTTTCGAGAGTACCTATACTATAATCTTCTGCTAGCCATACATCGGGTATTTTATATTTTTCGTATGCTTTACAGTGTATACTGTATATAGGGACATAAATTATCAATTAACAAAAACTAAATTGATATTTCCAAAATAACATTTTCAAAATTTTTTAAAAAAAAGGTCTTTTTAGTACCTATTTTCTTTTCGATTATTTGAAATCGGAAGTAAAAATCGGGGTTCAATATGGCCTATACAATGTTGTTGTTTATTAATAAAAAAATTTGTTTTATGAAAATATTTAATAGATTTAATAGATTATCACTATTTTTGTGAAGTAATTTTCATCAGTAAAAACGGTCCCCCTAAATGGGTATCAGTAAATCAGTTGGAAAACCCTATCTTTAAGGTGGTAATTGAAATATTAAAAATAATTTTAAACTTTTCAAAACTGGAGAAAATATGAAAAACTAGCACCGGGCACCTTAAGTTTATGGAAATTTTCGTGTTTCGCAACATAATATAAGAAATTCGCCAACAGAATTTTATCAAAGAGAAATAAAAATATTATTTAAGGCATTGTGTTTGATGCGTGTAATCTCAGACGAATTAATAAACCGAAACGTTGTAGTACATAATACAGACCGTGAAGTATAACAGACCGTGAATTAAATATTCGTTTGTGCAGTATTGCAGCAAGAGTATAAGATTAAATAAATATTTGATTATTGTAAACACCATCGGACGGAACGGCGCCAGTGGATTTTTTTTTATTTTTATTCAATCGTGCGTTTTTATAAAGCGTGGTCCACACAGTGGCACATTTGAAGGGACAAGATAAAGGCAACCCCTCTTTTTTTTTACAAAGATAAATAAGTAATAAAATAAAAAGATTAATAATTTCATTGTAAACAACAGAAACCATGTTCTAATCATTAACATCAAGGATCGTATTTAGTAGACAATTTTGTCTATAGTTGGCGCATTGGACTAGTCTTTTTTATTTATCTATTGGTTTTACATAAATTAGACATCTTGCGTCGATTTATCAAGTGTAGCACTTTTTCAGAAACGAAATTTTATTAAGTTGGTGCATTGAGGAGGTCATTTTTTGATTTTCCCGGGCGTTTTCATAATAATTGGGAAAACCCGGAAAAAAATGATCGAAAAAACGGCAAATATTTACGGCTTGCCGTGGCGTTACCGATTTCGTTATTTTGAATTTTTATGAACTCTATTTCTACCAGAAATATTGCGTTAGTCAAAATATGCCAAGTGACCTTTTTTGTTGCGTTTTTAATTTATAATTGGTGAAATGTGCTCAATAGTTTTCCTAAAAACTTAAATTGATATTGTGTTTTGACAAATATCTCGTGGGATTCAAATCCTAAAACACTAAAAGTACCAAAGCTTCCAATTACTATTAATTTAAATATTATTTATATTCTCATTTTTAGTTCAATTTTTAATTGTTTACACAACACTTCGATCTCTACTTTGAATATTAAACGGAAATCCGGTTGTCAGTGAAGTTCACATAGACAATTCACTATGCCTATTAGTGTCCACGGATGGGCCGTATATTAAATATCTATGAAAAGTATTTCACATTTCGACTATTATACTACACTGAATAGGGATTTTAAGGTAGTTTTGGTACGAATATCTAATTTTTTTATTTACTTATATTTTTTTGTTCAAGGGTTACCTTGATGATACGGATGTTAATTTTGATTGTCACGGGCATAAAACTATTATTATTTTTTTTATCACTATTATTTAGCAACAGCAAAGCATTGCCGGGTCAGCTAGTTTAATATATGTGCGACCAGGCATGGATCCAAAGCAAAGATCTGGGGGGCAACGGTTTTTGTACAACACAAATACAATTAAAATATAATATAATATGTATATTATTTTCTCAATCATATCAGTGATTAGAAAATGGTAATATCAGGATCTATTAGAATTATAAAAAACAAATCGGAAAAATAATATGTTTGGGGTATGTCTGAGCCCCTAGGCCCCCTTCCTTAGAACCGCCCCTGTGTGCGATGTGTGTGGGCGTGTAAACTACATCACTCCCTTCTTCCCAAGAAACTTCAAATTTCGCCACTAGTCCACACGATGATATTGTTACCATAACAAATACAACGAACACATGCTAATATAAGTACAGCAGACAAAGTGAATAGAAGATGGCGACAATAACAGACGGTGATAGTAGAGTGAATATTGATATTATAAACGCCTATGAAAGTGCAAAGCGACAGTAAAACATAACGTTGGTTTATGATGTTCACGTGGTGATAGTTACTATCACTCTCACAGTCTCGCGGTGATAATCATTAACTGTCATGCATGTATGTTGATAGGATGACTGAGTTGCTTTTACGATATAGTTCGATAGAAATTATCACCCTGTTTTGCTCGCGACAAAAGTTCAAGATATATATTAGTAACAACTATATCATACTATTGTGAATTTCGTAACTATAATGATAGTAGGTATTTAAATGGTCGCGTGAACACCGGGCTTCGTCTATTATAATCATGTTTTGGCCCGAAGGAAATTTAAAATTTATTTTCACGCGCGTTTCGAAATATTTTTTTAAAATGTTTGATAATAATAATATAATATTAACTTTGTCACTTGTTCACAGTTAATTAAAACAGATTTATATCTTTCAAGTCGCGAGTAATATCATATAATATGTTGCATTATTAATATATACGCGCGGTTTCCTGTGTTTTTTTGTATGTTTTCGCGTCAACTTAAAAATAATCTGATCCGCTGGCGTTAGCGAGAGAACAGCAGTCTCTCGTTCTATTTATATAAAATAGTATATATACGAATCGTTGACCGAGTGCGCGCTGTTAATGCTCCCGAATAGCGTCTCTTGATAATAAAACTACAAAAACCCGTGAATTACTCGTATGGAAAGAATTTTTTGAAATTGTACGAAATTTGAGAGATTTTTCGATTTTCATAGCATTCAATCGAAAACATATTATGTCCGATAAATGATTTCTCTTCAAAATGACGTTCGATTGTTGCACATTACTGTAACCCATTTAAAAAGCTGTATTTCAGTAAAAAGAATTATATAAATATATATATTGTTGAAAAAATACATAATTTGCGATATTAATCAGGAAGTTAAAAGAAAAAAACGATTCTGAACTGATAATAATGTTATTATTTCCGCGTTTATCGATTTTTTTACACACAGCCTGCAAATCGGCCGATTCATACAAACAATCGGAAAAAAAAAAATGGGAAATTTTCGAAGCCAAGATTGTTCCGAGAAAACAACATTTAAAAGAACACAGTCGTAAAACTAACATTACTCCCACGCGCATTACGCAGAGAATTTAAAATTATCGTTCGCTTAAAAATACTGCGCTATAACACTATATTATAATATTATTTAGTACTAACACGTCATTTAAATTAAATCGATGTTTACGTTATACAATCTAATCAAATTTGTCTATTTTTACTATTATTATTATTACCCCTGTGCTTTAGGATTATGGCAGAATCGCAGTAATTTCTGTTTATCGGAACCGACAGTAAAAAATAACCGTGCGCTACCGACCGTTTACGATTTTCGCAACGGATCTAACGGTAACGGAAGAATTTGATGGTTGCGGCGTGAGAACAACTTATAAAAACCGGCTCGTCCATTGCGACGCAGAAAGCTAAGTGAAAACTACTGTATTATTTTTATAACGAGGATAGTGGCATGGATCTATCGAATGGGTTCATCGAAATCACAGAGTTAACCTAAAAGGATTGAATAAAAAAACCATTATTATAATAATTGAAACGGACAAAGAAAATGATAAAACCGTATATACTCACAAGTAAAATGTGGAAATTATTAGTACAAATCTTCGGAGATTACCCTGCGAGTATCTTTAGAATAGGTACTCATGGTTTGAATAGGTTTAAGTCCTACATCTACTCGAAGACTGTGTCATTGTGATCAAAACTAATTGAACAACAATTATTGTAATTTGATCTCGACGTATCGTATTTGAAATTAACTTCGGTACTATAAAATATCGCATCATTATTATAGGAAAGACAATAACGTTATAGTCGTTTTGATAAAAATCGATTGTTTATGCCTGTATGTTTCATGGCCTAATGGTGCATAAAAACTGAATCATGGATAATTTATTTTGAGAAAAAAGTGAAGACGTTTGACTATCTGTACTGATTTATTGAAAAAAAAAAAATAATAAAAATTACAATCAAAGATAATCATAAAATCACACATAATAGTATACGAGCATGCGTTTTAAATTTTATACAAATCATATTTGTGTAACTGGTAATCAACTTTAGACGGTTGTTTAAATCTTGGACAGTTTTAAAGAAAAGCAGACAATTGTATAGATCAAATTTGTGGCTTGAAAAAAAAAATAAATAAGATACGAGTGATGGTTTCGTTTAAGAAAAAATGTAGGTTTTATTGGACGTATGCGATACCGCAAGGGTTAACATTTAAAAAAAAATACCAGGTAATTCAGTTTGGTAGTGACTATAAACTAACTATTAATATACAGAGTTTGTGTTTATCACTTTAAATTAGCCAAAAAAAAAAAAAAGCTTTAAAAGCTCTTAAAAACCTCGATTATAAAATGTATTCCTTTAAACAGTGTCGGTATAATAAGCCCTAAAATAAATATCACTCAAAAATATTAAAAAAAATAAAAAAAAAAATACCTATCTAGAAAACATTTTTTTTTTTAACTATTGAAATAAGCAAACAAAAAAATCACTTTCAAATTCGCTATTAGAACTCTTGAATCTTTTTTAAATCTACACTCGTGGATTTGTAATGGCCGGTGTTCAGCGGCTACATCGACGCGGCAAGTAGATAATATGACAAAGCAATAGGCGAGGGAGGGGGGAATCGGGCTTTCGTCAGTGATGGCTTGCGTAAAATAGAAAATATAATCTCCCCTACCCACCCCCCCNAAAAAAAAAAAAATAAACCCCCCCCCCCCCCCCCCCCCCCCAAAAAAAAAAAATTTAAAAAAAAATACCCAGTAAAAACCGAACGCTTTCAAATCTCATTCGCCTGTATCCGGTAAGCTCGTTGTAACGCGTCATAAATTCCGATGGCGCTCTGCTGGACGGTCTTTACCGTAGTAGAGCCGAGACAATAAGCGAATCGTTACGGGTGACGAACGCTTCGCCAAATGCGAAATCTACCGCGCGAAACGCATCACAATACACGTGATCGAAAAACGTAACAATAATAATTACTGTTTGACGACGGATAACGACGGTGACGATAATATTATGCACAGGAGACGCTAAAACGCGGACGCGCGACCGCGGCCGTCGGAGAGGAGGGCCACCTTTTACCCTTGCGCGCGCCAACCAACGGCGTCCGTCCGTTTCGGTGTACGCCGAAGGATATCGCGACGCGGCGGCGGCGGCGGCGGCGGCGGCGTCGACAACAAGAATATCGGTGTATTTTCGGTCGCCGCCGCAGTAGCGTAGTAACGGCGCGAGCGCACAGTCGACCAGACCCACCGTCGTCAGTATCTCGCTTGATAATATCATTGCCATCGTATCGTATCGCGTCCCGTCCGGCGCAGAACCGCACGACAACATCGTTTGTTTTTTTTTTTTTTGTTTTTTTGTTTTTAGCGATTTGTTTTGTTTTTCTATTCGGTGTATTCGTCCGGTCGTTCCCGCGTGATTTCCGTTCGAAATAACCGACCGTTCGTCACGCCGCGCGCGAGACGTTTTTCGAGACCGGCGCGGGACTCGGATATACGAAATCGTACGGCGATGACGCCCGCGATCGCGGAGTGCCGCGAGTTATTCGTCTGACCGAATCTGTAAGTCTTGTAAGCCCGAGCGTACTTCGTAACAAAGCTCCGCGGTATTTCCGAAAAAGATCGCCCCTGCAGGTGAGATAGTACTTATGATATTATATATTATTATAAGAAAAAAACAAAACGACAGTCTGCGTCTCTCTCTGCTGGACTCTCGCAGAAAATCCCGGAATTATTATTTCCTTCGCAAAACGCTCGGTTATAAACCGCCCCTCGGTGGGTTTGCAAGGTCCCTTCACAAGACAACATATAGTTGAACAATAGTGTAACGTGTGATTTACTGTTTTAAAATTATAATATTGCAATGAGTGTGCAACGACTGCAACGTCGCGTTTCTTATTCGCCCAGAAAGTCGACAATAATATGTGAACATAGTGACGTAGTGAGAAAAAATCTGTCGGGGGTAGACGGGAGCAATGATTTTTTGTACCATCTTGTTCGCTGAAAAAAAAGTCAATTATCCGTATAGATCAACAAAACGATTCAAAAATCGTATGCACCTAATTATATATGTTTTAATGGTGCAGTAAACTGCATTTGAATTCACGATTATTTATTTAGATATACCCGACAAAAACCCATTTGTTCTTTTCAACCACCTATAAAAATTAGTTGTCAGAGACATTTCGGGAAGGGAAGAAATTACCACCCCATATTCCGTGGTTCAAAAAATAAAAAATAAAAATAGATTTACTTTTCGCCTTTTCGCCTGATATTCGTGTTACCGAATCGGGCACGTCAAAAACTTGCACCGGTGCAGTTCTACATTATATTATACATAGTAGGTAATCGTCAAATCGAAAATGCCATTAAAGATCCCGAGAGCACATCACCGACGAAGACGAACGTATGATATAATATTCGGTTCTTCTTCTTCCGACCGGAGGACTGCACTGCACACATGCGTGCGGGGTCGGTCGCGCACCATCTGGTTTTTTGTTTTTTCAAAACGGTCCAAAATGTGCACCACGTCAACCCTGTAGAGTTGGGCTATACGACGACAGAAAAACACATTTCAAAACGTATACAATATGAATCGTAATACAATAACAGAACCTCATATTATTATAGAAATGCGGTGGAATATGTATAACATACTCGGATTGCGTGAACAATAAAATAATATTACGCTTCATGCAGTATATTTTAGTAGTAATGATTATGGGTTATTATATGAAATACACTGTACCCTCGAGTGGTATAATCCTAAATCCAATTCGAAAACAATCAAAAACTTCATTTCGTCAATGTATAAATGCTTTATGGTTTTAGTGTGGGCGTGTTCCGTGCCTTTTTTGTTTTTTTTGTTTTAGCTTTATTTTCATAACCAGTATAGAATCGTGTAGAATCCGTTAATAGTTATACATGATTATTATGCACATAAAACGGTGATCAGGGCCAGGGAACGCACACGCCCTTTAATCCGGGGTTGAACATTGATCAATTTTGGTTGTATACTGTTCAAACTAAAAATTCGTTCGTATTTTAAGTGACTGATCTACGTTTGTTTTCACAGAAAATAATATAATGTGTACAACTGAAATATATGTAAAAAAAAGAAAAATACACTACGGTATAGGGTGATTGTAAAAAATTGTCAGGAAAGTGGAAAGTATACAGTATAGTTTATTATTGTTGACACGAATAAATTATATAATATATAATATAAATTTTTTTTTTTGTCAATTACTACTAAAACACCGATGATCACGAATACCGCATATAAATGTGCAATCGAATCGAAATATTATTAAGTCATTTAGAAATGTCGAGTTTTGTTTTTTTGTTGACGGTGAAAACATATACATTTATATATTATGTGTATTTCTGTACAATTATTCAAAAAAGTTGTTGGATTTGTCAGATTAACGCGTAAGTATAAATCTTTTTGTATTATACACGAATAATCAAATTAACTGATTCGTGTAATACTTGAATCAGTGGCGCAGTCATGAGGAAGAGAAGGCGCCTCCCCACAAAAATGTCTCCGATAACTACTTAAAAAAAAATAATATACATAACGATATGTTTGAAAAGTATTCAATATCATATTATTCATTTTTTGATAATGCATTATTGAGTGATTAATGGAATATTGACTTTATGTTTGCGAGCGAGTATTTGGTATGTGTGGTCGAAAGGAATGCAAAATTGAAAACAAACCCTTGGACATATTTTCTAGCTTCGGTGACTCACCTGCACAGTGTGCGTCCACGCTATGTCTTATATCGTGTACGTTTAAAGGTGTACTCTTGTCGTCGCCCGTCCTTATTATCTTTACAACGAATATCTCTCTTATTTTCCAATCAAGATCGTCCCTTTTCCATACCGTCGATGTAGTCTTGCGATTTCTCGTATAACTATTTACTACTGAACTACATACGACACCGGTGGTTTTATAATCCACAATAAAATTCGATTTTTTATTCGGTTTTATACTGCGCACGTTATCTAATATTTATTATTTAATCGCGCAGTATTAATTGTCGAGTCAAATATTATTGCATACATGTTTCAAAAACCTATTTTTATGGTACACAATGGTATAAAAACGAGTAAATGAAAAGAAAAAAAAACGGTAATTTACTCTTTAGTACGTATAGATTGACAAAAAGTTACGACTTTTTATTATATTGTTGTGCATACATTATCCGTATACTCGATTATATTACACTCGCCGGCGCTGAAAACCCGAAATCGAGCTATAATAATATTGCATGTTTTATATTATGCTGTCGTATTCTAGACGTTGTACCTCATAAAGATTTCCGTTGAAAATACACCGTCAAACACGTAAAATCTAAACCAAAGCGTAATTTCTCCGCGATTCACCCGGATAGGTACTATTTCAGATACCGTTTTGCGGTGGAAACCAGCAGTAATATTATATTGTATTTCAAGTTAATATAATACATTATATGTAGATAAAACTCAAAAAGTTCAGTAGTATAAATAACTTACAGACAAAAAACCGCCTCGAAACGCTCGGGTAGGTAGGTATATATTCCAAAGTGAACATAATTTATATTATAAATCTCCGGTTTAATTGGGTTCGGAGGAAAAAATAGTCATACGTACAATATACAGTAAAACCGGGCTGTCACGTAAAAATAAAAATCGGGGCTCAAAATATAATTCATTTCTCCGACACGTATAAATATACGGGAGCCGTTGCCATAAATCGTTACACGTTTAAAAACGTCTACTCATATCTCCCGACGCGACGTTGTTGACCATACTAAAATATACTCGTTTTTGGAATAAACGTCATACTATGTATCGCATTAAAGCTATCCAGTTTTTTTTTTTCCATCAGTGATTCGGTGTCAACTCCAAATTCAAAATGGTATAGAATATGTAGGTATACCTGTACATTATTTCCTCACGACGTTGTCCGCTAGACTGCGACGGCAACGCGACGTACGTTTACGCGGACAGAATAAAAAAAAATATCAAAACCGTCGGTTTTTTCGTGTATTTTCCTTTCGGCGCACCCCTACGTAGCGCGCGCGCGTTATGTTTACCCGTTAGCATATTATTTATGTAGACGCGCGTTTCCCTATAGGCGAGGGAGATATCGGAAATTAATATTGATAATATCATCAATCACGTTCTAAAAAAAAAAGTTGTTGACGCGGATATCATTTTTCGTCGCCGAAATAACAAAAACGAAAACAAGCTGTTTTAGAGACGTGAAAAAATCCTATCGGATACACTGCTTGATATTATATTGTATTTTAAGACGTGTCCCGCGCGCGATCCGACGGCGGTTATCGCGCGTAGTGGCGTAACCCAAAGAGGGGCGAGGGCTAATAGGGTTAGTATAGCCTACGCCGCGCACCGTGTTTTCGTGTATGCACACTGTTCTACGGTTTGAGCGTTTACGTTTTCGGTAAATCCTTCCACTCGTGAAAGTACGTTTGTTTTTTTTTTTCCACACTGGAACGATAGGTACGTATACATCCTATTATCCGTCCACGCGTGTCTCAAGCGAAAACGCGGTAAGCCCCGTTCCGTCCTGTTCGAATTCCCGACTACGGGAATCCTGTAGCGACTCCGGCATCCGCGCACGCCGTGACTCCCTGGAAATCGTTTCGAATTACACCCGACTACTTATAATATTTTAGGCGCTCGACGGTTTAGCAAACGTGACTGGGACGTAATCTCTCCGGTCTTGTTGTTCGGATAATATTATAATGTCATCATCCGCGGCGGTAGACAACGCGCGTTTCGCGACCGCGCCGCGCGTCTTAACGTATCCGGTTTGGGGGGGAAAAAAAAAAAATACCAAATCCATATCGCGGGACGGACATCACGAATAACGTATATTAGGTTCGATTTTTTTTTTCCGTCGGCCGCCATGCATCTCGGCCCCCTCGCGTAATACCGTAATAAAAGCATCGTCGTCGTAACGGTTCTGTCGTTTTAAACAATAAATTCGGCCGTTTTAATGGGAATCCGTCACACGGGCGGCGGCGGTTACACGAGTTCAATACGATGACAGCGGCAGGACAACTGCATAATACACGCACGTACGATTTATACCAAACGATAACGCACCGAATCTCTAGTTTATTGAAATTTGTCACGCTGCGGCGAAAATAATAATAATAATAATTTAACGTTATTCCACGTGCGATCACATTACGACGTCGCAATCACACATAGTGCGCAATAACTGCACTGTTATCGCGGTAATATCCGAGACATCCCTCGTGTCGCTGACGGAGACGAAAACATCCGGCCGCGCGCGACAATTCGACTAATCCGTACAGTAACGATAATGTGGACAGTGTCGCACGATCGGTATTTTTCTATCGATTGTGTACCGTAGTCGTATAATGTTTTATTCGAATATTTCGAATTTAAAAAGCCGTATAACAGTATTACTATTTGGAGGCACTGCGCGATACCCGCGCATCGTGTACTGTCATTGCAGTCTAATCAAACGCGCGACGAAGTGAAATTCTGCACGACTTTCCAGTGAAAATTATTAGGTGTTTTTCGAACAAGGGTAACAAAATTTAATGAGGAGAGTGTTTTCGAGGCCATTGCTGTTTTTCTTTTAAAATATCGCCAAACAAAAGAGTTACAGTCGCGTTTTTTTTATATATATATATATATTATTATAGCTATATTTTGTTTTATAGAATTAAAAGCTACGCGGTTCCCTTGAAAACTCGCTACTTATTATGCGCCAAAACTCTAACCTATAGGTGTATTATAATTTCCACATAAACGTCAACATTCAAAATTCTAAGTTTCTTCGTGATTTTTCTATAATATTTCCCGTCAGTTGGACCGAGATTGCAATATAAATACACGGATATCGCGTCCTCTTAATATAGACTCAGATGATCCAGATTGTCGATATAAAACGACGTACCTAATTCACCGTATTATACACGTACATACGTATAATAATATGTAAACCACTTAAAATTACAATTACGTCAATCCTAACGATTTTCGACATGTATACAGAGCGACAACATCGTAAAAAAAAAAAAAAAAAAACGCTATAATCTTCGAAAAATTAAATACATAATAATATTGTTTCCGATAAGATATATGTAAAAAAATAATATCGTAATTATTAATAGTTTTATTTTTTAAATTTAAAACAATTAAATATTTACGACTATCCGAAATATGTACGCAAGCGCGTATTTAAGGGCGTTCCGTCATCATCCAGCTGCAGTAGTAGTAGTTTAATATATTATAATATTTAAATATTATACAATTAAATATAATTATTAATTTTATCGGTTATATATATTATAGGCGATAAATGTTCATAATATTATATTACGGAGTATTGTCAGATGAGTAGACATCTGACAAAACTGTGCTTGATAAAAACGTTTAAAAAACAGTCTAAACGTAATAAATTATTTATTATTTACGATAAACAAAAAAAAAAAAAAAAACAAGCTTGTCGGCTTCTACACATAGTCGCCATAATAGATATTGCAGAAAATACCTTCAGTCGATGAACATAACGTTTTTAAATCATTTGAAATCATATCGGCCATCGCGTCTAAAGAATTATGCAGACGGTCGGCGGTTTTGTACGCTATAAATCGAAAAAAATCGAAAAAATTCCAAAAACACGAGTAGTTCTATTTGTTTGACAAACAAACGCGTGAAAAACCGCGAATTTCCCCGAAAGACACGCCGTTTCGTTTAGAATCTAAAATGTTCGAGTACACCTACACCTATATTTCCCCGTCGTAATTCTCGCGTAATCCGTACTCGTACTGAAACTGCACGGCGCGCGGTACGCGTTTTTCCCGATCCGTGTTTCGAACGGGCGGCGTATACCGACATCGCGCACGTCATAATAATAATAATAATAATAATGGCCGCGGGCTATTTTCGGTAAAAATCTTCCCTCGTCACCAGCCAACCCCACCCCCGCCCCCTTTCCGCCCGTCGTTTCGTTTGAAATATACGGGGGTGGTGCGGTATAAACCGCGCCGCCGGGTGGTTGACGCGCGCAAACAGGTGCGTGCCAGTGATAAGGGACGACCTCGTCTGCATTGTCCGGGAGACGCGTGCTTGTACGTATATATAATAATAATAACAACAATAAACGGTGTGTACTTTTTGTGATAATACAAATGTGCTCTCGTATACATATATATTTATACACGCATTATTTGTAAGAAGCGCGTTCTCGCGAAGGCGTTTACACGATAAACACCGGGCCGAGAGGCGATATTGTGCAGACGCGTGTATCGGTCTCGTCGTATTTATTATTATTATTGTTACTATTCGGCAGTAGTACGGGGTGATGATAAAACCATTAAAAAAAAAAAAAAAAAAATCCGTGACTGATGCAACAGCAGTATTATAGCACCGAGATCGCACAATAAACAGATACCGTTTTGTACGCGTGTCCCGTGACCGTGTATAATACAATGTAATAAGACTAGTACGTATAATTATCGCCGACGGTGTTATTTATGGCTACCCGCAGGAATCCGAAAATTTCGAAAAATATCGTTATTCCGCGCACGCTTTATTCGATAAACCGACGATTCCGATACTCGGTGGTTTTTTTTTCTGATCTCTACAAAAAAAAAAAAAAAAAAAAAATATGTAGACATTTATACACACATTAAGAAAATATTAAAACTCGTTCGATATCGGTAAACCATTATTATTATACCTATTATCTATTATTGTTTCTTATCGGTCGTTCGTCCTCGCCCCGAAACGCGACTGCACCCACAATAACTTCCCCGGCGTTAACGTTTTGTACACATTATTATACTATACCTATACGCCAGGTAGGCAAAGACATTATATTGCATTAGGCACACAAAAAATCATAATGTGACTGTATAGCTGAACAGATATCGATTTCTCTATGTGTTTACAGTTTACTCGGCCCGCAGACCCGAGGAATCGGACGTTTTTATCTAATCTCGTCGATATATGATACCGTGGGCGCAAAATAATATTTAAGACGTGTACACAAGATAATCCGTATGGTGTTTCGTTGTATTTCGAACGTATAATAATAATCGTAAAAATAGAAAACTGACGTTTTCGTCGGCCCGGGATTGACGTCATAACGTTTACCTAAACAATTAGACATTTTGAAATCTGCAGAAATGCAAAAATTTACAGTTTAATTGGTAATTGTTTATTACATACAGTAATCCCCCGTTATCCGCGGAGGTTAGATTCTAGAAAAGTTGTGCGAGTAATAAAACCGTGGATAACAAGACCATAAATCAATGTAGAAAAGAAGTTTTTAATTTATACAATGGATTAATTAATTATTTATTTATGCGCATTTACATATAATAGAAAGGAAGGAAAAACTTTGTGATAGATACCTGTTTCTTTGTATTCTCTGTATGTCTGCGAAGTTCTCCGTACGCAATAGGCCTTTATGTGCAATGCGCACGTGTACCTTAAACGGTATAAAAATGATCTAACTTTTTCTAAAACAAATTACACCGTTCGCATATACTGGCGATTATAATATATGGATTATATAATTAAATAAAGGGTATTTCCGACTCAACCGGGTCGAAACCGCGGTTAAAAAATCCGCGGATAACGAGTGATTACTGTATACGGTTAAACAGGCATACTAACAATGCCACTGATTTTGTATAGGCGCATTGTAAACTAACGTAAATTTAACACGAATACACGGGCAAAGTTTCCTGATAGCCGTCTGAAATATTAAAAAATCGTTTTCTCGACTTCCCGATTTTTCAAAACAATACGAGTGGAATATATATTTAATAGGATTTGTTCGCAATAAGGTCAACCAATAGTGGTAATATGATGGTATTTACGCTTCCCGTCCTGTTCCATAAACCGTCATAATTGCGATGGCATATTTAAAAAAAAAAACTATAAATTCTGATTTCAAACAAGTCGAAGACTTGGGAACTTGGGCGTATCAGTTGACATAGCCCCATAATGACGTCATTGTAAAAGGGACGACGAACAACGAAGTGGACGAAAATACACAGGTAGTTTGCATAATATAATACGAGTATTACGGTAAAACAATAACCGAAATAATATTTCTCTGTTTTTTTTTCTGTACGAATAGCGTTTGTAACATGACGACGTGTTTGCGCATAGGGTATAGGTTGGGTCAGGTTAGGTTGTACCGGGTGAGAGAAGAGAGGTCGGTATTTTGGGGGGACAAATATAATTAAGTATACGAACGTACAATAATAATAATAATACACGATTCTCCCCCCTCGTCGTGACGACCAAACGCAATAATAACGTTGCAGAATATCGGATTACGAAAACTGCAGCGGTCCGCACTCCGCTACCCTCCCTCCCAAACGACCAAATATAACGTATCGTTTATATTTTTTTTTCGGATACCCACGCGAGTTCCCATATTTAACGAAAAAACTATTTTCAACCGGAAATGACGTGGTTTCGATCGAAATTGATTGTTTGCAACGTACGCTGTATTAGACACGATTTGGAATATTACAGATTCCTGATAACGAAAATCTGAAAAAGAAAAGCCCTGCAGTTTTGAATGTCACGGTTCGGATTTCATAGTTGTTTAAATCTAAAAATCAACATTTTTTGTAAACATATTTAATATATTTTTTTTTTAAACAAACCTATTTAATTTTTCACTAGCCATTAGTGGTTTATTATAAAAAAAAAATCTGTCTGAGACATTAAAAAAAGACTAAAGCAAGTTACTAAATCCATATTGACTCTAGTGTTGTTATAAGTAAACGTTTTAGTCGAGTAAATATTAACATATAGAAATCCGAATGACAACAATGACGAAATATCCAAAATTTAAAACACATACCAACATAAGCAGATCCTCTGAGTATCACCGGGGTGACCGAAGGAAGTGTCCGCTATTGAGAAATTTTACTGTATACATATATAATATTTTAATTTTGAAACATTTTTTTTTCTTTTTTAATTATTTTAAACGTGGTTTGTTACGTGATGGATTTTTGACCGTAAATCAATACAGGCGTATACGGTTTGCAATTAATTACAAACCGGCCAACGGTCAATGCAAATCAATATTAATTCGCGTAATACTGCAGTAGTAAAACGGCCGGGCATTATAAACGGTTTTTTTTTTTTTTTTTTGGAGAGGAAGTATTCTCCCGGGGAAAACTCGCGATCGTCGCGGGTCGCACCAATCCGAAAATACATTCGTTCGGTTTAGGATACCGCGAATTTTATATTTACCGTGAGTAAAATACGCCCACCGAACAGTAAAGTTCGGCTGGAAATAAAATAATACATTTATATATAGATTTGCATAACACATGGACAATAATGTGCAGGGTCGTACTTCATTTTGTATTTTGTATTATTTTTTTTTTTTTTTTTGTATTATGTAATGGCATTCGGTTTTTGAAAACACGTCATATTAAAACATAAGTATCGCCTATTATATATAATAAACTTATCGCTTATTTAATCGCGGTGTTTTAATTGCTTCGACCGTCATTTTTGAGCTGTATTCAAAACCAAAATATATATGTATTAGGTATAATATATCAGTACACATATAATACACAACATATTATAATGTCACAGTAGTTTAGTGTTCTAATATAGTGGGTATTTATAGTATATACTATTTTTTAATTATATACAAACGATTACAATATAATTGTATGATATGAATAACATGCTAGATCGGATGTTGTTATATATATATATATGTGTGTGATGCATATTTCTAGGAGACTATAATATTTGATTTTAAACGTTAAAATGTTATATAACGATTATACGATAATTTTATTTTTTTAAATTCAAAAATGATATAATTTAATCGATATGCGTATAGTATTGTGCAGTACATACCTTACACTATTGTTGTTCTACATAATATTAAATGAACGACAAACGTACTATTAATATATTAAAAAGGTACCTTATATGTCATAAACCAGCTGAAGTGTCTGATAAGGTTTTAAACGCAACGAAGGAAAAACGACCGTTTTCTGTGGACACGTATTCAACCCTAAAGTGATGATAAATGATTAGACGCACACTAAGATATGAAAGTCTATATAAAAAAACGATAATCCGAGGTGATGTTAAAGGACTCGTGGAAAGAATTAGAAAACCGAGGACAGAGTATACGTATATTGTGTATGATAGCAATATTGATCAAATACTGGAGAATGAAAATAGTGAAAAATACGAGGATCGAGGGAGAAAAAGAACAAAACGCAAGTACAATAGAAATGCGCGAAGATGTTTCAACATCGTATAATATAGGTTTTTCGAACTTTACCCTTTGGCGATGAGCTAGACGACTTTAATACGAAACTCTCTCGACAGCAGCGATGTTTGACGTTATTGCTGTCATACGATATTATATAGACAGGTACACGGAAATGAAATGAGCGTGTCGGTCCCCGGTCGCATTCGTTATAATAATATACGAGCATAACATCAGACTCGTTCGTGAAAGCCGAGCGTACGAGTCCCTCGATATTATAAGTCCGTGGCCCTCGAATTTTCGCTCGTTTAAAATAATTGGATATCGTATTTATTTTAATAGAATATACCGAAATCGCGCGGTGCGGGTAACATAATACACGCGTTTAACGTTTCCCACACACGTGTTGCTTATAATATACTATGTGTGTATCATACGGTTTACTGGTCGTATACGGTGTTTAAATTGTTTAAATATACCGAAAACTCGAAATATGGGACACGAATAATACGAAGTTCAACAGGATGACCCCAACGAAACGTTCATCGTACCCACGTCGCACCTTTGGCGCTATGTAATGTAGACCGCCACAAGTCGAAAAAAAAATCAAGGTTTCGAGATAATACAATTTTAAAATTGTCTTCGCTCCCAAATGGTCAGTTTCAAAGTTTTGATTTGAACCATTGTCAATTATCGTTATTATATTATGTTACGTTGGTATCTGAGGTTTGTGACTTTTACATTAAAATACTTGCATGAATTTCACCAGGACTACAGGAAATCGATGTATATTTGACAGGTTGGCAATAGGTATTTGAAACCCAAAACTGACACAAAAATTAAATGTGACAGTTATGTATATCAAACCAAATATTTTATATTACCTACGATGCATAGAGCGCAATTATACGGATTACAGCCAATATACGACAATAATAACGATAGTTTTTTTTTTCATTTAGGTACTTTAGAAAACGATTTTTCCACGATTTCCCTGTTTTTTTTTTTGTTTTTTTGTTTATGTGGCATGAACAAAACTATAGAAACCATAGGATTATTTCTCTCCAAAATTAACCCGAATCGCCTATAAACGGACACTGTTTTTAAAATGTTCAGTTGCATTAGGCCAAATAAATCTACTCGAGGGGAAAAAAATTTAAGAATAATATTGGTTTAAAAGCAAAAAAAAAAAAATGTTTTTTTTTTTATAAAATCGGTTTGACACGCTTTTTTTGGTTTTTCTCGGCACAATGTTACGGCTGCAAACAAAAAACACGTTTCGACTACGTTAGTTCGATATGAGCGTTTTTTTTTCCGCGCGAGGGTCAAAAAAATACAAGAATATCATACATATTTCCACTTCATATTCCTCTGGCAGCTGTGCCAGAATCGCAGTACATCGAAAGATGACCGTAGCCGTTTCAAAAAAGGAAATAATCACGTTTTCCTACATTGTACAATATAATATGTCACACACGCGTAATATTATTATATCCGAGTCGCGTCTCGAATTTGGAGAAGATCCTATTGTTACTCGTCCATACGCCCTGTCGTTCTCACGACGTCCGTATTTTTATTTATAACGTATACACTGGTAAGACTCGTAATTCTTGTAATAATAATATTATTTGGATACGTACTCGAGTTGCGCCCCAAATAACAACACGAAAAAATAGGTTTAAAACGACCGTTTAGAAAAAAAACAATGCTATGCATACATATATTATATATATATATATAGCTCAAGGACGATAAAAATGTGAAATGCGATGTAAACGAACTGTAAACATCAAAAACATTAAATTAAAATTGCGTCGTATAACGAAATATACAATATAATGTAATACATCTTGTGTTAAATTTTCGAACATTTTTGCCGGGCCGAAACAATTTCGTGCGCATAAGAACTATCAAGAAAAAAAGCCTATAACCTAAAACCGTAATTTAATTTTCTCAGAAATGCAGAGGCGTAGTTATTCAGTACGGCGCTTTAAAAACCGCATAAAACTAACCGAAATCCAGGTACGTTGTAGGCCCGTTGAAATAGTGAAACGCTACGACCTGTTCAATAACTCTGTGATTTTAACCGACCCGATAGATTATCAAACCGACAATTTTTAGATCTGTTTTCGTGCAACCCGACATTAGTCCTACTTAACACGGCGCAATAATAATAACAATAATAGCGAAAATGTTCGTGATTCGTACGCGACGCGTGCACCGCGAGTGACGCAAACCGCTCGCGCGCCCGTACGCCGCGGTATGTCGATTTTAAAAATAACCGTCGTTCCGAGAGACCCGATCGGATAATGATAATAATAATAACAATAATAATAATAATAAAATTTCATTTTTACCGTGTACGTTTTTACGGGGTGGTGGTGTCTGGACCCGGGTTTTTAACTACCCAAAGTCGCTATAAAACGACCGCGGCGACTGTTCCCCGTCGGGGTTTTTGGCGGGCACACGTGAACGGCACATGTGCGGCGCACACATCACCGCGTGCAACATCTACCGACAACAGCGACATTGTAGGTCGGGGCTGTCGATAATAATACATGCGGCACGGTGCACGCTCCATTTTGTATTGTAATGACGCGGCCGACGGGTCGGGTATTGAATTTATGTAAGCCGAGTGCGAGCGGTTCGGGTGTTGTAGTGATGTTCTAGCACTAGTTTTGTGTATTTTCCGGAGGCCATCCGCCAAATCGCACTGCGGGCAAGTTGCTCTCGCCACCCGCCTCGTCCCGTGTATAGATATCTACTAGAAAAAAATAATGTTTACACGATTGAATCGCCCGGGAACCGCAGAACTCCGTTACTTGGGCCGAATGCCCACCCTCCCCCGCCCCTCCCACCTATTTTTTTTTTCGTTATAAAACTTCGCGAAACAATAAATAACCGAATACCTATTATTGTAACAATACAATGTATAATACAACACTTTACTATACCCGGCACCACAATAACTATACTACTTCCAAAACAAATCGTTTAAGTAATTTTATCATACAAATAGTAGGCGTAGGAGTTGAAACCCCAATAAGGGAAATTATTAACACTAAATTCACACATAATATAATATGAAATGCCCCAAACAGGGTCTGTAGCTCGTTCTCATTCTCTAGCAACAACATGATTAAATTCATATTTAAAATCAACTCGACTAATATTACTTCAACAAAACGACTCTAATTCCCGAGTTTTAGCTCATTTAGTCACGAAGGTGGGCTCTAAAAGTGCTCAAAAGAAGCGGTAAAACGATACACGATATACACACGCCAGATAACGGACGCAATGCTGTTAAACAGTCTCTATTTCTAGAGAAAATTCACCAAAAACTAATTAATGCATGCACGTAATAATGCACGCTAGAGAAAAGACCTAGATAGATGAGGAAAGATAGATGTCTATAGATAAATAAAAATCTACTCGATTTGATTTGTTTATACTTGTCCAGCGAGACGAGACTATAGGCCTGCAATATGTACTCATCTCGCAGCTACGGCATAGTGTGCACCACAACGGTAGTATAATAATATAACTCCTTACATTTTTCATCCGACATCTCTCACAACATAATGTACACCTACACCTTAATGCAATTGAAAACTGCAGTTTAATTAATAAACTGCCCGCCCATCATCCCGAATAATTAATAGGTCGACTTTATGGCTACTATATAATATATATGTATGTATATACAGGGTGCTACGTGAAAGGAAGAACCGCAAACGTTGTGCGCGCGCGCGTCATTATCGTAATTGCGTATATTATATTTCCATCATATAATAGACTCTGAAATGATAAGTTTTTTTCCCCCAGCGACGCACGTCTTAACTCAACCGTCAGATTTTAACCGACACGTGCGCCAAAAAAATGAGGGAAAAAAGGCGTTAAGTGCTTTAGACGCTTTTACTTTTTTTTATTTATTTATTTTTTTATTTTTTTTTACTGATCGCCGTCATCTGAGTTCTGCGAAGTATATTTTACCGGGCTGCGATGATATTTTTTTTTTGGTGGAGGATGAGCACAAAACTTCCCCCGCACACGTGTGACTATATTATTATACGCGACTGCATCAGGACCGTCACGTCATCGCCTCCGCTAATCGTTTCCGGCCAAACGTCGCGCCGAAATTCGTTTATACACAATTATAATGTTATTATTATTATTATATACGAAATAATAATAATAACGATAAAACTGAAAGCAACGAAAAAAAAAAACCGAATCAAAAATAGTGAGCGATGACAAGTCCAAAAAATTTCTTCAGTCGTTTTAACATAAAATATTATATACGAGTATAATGTACACTCGTTTTCCGGTCGTCGCTAATAATTATTATTACAATTATTATTTTGTTGCCACGGTGCACTGCGTATACTGTAGCAGCAGTCGTGGTTTTCGATCGGCTAACGTAAAATAACCTACGATAATAGAAATGTGGCTTGTATAATAATATACAATAACTACGTTGTTGTTATGAAAGATGAAAAGAACAAAATTATTATATTTTCTCGGATAAATTGAACAGCCCCGATTAAAAATAATAACATCATCTTTGTATAAATATCATAGTTGTATACGTTTAATAAAAATAAATGACGTCCTTGAATAATGGGGACGGGTGCAGCCTTTTTCATAGATAATTTAATGTATACCCGTAAGCAACGATAAACCATTGCTTACGAAAAAACGATTCTGAGCGGGGTTCAGTTGATAGTGATGCTTTTTCAACAATATCTATGCCACAGGTAATATATTAAAATAATTAAATAAGCTCTATATATTTTCTTTAATAATATTTGTTTAATGTTGTACTGATTTACCCGATTTTCCTACGTTTTTCCCGGTTTTCCTATGTTTTTTCCCAGTTTTCCACATTTGTTGAGGAAACTCCGGAGAAAATCGCAAAACAACCTCTTTCAAGTACCTCCTCAGTGAAATTTTCTTTTAGAAAAATCGCTATCGTTAAATGTTTGAACAAAATTACTGGTAGAAAAGTTGTCCATAGAAAAAAAAAATATATATCTTTGTAAAATCATAAGCTTCTCCACTCAGAATCTAGTAGGTAGTTATAAAAAAAATAATTCAGGAGAAGTCTGGCCCCATAATTCGTCCTAATAATTTATAATAATATATTGAAGAGAGTTTGATAAAAATTATCGTGTACAATTTAAGTATACATTCGATCTATGTATTAAGCTGAACAAATTTGTATCCGAATAAAATAAAATTAAAAAAAAACTCATACTGCAAAGACTTCCTCAATGCACCCAACTAGTCAATGTATGTTGCAACCGGAAACCACCTCTGAAGCTGACGGTCGGCACAGGGTTACCGATAGAAAAAGTTGTTTACAGACAGAAAAAATAAGGCACGCGCGCATAGTTTTTTTTATTCAGAATCTAAAACATAATATATTTAAATTTTAACACGGAGTATAAGTTTCCCGGTTAGTTTCGGACGAATAGTGCACACTAATGTCATTGTCTGTTGATCGAATCGGACAACGAACGAACTTTCACCACTTATACCATAATCTATATCTAATCGTTGACGATTTCTTCGATAAATTTAAATACACACACACACATATATATATATATATATATATATATATATAATGCACGATTTTCGCTCGGTTAAAAATAATATTACAATATTATCAGGCGTATAGTTTACCGCTGTTTTCATATTATTCAGAAAACTACGAAGAAAACAAAATGACAGTATCAATACCACCAAAAGAGCCCTCTTCTCGTTTTTCGAATGCCGTAAAATTTCTGGTAGGAAATTCGTTAACGGGCACTACCGAATCACATATCATAGTAAAACGCTCAAAATCAAAGATATATAAAGAAAAAAAAAAAAAAGTACGCGTGGTAAAACCAATATACATTATTCGATACGCTCGAAATCTAAAATAGCAATGTAATATATGGAAATCACTCAATATGAATAGGCACTTAAGCGTGTGCAGGCTCTGAACGACAACGCCTAAAAAACCAACTCGTATATTATAATATTTTTTGGCGAAAATAAAATAAACGCATTATGCGGCAAGTTCGAATACCTTAGGCACAAAAACCCAAAGAAACAATAATAATAACACGTTGTGTAACAAAATGTTATAATATCGTTTCATGTAGATATTACACGAGACCGAGTTACCGGGGGCGGCGGCGGTCTGAAAATACAATTTTATGTTTGAAAAAAAAAAAAACCGAAATGACAAAAACAATATAATAACAATAATAAAAATAATAACGAAAAACGGACACGTGCAGGAGGCGGCAGTGGCGGTGGCGGCGGCGGCGGCGGTCATCGGGTGCGGACGCGGTTGTTTTACCTAAAAAGAGACGGCAAACGGGCGCGCGTTTCGGAATATTAAATGAGGGGGAAAAGGAAAAAAAAAAAGGTAGTCACACTTATATACGATTTTTTTATTTTTATTATGTACGCGCTTACACACATACATAATAACAATATTATAATATCGGAATACAGGCGTTATTATTATTTTTTTTTTATTCTATTATCGTTTATAAACGCGCGGTTAGCTGCTGCGGGCATATACAGAGTGATACTTTATCGTTTAATTTTCTATCCGAGGTTTTTTTTTTATGACAATGATATGATTTCTGTTTTAGATTCTGAGCGGAGCGAGGAATGTATAGGTTTACTATGATGTGTGCGATATTTTTTCTTCTTTTGGCTTTTTATCAGACATCATCTTCCGAGTAGTTTTCATAGTAACTGCAACAATATTGGCTTTCTCTATACGTGTCACGTGGTGAAATTTTCAACATATTTTAACAGTTTATAAGCTGTTTTTATGTTTAAATTTTGATGAAAATTATAAAAAATTTCGTAATTTCAAGATATGCTTTCTGAACTTCACTCTGAATCGTATTCTGTTATCAATAAATTATCGTTTCGTACAGATGTATAAATGTATGTATCCTATCTTCTTAACTTTCCACCTACAACAGTGACACATCCAGTCTTAGATTTCGAGCGTAACGAGGAAGCTATTGGTTTTATAATATGGTGTTTATTTCTTTTTCTTTTTTCTTTGTTTGTTTGTAATAGTCTGTGGGCACGTTTTCTCCAAATAAACTTGTTCCGATTTTTACGCGTAGAAACTTTTCTGAAAGATTAAGTTATCTAAATCGTATTTTAAAAAGGCCAATTTTTTGATTTTCGACACCACTTTTTAAATAAAAACACTTAAGTGGGAAAAAACGTAGGAAAACGTACAATTTCACGATTTTATTATTTTATAAAAACATGGACGATGTTTTCTACCAGAAAAAATGATTTAATCGAAAAACCATAAGATACCTTTTTTGTTGTATTTTTGATTTAATTTCTTACGATATCATTGCCAAAACGTTTGAGCCACTTTTGAGCTTTTATGGAATTTTAATTTTTGGGAGTTTTTTTATTGTAACTCGGTTATAAATACACGTAGTGACTTAGAACTTTGTTATAATACTTATATTGGACTTACCTAGACGTGGTAAAATTTTCTTGCAAAAAAAATGATGGCACTTCAAATTATATATTACCGAAATGCGCTCGGAATCGTCTTTCGTGAATCAATGGTTTATCGTTACTTACAGATATAAATGAAATAATCTTATGTATCCTATCTTCCCAACTTCTAATCTACAACAGTGCCTGCCCCCGTCTCCAGTGTTGCCTCTTTTTTTTCCAATTATTTTATTATAACACTATTTTCAAACATCTTTAGCCGTACTCCATTATTATGTACCTTAAACGAGTATTCAATTTTGATTCTCATATGACAAAAAGTAACTACCGTACTATCTTTTTTAGAATAGTCTCGCAAAAGAAAAAAATAATTTTCTAAACATGGTGATACACATAGCAGTGAATAGTATTTCCCATTTAGGACTTTAGTAGTTCAAACAGTTTAGAATTTAAGTTGGAAGTGTATTATAGGAAAGATATAAGAAATTGATCATTTAATAATGGTAGATTGATAATGATAACTGAATAACACTGTACAGACTACAGGGTGTGATTGTACATCACGAATCTAATTGTATTATCACGAACCAGCGATTATCTATGTACGAAGATTTCATTTTCCCGGACATTATAGAATATTATAGTCACCTATAATTTGATTATGTCGTATTAATATATAGGTATATTTGTGCATAGTGGCGTAGTCAGGAAGGGGACACTGAGGCCTTGGACCTCTCCATTGGCAGTAGTTTTTCAAATATTTGTATTATAATCGTTTAATCTGCATGTTACTTTATTATGGTTTATGCGGTTTATTTTCAATATTTTATTGACTATAACTAATTATAGTAAATTTTTAAATGAAATAAAGAAAATAAACGTATAATTTTGGGTTATTTTTTTTTTTTTTCATTCTAATACGGTTACAATTTTGAAACTATCGTGTAAATACGATCTTGTGTTTACAAGATTGTCGACCGACGGTTATTACGGTTATGTATAGACGTAAATAATTGCAATTAAAAATTTAAAAAACAAATCGTATTTACACCGAATATTCGTAAACACACGCCGGTTCGTGATGATATAGGAGAAACTATCGCTCTGTATATATATATATATATATTGTTAAATTATACTGCGCGCACGACGCGGCGGCCGTATCGTTGGGCGGGAGTTATAATGATAATATTATTATTATAAAGGTGTAGTATATACACACGTCGTACGAACATTAATATTCAAATAACGCGATAACGTACAGTGTAAACGACGGCGACGACGGCGACGGAAAAAAAAAAAATGAGGTCCGAACGGTGTCGCATTGTGTACGACTTACGGCCTATAATGCAGGTATGATGCGGTGCGCGTAACCGAACGGGCGCTCGCACAGTGGGCCCCGGAGAGAAACGCTAATTTACGGACTCACGGCGACGGTGTCGACGCGGTAAAATGTGTAGTTTTTTTTTAATCGCCGACGCCGTTGTCGTCCGGCCGCGTGATTTACAGACGTGCCACCTGCCGCCGCGCCACTGATTAACAATAAATACCCCTACGCCGCCCCCCGGTTCACGATCGCGTCGGGTCGAGCCGGGCGCAGAGGGGTCCGTGCCGCCGCGCCCGGAAAATGTGCGCGCTCGTCCGCAAAGGCCGGTCCGGGCAATCGCCGCGAATCGACGCCACGGACGAGCCAGTTACGGGGGGGCAAAGGCGGCCAATTGTTTTGGATTTCCGACTAGGCGTGGATTTCGTTTGAAACGTTTAGACTCCGGGTAGATGGAGGAGAGCGTACTTTAAATAACGCGACAGTATAGGTTTTCTGAGGTGCGCTTCTGTTTCGCCGGTATACATTCGAAACGGTTATCTACTTTCAATTCCAGTGGCGTATTTCGCGCTGGGTCTTGGGGAGGGAGAATGGGCGATTTTTTTTGGATAAAAAAAAAAATTCCATTAGTTATAATATAGTTCATTAGTTCACAATTAGTGATAACTGTACGTATTTAGTTTTACTCTTATGTATTAAACATTAATGGTTGTGTACAGTCAATACAGAAAAAAAAAAAAAACAAACAATAACGATTTTTACAAAAACCAGTAAGGAATATTCCCGTTTTTTCAAACTTGTATTTTTTACGTTCGAATGTGAACCACTAGACACCCCTTCCCCCAGTTATGGCAATGGGTATCTATATATATAATTTAAGTGACAATTTTTTTTTAAAAAATGCCCAAGTTGGCGATTTTGCCACATTTCTTCGGTCCCTCAAATCTGCCATTAGGAAAAATACAAGGAATATATAATAGAAATCACTTCAACAAACCCTAATACGCCAAATAATAAAATACCTTCTTCGCCTCCGTTCTTTTTCGCTTTCATTACATAATATATGGACAACATTTGCTACCAGAAACCACCCCCCGAAGTTGACTATCGGTGCAAGATATTTGGTCAAAAGTTTTTTATAAATACACACACACACACACAACTGATTATTATAGATTTTAATATAATCGACTGCGGGTACAGTCGTGAAAATCAAACAAAAATTATTATTATTATTTTGTACAATAATTTTGTTTTATTACGGCTGCAGCCGCAGAAAGCCGACGCAGCCCTTTGGTGATGGCAATCGTGATAATAATTGTTATTGTTGTCGGCACCGAGCAAGTTATAATATTGTATTTTTCGATTAACACACCAGTATAGCGCAACACCGATGATTTATTATCCTCCGCATTAATCTCGGTCGATTTTTTTTCTTAATTGCGTATTAATAAAACGAGCGATTTCCCTATTCGTCCTACATATAATTGTATAGATTATTATTATAGGTATGTATAATAAACGTTTTTTATATTATATTATACGCCCCCATTCCGCCCCTATCCTTCGTATACCATTATGTTTTTATTGGTATGCGTGATGACTTATTATATTGTTTTACGGTTTTATTTTATGCTCTCGAATACCGCAATATAATTGCCGAATGTATTGTTTATGTTTTTCTAAACTATAAAAAACGAGTACACTCCAATAATATTATGTTTTTTTTATATCCTGATTAAAACCCTTGTAGCCGGTTTCACTGTGGTGTATTTTACGTCTATAAACAATTTTTCTACCAGAAATCTTGCTCCAATCAAAAACTTTACAGGAACTTTCTTGTACGATTGTTCATCTTGTTGGTGCTCTGAGATCATTTTTTGATTTTCCTTATTGTATTCTTAATAAATCGCTGACAAATTGGCAGTTTTTGTCGATTTTTGGATTACTTTGGTAACAAGGGAAAAATATATACCTAACAATACTTTGTTCATAATTGTTTTTTGTTAGCAATGGTTTATTTTCGCATATAATAATAAATTTAATTACTCTATAATATATCCTCCCTCCCGACTTCCATTCAAAAACAGTGGCACGCTCAACAACAGTATCAACCTTAAACAAATATCCGTCTTCTTAAAAATTGGACACAGTTCCACGACGGGCCATACGAACCACGACTATACGTCGATAATATTCATGCGGTTTGGTTTTTCATGTTGAAAAGGAACAATATAGGCGTTTTATATATGAATAGGAGGCAGTAGCGGCGCTAGGTTTTGCGGGGCCCTGGATAATGCTTTAGTACAATGGTGACTTTAGTATAACTAATGATTGTATAGCTATATAATAATAAACCGCAGGACCCTGGACATATGTCCCATTTGTCCTCCCGTAACGCCGGTACTGATGGGAGGTACAATAAGGAGTTGCGCGAATTAACGAAATTTCTGAAATTATTATAAATACAATGCGTTTAATACTATATATAAAGAAAGGGAAGGCGGAACCCAAATATGACTTTTAGAATGGATATTAGAGATTTTCCTTCTTCTTCTCGCCGTTTTCGTCGCTTGTCACTGTCGCTGTTTATGGCCGTCGCCTTGAAGACATAAATAACAACCAGCACCTAACGGTTTTCATCATGCACGTATCATCGTTGTATAAAAAACTAATAATAATAATAAAATTGCAGATCTACTCGAAGAAATATATTGTGTTTAATTTCGGCCACCGTCGTCGTCGGTAAACGTGTCGAACAATACAACATTAACTATTATAATTAATAGCACACTACCGGTTTCGCATTTAAAAAAACAAAACAAATAGTTGTCGATTTCTGCGCAATCGTATGATAATACTGCAGCATATTAATGCTGCAATTGCAACAGATCTTATTCGACTGCATAACGTATACCTGGGTACGATCGTATATTACATCTTCTATGCGGAATATTTATCGTTGAATTATCTATGATATATCGATTCGGAGAAATAAAATTATAAAAATGATTGCGGCGATGACACGTGTGCGGCGTGAAATTATAATATTTTTATAGATATTGAAAATCAACGGACGTCCCGAGCACTACCGCAATCGCCTCGGGTGACGTCATGAATAATAATAACTCTCGTCGTAGGATTTTATAACAATTGGTATGGTATAAAAAAACTAGGTTTCGGCGGTTATAATATACTTACAGGCGCAATGGGGGGGGGCAGTAAAAACAGTTGAATATTTATTAAGCGCTTCCCAACCCTTCGGAAAAGAAAACCCGGCTTAAATAATCGTTCAAAACGCCTGTATATTATACTTGGTAAAAGTACAAGAGACGCTGTCTCGGCGGATTATTTTGGAACTATAGCGCGTGACTAGTTCCGTAACGCATCGGCCAAGAGGGGGCACCGGGGCTCGTAAAGAAAAATACCCCTCCCCCCCCCCTCTCGCATATCCCGAATGACCTGTGACTTTTTCTGTCCGGCGTTATCAGTGCTCGTTTCCAGTCCTGTTGCTATATGGCAAAGCTATTATTTAATAGTAATTGACAATGTCCGCCGAAGGAGACGCGTCGTGGAGAAAAAAAAAAAATTCAAAAATTACCGACATCGATCCGTTCATCGCGGCCCCGGGTCTCTTTGCCGCCGCAGCGAGACAGTAATTTAATACGTATTGTTGTTGTTGTACGCGCGACAATTTCTCTCACAAAATATCGTCGTCTGCGCATGCGCATCACTGTGGTTTATCAAAACGGTCGCGTGGTTAATTTATTTACCATAGCGCGCGCGCGCACACGGTACAAATACGATTTGAATTTTGTGTACGTCTACGTCATGCACATTGTGAGATTAAATTATTGCATTATTATTCAATTACGCGTGACGAGGGGACCGTATTATTATTATTATTATTATTATTTTTTTTTTTTTTATGTTTACACAGAACAAGCGCACTCGCACGAGCACGTCGTGCATTTCTGACCGATCGGTCATGTAGCCGAGACCGTCGTCCATCCCTCCGGAGGTGGTCTCTTTTTTTTCTGTCACTAACGAGGTTACAATTATTTTACGAAATACTGTTGTATTGTATTTTAGCAGCATTGTGTTCCATAGGGCGCACGGGGTGTTTTATTTGTTTGTTTTTTTTTTTTTTTCATTCCCATCGTTCGGGGCGAACAAAAATCCTGCGCGGAGAGCGACGACGACGTTTTATTATTATTTTTTTTTTCAGTCCGGTAATGTCGCTACATCCGTGTAGATCCCGTCGCGGGGGAAAAAATTCTATGAAACGAAAACAATAACAATTAATGAGCGAAATAATCGCAACCCTATATCACCTCCTCGCGACCACGAATTACCGGTGTACAGTTGTTATTATAAACTGAACAAATAATATTATGTTTATTTACAATAACTAATTGTTGCCGAGTTGAATTGCAATAAGCGGACAAAACGATATTTGCTTATATGAATGCTACCGCGACTATACAATAAAAGTAAATTGTTTAACGGGCGCACAGAAGCCGAAGCACGATTAATAATCGAACCGGGGACTCGTCTAGTCGGGTATTCGACCTTGCCGATTATAACGACGAATAATTACAGAGTTTAGAAAATATTACTTTTTTTTTTTTTTCTTATTCTAATTATTACTCATTATTCTTTTATAAGTTTATTTACAATCTGCACTACGTAATATTATGCACATTGAGCATCGAAGAGGTCGGTAGGCCTTCTTCCCTCGGGCTTCCATTCGGCCGCTGCTCTAACTTGGCTCGTTTCCTCCTTACACGGTTCGAAAGTTCGGAAACGGGTCCTAAACACATTGTTCTTAGCGCCTTGTTCTTAAAGGCTATTCTCAACTTTTGTTTCTAGACGCACTGTTAACGGTCATTTTTATATGATGGCACATATTATAGTTAACGTGTATAGGGGTTTTACTGTAACCGTACATTGGTGATAATAAAAGTTGAAATATTGAAAAAAAGCCTAAGTATAAATTGCGGCTCTGGCCGAAAACGGTTACGCCCATATGGTAAAATACAGGGGAATGGGGGGGAGGTGAAAAACCGCATCAACGACCGGGGACACGATATTATTATGTCATACGTAAATAACTATATAATTATGAATTATACTTTAATATAACATGGTTTATCGTTTTTTCCCCTTAAAAAGAGAGCGTTATTATTTCGTCGTTGGCGCCGCCATAAACAATAATAATAGGTACGACTTTCCGCCCTCGTGCAACGATATATTATATTGTAGTCAAGTCTGTCGCGTTTTACAATATATGACGAATCGACGACGCTATCAAGATCGAAAAAAAAAAAACGGGGACGCGTCACGAAAACAAGGTAATTACATCGCGCAAGCCTTATTCGGTAGAGGGGTAGCTGCAGAGTGCACACAATAATAATAAATACAACACGGTCGTTGTTGTGGGAAAAGGGAGGAACACACTGTGCTGTAAGGTCCTCGCAGTGGGCCCGGCCGAGTACGACGACGACGCGATCGTATCGCGGCCTGTTACACGTGCTGCTACGCAACGTACATAATATAATTTTATATTATGTTATTACGATGTGTCTCCGAGGAGCGAGTATCGTATCTGATTGACGGGTTTTCGGGTAGGATTTATGGGAACGGGTTGAGAGGTGTCTGTAATGGGGTTGGTTGTGCAGCATTAAGGTACAACACGAGTATATTGTCATGTGTCCGGAAGAACGTAGCATGTAAAACAGCTATATTAAATATTATATACAAAAAGGAGTGGTGTATAACAAAAATATATCATCGACGGCGGATTAAAAAAAAAAAAAAGAAGAAATTTCGAGACGCATATCGATTGTCGTGCTCTTGTATGCAGTAAAACCACTTCTAAATACGTACAGAAGGCTGGGTCAGACTAACTCGGGCGAGTTTAGGTAATAATCGTCAAATAAAAATTATTATATACCTTAATGGTCAAATGTGAAAATGGCCTGAGGAAATTTTGGTCAGAAGAAAATATGTTTAATGTCTATGGAAAAAATTTCAGATTTGGCTGTGATATTTTCCTTAATATTATAGAGAATTAAATTATTTTTCACTATTGCCTACTGTGCATTGAACATAATATATAGTGATAATAATAATGGTTAAATCCAAAATGATCATGAAAAAAATTTTCAACTATTTCATCTAGCTATTTTTGTATTTTGGCCATAATTTTCTCAAAATTTTTTGGTGGATGGTCATTTTTTATTTGGCCATTATACTATATCGACTTTCAGCCTGGACCGCCAGTCCATAATTGTAGAACAGACCCCATTGATTGTACACATATAAATTTATTAAACCTTTGATTTTTTCAACTCAATTATTATATTCACAGACTCATAGTTGTAATTAAATTTAAACGTATGTAAACCGATAAATTTCAATAATCGTTTCAATAAATGGCACAATTTTGTTTTTACGAGCGTGAGCGTGATGTGGTTTCTGTGTATACCTATGTATAAATATATATATATATATATATATATATAAATAGAGAGAGAGAGAGAGAGAGAGTTTATGGGTTATAGAATTTGTCCACCTACAATCATTGAGATAAGATATGATATTGTATTCGTGAGGGTACGAACAACCCCTCCTGAAAACTCGAGACGGATTTGTGTGGATGGATACACGAACAATATAAAATTATACATAAAGATAGGTATACCTATATTGCTGCAGGACACACAAGTAGACGCAAACGATTCGTTTAAGATAACCTTTTTCATGAGTCTTTCTTATCCATATCGATATATATTCTTTTGTTTTCGTAAATTGGTTGGGAATATTTATCGGTACGACTAAACGTTCCAACGGATAAGGAACAAATACAATTTTCGTTGTTTTTTTTTTTTTCATTCGGTTAGATATAAAAATATAATAAAAAAAACGAATCGAGATAACCTAAATAATGAAGTTTTATAGACGATCTGTGTATGGGGTGTAAGATACAGAATAATATGTATTCTATATACTTAATTGAATTATCGTTAGATTTCAATTCTCTAATAATATAATATCTAATCTCCCCGAGAAGAGTGGTAATAATGTACATCACCAAAATTGTTACAACACGTGTCGTTAAACTTGAAAATTATTAGCTATGCATTTTTAATCGACCGACCTATACAGAAATAATCTTATAATTATAAGATTATTTAATTTACAATCGAGGACCTCGGTGCCGACGACCGTTATTTTTAATTTTTTGGATAATGCACTTTTCTGCGGTACAATCTCAAATGACAGTTTCTCTAAATTACGATGCAACAGCAGCCGAATGAATTCAATACAAGAACCTATATTATAATAGGTATGTAGTTTTCAATAGAAATTGAAGTCATTTTGTTTTAGAATATTTCGGTACGACAATCGGATAATAACAATCAGCAGATAATTAATATTACGCTCCTAATCAAATTTCGGCGCGTCAATCGGATTGATTCCAAAAAATAACCGGAATAATTTCAAAAAGTGGAACTATCTCAAGGTCTTCGCCTACTTCGTATATAATAAATACGGTAAACATAATAGTATATATTATGCCATTATATAAGTTGTAGAATACAGATTATTATACTGAAAAAAGTAATCGTATCGCGCCCGAGAGGTCCCGATATTTATTTACGTATACTCGGTTTATAGTATAATTATTTATATAAAACGTCCATTAAACGCAGATGATGTACGAGTCTCGTTTAGGTGTAAAAGAACCAGAAAAAAAAAAAAGAAAGAAAAAACGAAATTATATTATCGTGGTGTAAACAATATTATCATTTAAATACTATACACGAGTAATATGCCACCTCAACATCTGTGACACGTAGATTTTTATTTCAAACACGTTATTACACCAAGCATTTCGGGAATAAAATGTGATAATTGCAAACCTTGGAGCAATAATAATTACCGTGCGGATAATTCCACTTTTGGGAGCGAAAATTGTTTAATTTTTTCGGATTTATCCGACTGTTGCGCCGAATTTCTAAAACAATGTATCTGATTATTGTTACACCTGAATACAGAGAATGACTGTTTCTTCTTTAAATTATGCGTGAAATATGCATTTTCCAAAAAAATAAAAAAAAGTGGATTTATCGTTGTTGTGCACCAAGGTCTTCAATTATCGCCCGAGACAATTGTACCTAATTTCCACGTCGCTCCGACCACGTAATTAACTCGAGATAAAAGTGTTCCGATTTCCAAAAGAAAATATTACATGCATACTATTACAACGTTTTGAACTTTTTGTGTAAACGAATTATACACGGTAATATATTAAAGTTTGTGCAACGATATATCGTCGGAAATGGTTTTGTTTTCGAAATTACCGTGAGTTCCGTGTAGTGGGAATTATTTGTCAACAAAACTCTGAAATCCAAAAAAAATCGTAACCTTTAAAACCCTGCTATGTAATCTGCACAACACCAAAATACGTTTTTTTCTGAGGCGACTATATTCGGAGACGATTACCTGTCGGCTTAAAACTCGCAAAAATAACATTTAAATTTAAAATAATAAATACGCGTGGAAAGAAAAAACAACTTATAAAATTCATAAGAAACAAAACTTATTTCTAGACGAAAAAAAAACAAAATACCAATCACTGCAAGTCACTAAACTCGAGTTATTTCTCACCTATTTTACATTGTAGACATATTCATTGCAAAACAATACAGATAACCGAATACTACATACTTAAAAATCCAATACTAAAAAATAGTAATTCCTCCCAAAAAATGGTGAAATCTAAGCATGAAAATGGCAAGGATGAGGTTTAAAGTTAAAACCCTCTATACTCTTACGTATTGACTGAACATACTGATTTTCCACCAATGTACAATTTCAAGTCTTCAAGAGTATCATAAAATAATTGTAAATCCGGGTTACCTAGTTGGAAATAGCAATGCTAGCGTAAAAAAATAGATAAAGAGCGTGGACCAACGGACAACTTAAGTTTTTTTTTTTGGGGGGGGGGGAGGGGGATGGGTTATGCGGCGGTGCCACGGTATACCAAAAGATTCAGAATTCCGTAAATGAGAGAACCTTTTACGTTCCGTCCGTTCATCATTTAGCGCCGTTTCCAGGACACGAAACGGCTCCGATTCCCGAGTTTTAATGGCTTTTCCGTGGTCACGGATGCGACGGTCGGAACAGCGACCAGAAGTAGCGGGAAAAGTAGCGGACAAATTATCGTGTAAACCCGACACGCGCTGGCACGGTGCGCTGCACGGTCTCCGTTCTCGGGGTAAATCCGACGAAAAATTTGATACGAAAATAAATGTCGATCCGTATTCCCCTCTCCTCCCCCACGCCTCGCGCGTAAAACGAATACCGGACGGTTTCGCAGAGCCGCCGTCGCGTATTGCACCCGCGTTCGCGCGCACACGCGGACGGTGTTGCGTATTTTTGAAGCGTACCGCCGTACAGCACGCGTGCGAAATCGATTTCACGCAATTTCACGCAGTCTCCGCGTTACGACAACATCGCAGTTGCGTGCGGGCGGGTACATTGTAACGACCGTACACAACGTCTACGCGATTCGGGAAAGCGCGCGCCCACTGGCCACTGTAGTCGACGATTACAGGCCGGTAGGCGACGGCGGCGTGCGACGGGAACGCGCGGTAATACCGTCGGGCACAACCAATCGCCGTCCGGGCCAGACAACGGACGCGCAGTAGCGGGCGAGGAAAAGTCCCGAACCGTAATTTTCGCTTTTCGCTCGGCGTAAATGCGCGGCGTTGCGCGCACACCCCGATTCCTAAAACGCGCTCGTTGTCCCCGTGGACCGGACCACTTTTGTTCGACGAACGTACGGTTTCTGGTCGATACATTCGATAATACGTTGAATCGAAAAACTATTTTCAAACGAGAAACAGTTGATCTGTTATGGTCTACAATTCTTCGGAAAAAAAAAAAAAAAAAAAACGATCTCTGGAGTTTGTTCGTTTTATTAAATTTTAGTACAGTTGAAACGTAAAATCGATTTGAACCGTTCGTGGTGTGTGAATTATTGTTTACCGACGGGACGAAAACAGAGAGGAAAAAAAAAAAAAAACGAAAATATCGCCTCGTTTCCCCCGTCGCTCGCCACCGCAACGATCGTCGGACTGGGAATTATTTTTATATACTCGGGGGAAATATAACTTTACCGTAATATGTCGTAAAAAAAAAAAAAAAATAGTACACGGGTGCCCGTATATACATTATTATCATAACGATATTACGTCCGATTATATTGTTATTATTATTATTATTGGTCGGCGCAAAAGGGGGAAAAAAAAAAACGGGAAAAAACCTCGTATATAATATTATAGTTTATTCTCGTGTAATGGGACCTCCCGAAAAAAAAATATACACATAAAAACTACGGTTTAGGTGTACGCGTATACGATCGTATTATTTTTTTTTTTTTTTTTACGATCGAAGATCATAAAAAAAAAAACCGCAGTTTACCGACGACGCGTCGCGACGCAACAGCATAATATATTATTAACGTGTATATTATTATTAAGTGGTAGCGGAGAGTTTTGCGACGACCTCTAATACTATATGTATATATATATATATATTGTTATTACACCCGCATGTGGGATTTTGACGTAAAAACGAAATTAAAAAAAAACAAACCCGAAAAACTTTCGGGCAGCACGGGCCACGCAACCGATATACGACGGCAATAAAATCGACATGGGCCTAACATATACGTAATAATAATAATAATAATAATAATAATAATTAAACGGCGTACAATATAATATTATTACGTTGTTCGCGATCGCCGTCGTTTGATTGTGGGTGGAAACGATTATCGCGTGAAAAAATAAAAACGATAATTTTTTTTTTTTTTTATGTTTTTCCGAATCGCCGCCGCCGCCGACGACGACGACGACGCGGCTTAATTAAAACCCAATACGTTTTCGTTTGACCGCCGCGACCCACGCCGACGACGACGGCGAAATCCAATTCGTTTTCTTCACATCGCTCGCATATAAAGGCGAAAAAATAATAATATATACGAGCGTACGATAATTATTATTATATTATTTATACGCAAGACGTTCTACGGCGTTTTTTTACGCAGTAGACAACGACAATAATAACGATTGTACATTCGTGTTATCGGATCGGTATTAAGCGGCTACGCGAGGCCTTATCAAAGAAATTTAGAAAAAAAACCGCGAAAAATAATAAATAATACGATGATATTACGTTATATAATAGTTGTATCGCCGGAATTTGCAATTTGGGGAGGGGGGAGTGGATAAGTTGATTGAGCCGTGAGTGTCGGTGAGGTGTGTGTAGGGGATTTGGTTTCCCCCCCCCAAAAAAAAAAAAACAAAAAAATAATAATAAATTAGAAAAGTGTTTTGGTCGATTTCAATGTAATACTTAAATCAAATATTGATAAAAGAAAAAGCTTAATTATGAAATGAGAATATAATATATGTATATGTGATGTCTTTGTAGATATTGTAATTTATAATTAAGGTACATACCCCCGACAGTTGCGTCATCCTAGGAAAATTTCGAGCAAAGGCAGTAATCATGTCATTTTTCATTAATTATTTTTAACGTGTTTTTCATTTACATCACCTGTGGCTATTGATTCTATTCTCTGACGCAGTGCTCCTCATCAAATACGTCTCCATACGGTTTAGAGTGGAAAACGTTCTTACGCGCGTGGAACAAACAACTGGAAACGTAGTTAACTCTCAAACAAGGCCTGCGGAGGGTTATATTTTCTCATTAACCCGTCCCCCCCCCCGTATAGACTACACCGCCGGCTACGGGGAGAAAAAACTCGACCGATCCTACTGCCGTGTACCCGTTATCGGTTTACCCAGCCTTCTTTCAGAATCGTTTTTCGATGGCAATCGTCGAAATACCGTTGCTCTGGGCGTTTAAAACTGAATGTCCCATAGTATTATTATAATACACGTAAATACTAATATCCTGTACGTGCGCCCGACTACCGGTACCTGTACGGCCGAGCGGTGCGACAGTGAAGATTTGTACTCAGTCACCCGCCGGCCCCGCTACGGGGCGCCCGCGACCGTTTTCGAAATATTACGATAATTTCGAATATTTATTGATATTCGGATACCGTTCCGTTTGTCAACGCGACGCGCAATCGTCTCGCGTACTACCTATGTATATTATATACCCGGGTACAAACGTCACATCGCATGTTATACAAACATAACCTTGCGTTGACTTAAAAATATATTATTTATGAATACCGAACGGTGCCAAGTGCTTAAAATACAATTTAGAGAATAAATACAATATAACAACACACGCCGCGTACGCGCACGTGTGCTGTACCTGTTATAAAAAAAAAAAATCTAGGCGCCCATTATGTAAACACCGTGCACACAAGCAAGCAGGCAAAAGCAACTGAAACGGTTACCCGTACACGTAAGTACAGTGCGCCCGATAATATTATTATTATTACTGATACTATATTTTTATGATCGTGTAACCGTCCGCGTTCCGTGAATACGATGTACCGGCACGATTACGTATTGAAATTTACGCATTCGTTTGTCGAAATGCGTTACGTTTGAATTGTTATTACCGTTATGCGCGCGGCGCGGTCTTGTTATGAATAAACGCTTTTTTGTGAGGGGGGGAGGGGACCTTTCAGAAAATGCAAACCGTTTCCCCCTTCCCTCCCCCCCGTGTGCGATAACATTGAAATAATAAGTCGATACTGCTCATATGCAGAGACAGGCCTCCGCTATAGATTGATCGTCGGGTCGGCGAGTTTGTATGTGTGTGTGTGTGTGTGTGTGTGTGTGTGTGTGTGTGTACGTAAATACAGGGCAACCTAAACTGGATTATTAGATAAATCGTTGTTAACGAAAAACGATTCTGAACGGAGTTCAGTACACGTACAGTATTAGCCGTGGATTTTTCTTTCGCGATGCCGAGGGAACCCGGAAATCGAAAAAACTGTTTTTAAATTTCGATAAATATGTGTATCAAATAAATTATTCTATAGCGTGATCAGAAACACCGCATATATTTCGAGGAACTGTAAAAACCGAACATTTCTATAAGCGACAAAAGTGTTTTCCGAGAAACACACGCACACATCTTATAGTTAAAACTATAATAACGTTTCTTCGCTATTCTCAGAATCCAAAAGTTATTTGAAAAAAAAAATAATAGACTAACAAGTGGCGCGGGTAGGTACCAACCTACAGAACAAAATGACTGTGACCCGTGTGCGTTTGCAATGCAGCTCGCACGAGCTTGTAAGTATTACGGCGTGTAACATAAATAGGTACAGAAACAAAATCTGATATTATCATTTTTCAATCGATTATACACCAGATCCCGTCGTGAGCGTAAATCGCGCCGCGGGCCTCCCGTGTAATACGCGCGTTCAAGTGCCCGGCCGTTGTTGTTGCTGCTGCTGCTGCAGGACCGCTCCTCTAATCGTTTTAATGGTCGTTTTATTAAACGCGCGCAAAGAGATAACGTCTCGTCTCTCGTCTCCTCCCGACATCGCGACGACGAGAGACACAATAATAATAATAATAATAATAATAATAATAACAATAATAATAATAATTTAGTATTAGGGCCGCCGCCGCCGTCGCGCGTAAATAATAACAATAATAATTGAGATAAAAGGGACCAGACGGAAGAAACCAATCTGACCGAGGTCCCCGCCGCAGCACTTGAACAACGCGCGGACTCGAGTGCGGGACGTCTCGATTCCGAATAACAAAAAAAAAAAACGTTTTATCGATCGCAGTAGCTATGAACGAACGCTGCTGTATAGTATTGTTAACATTTTGTTTTAGGGAGTAGTCTGAGCGAAACGGGGAATACGGCGAGCGTTGGTTTTTTAGCCCGGGGCCTATTTATTTATTTTTTTTTGTACATTTTTCGTGCAACGCGCTTTTCTTTCCGGACAAGCAGACACCCGTGCCAGAGTTCACGCTCCACACTCCTCCTCGCCTCGGCATCATCGTACTACAAACACTACCACACTGTCGTTAAACTTAATCAAGCAGTATCTCTTTTCAATTTTCTCAATATCTAGATAAATAATTGCCAAATCAATCGTTGTACACGTTACAATTTTGGGTTGTTACGCGCATTGGGTATCGCATAGCACGCGACAATCGGCCCTAGGATTACTACGATGTGTACTTTTTGTTTTTTGTGTTGGGTCTGTCTATTAAAATACGGACAAAAACGTAGGAAAAATCGGAAAGTTATAACGGCAATAACGATTCCGTTTTTCTTTTGATATTTTAATTTATAAATATTATTTTTGTTTCAGAAAACAAAAAATGTTCGACCATCCGCCGACGTTGCGATTATCGGCGACAATCGTCCCGGTAACGCTGGTACTGCTGCTGTTAACCAAAGAATTGTTATGTCTGCCGGCGCATTCGAAAACCATAGTATTAGAAGGTACGTAAACCGTTAATATTATAATATAGGATTACAATATAATAATATCCATTCATTGAATAAAACGCTGCATCTGAACAGATACATATGAAATCGGAAATCGACTCCCTTAATTATAAAGTGAATTGAAAATCCTCGAGCGGGGAACGCCGTAATAATATTAGACGTATGATGTTTTTAATGTGTCGCGAGCCCATCGTATACTAAAATTAAAATCGTTCTCTGATGAGAAAAACGTACGAATATAGACTATAATATAGGTACTCGTGCATGAATAATATATTTGAGTATTATAAAAATGAATTCATACGTCAGAAGAAGACGAGAAAAAGGGGTATATTAGTCACGGTATGTTTTCTAAGGAAACGTGCGCACATATGTTTTTTTTATACTTCATATGTACGAGTATGATTCATTAATGTCATCAACAGTCAGAGATACCGCGCGCCATCGTCTCCCTGCAACAGACCTTTATCGTGGCGTCTTATATTATATCATATCCATATTATAATATCTGTCAGATTAATATTACCAGTGGCTTGCGCAGGGTGTGGGAGAGGTAAGGGGTTATGTTCAGTTATTTGAAAATACAAAAAAAAAAAAAAAAAAATGATTAATATTTATTCGGTAATTTAATCTTGAAATGTATACATTTCAACCGGATTACAAAGAAAAACTTGATCGACTACAAATTGGCTTTTTAACATCAGGCTTTCGAAATGCCAATAGTCGAGTTAGAGAAGATTTTACGATTTCTTTATTATTATAATGCGCATATTCCCCTCCCGTTCAGAACGCAAGGTCATTTCACTGAACATTACAATCGACTCTCCTCTCAATTAGTGGCAATATAGTGCAGTTTACATTTTTCGATAATCCAAAACAATCGGGGTACGCGATGAAACGCAGTCTGCAGGGCCGGAGTAGAAATCCCGGATGAACGAAGATATTCTTATGTTTCGAAAAAACTTTTCGCAAGAATCACAGACGGCGTATATTAACAAAAAAACATAATACATTTTACGCGTAACTAGCGCCGATTCGCGTACTATTCATACATATATATGTATATATTTATTGGCAACGGTCCCTGCAGTTATTATCGTGCAGCGTTTTTTATATATACAATCTAATATGCGGTTTAATAGACCGGAGTCGAGACAAAAACGAAATTCCACTGCACGGAAAATCGGAAGTCGGCCGTAAAAACATAGTAATACTTATCAAGTCGAATCGTCTCGTCTAGTGTAACGTGCATACCGCATAAAAAATACTGAAGTATACACGATCGCGCGTTTATGTTTCGTTAGAAAATTTCGATCCGTACGCGCCAAAGGTAAGTCGGCAATGACCTTTGGAATGCGTCCAGAAACGGGTGTTGTGCTGCGCGTATGCGCAGGAATTACGTGACCGTTTGGTTTTTTTTTTTTTTTTGTGCGACAACGTATAACTCTGGTATACACTTAACTCCTATTTCGGAGAGGATATATTATTTTTGATTTTAAAAAATAAAAACCGTTTGAAGTTTATACCATTGGTAGACAAGAGTGAAGGCCACTGTTGTAGGCAAGTGATTAAGAAGGTGTATAGGACTGCAGTGTTTCTCAATTGTTTTAATGCTACCGCTTTTTTGAAGATCAAACGAATTTTCTACGTCCCCTATGTAACGTGGAAATCCCATAATTATATGTATAGGAAAGAGAAGGAGGCATCTAAAATTTAAATAAAAAATTTAAATAAAAAATTTAAATGACCAATGAAAAAATATAAATAGTACACTTTACAGTTGTCTTTATTGAAGATAATTAAAAATCAAATGAATAACCACAAAAGAACTAAATTTCGTTTCATAAATGAAACATGCAGAATTTTCGCATTTTATGCAGAAACTCGCTTCTACCGTCCAAACATACTTACTACCCCCCCCTACTGTCAAAAACGAGTTTACCGTCCCATAATAATTCTCCAACGAGCTTCTGAGTAGTTTATCGACCATGTTGGGAATCACTTGTATGGATACAGAAAAATGTATTTTAAATAAACCAATATAAACGAAAAACGATTCTGAGCGGAACATACCAGTCATGTTCTTTTCTCCTGTCACCGAACTCTTGAAGAGTTAAAAAAATTTGATCTAGGAGGAAAACTGTCGAAAACGCATCATTTAGGTATTGGACATTTTGAAAAGTTTTTCTACTTATATTGTCAAGCGAATTATCCGCACCAATCAAAATAATATGGCATGAACAATTTGAAGAAATTTTACATTGTTTTATGAAAAAAAAAAACAACATTCATCTCCGTAAAACACGAACAGCTTTTTCGTTTGAATCGGAAAAAAAAAAAATGTTAAAACATCCCAACCAAAGAAGTGATAATATATAATTATTATTTCGCTTGGCGTTTATGTTTTTATACATGTTTTAGAACATAACGTGGTGCGTACTAAATAATCGAAATCGACCTCGAACGAGCCTCGTTCTGGTATTCGAATGATGCGATTTGTTTTTTTTATTTTTTTTCATGTGCGTGTAGATGACCTTTTCGCGGAGGGACTCGACTAGAATTTTTTAAGGTGTAAACACGCGTGGCACGCATCGGCTAGAGGTGACGGTTAAAAATATAAACTAATATAATATCGCCGGCAACGAGAAAATTTCAAACGACTGCACGATTTATGTGAGCCAGTTTACTATTTTTAATGTGCAGTGGTACAACAAATGTATGATTACATATAGGCAGTTATAATTACTATTTTGTATTTTAATGAGTATACCGATCCGGCACAAGTTCCGAGTCTAAATAAGGGGTATTAAATTATTATACCGCATAGTATAACTATATAACTATATTATTTAAACACAAACACACACATATATATATATATATATATATCTCGTATAATAAAATATACAAGTTTCCCTCGGTTTTTTTTTTTTCAATTCCGTCACCTAATAATATACTTTATAATTTTTACTTTAGTGTAACTTAAAAACATTTACCGCGCGAGTATACGAATAATACCGCCGTAAAAAATGTTTAGATATTGAGTACCTGAACTTAAAAGCAATACAACTATCACAGGTTCCGAAAACCGTAGTTTTCGGAAAACCAAAAGATCTGGAAATGGCCAGGATCGGGGTTTTCGTGTACAACGAGGAGATCCAAAATAGATTTTTTTTTTTTTTTTTTATACAATTCAGACTGAGAACATTTTTTTATTTTAGCAGCACAAATTTGGGCTTACACACAAAGAAAACTAAACTGTACATACTGTATATTAACGACAATAATAATTTAACTACCGCATAGTTAACTCAACATATTATACAACACTATCAATCAATATCATAATAGAGTAAATCAAATATAATAAATTGACTCGCCGAGAATATAATTTTATTCTTTAAGAGTTTATTCGGTTTCAACGATCAATATTATATTATATATTATATATCAATATTATATCAATATAATATTATATTTATGGTTTTCAAATTTTAAAGTGCGCTTTTTTTTTCTCTCAGTCTAATATTAGAAGCCGTTTTTACACGTTTTTTATTTGTTTTAGACGAGTCGAATGTTTTAACAGCCATAGAAGGCGATCGTTTGAAAATAAAATGCGATTATTCGGACGCCGTTAAAATTAACACGGCTCAATGGTCAAAAGAATCGGAAGACGACACGGTGTTTGATCCGCCAAACATTTTGACGAAAAAATCGCAGTGGTATATCATAATATTATTCAATACCTGACGATAAAATTGCATACATATATTCGTACCATACTCATCCGGTTTTTTTTTTTTTTTTTATGGGAACGATCGTATTTTATAGGTTGCATTTCAAAAACGTAAAACATTCGGATCACGGGCGATATTCCTGTTTGCTCGGCGGTTCCACCGATACCGGGACGTTCTCGAAATGGCGCAATTTCACGTTGATCACGTACAAAAGGTCCGAAGCAGCCGCGAGCGGCAAACAGTTAAAAATGACCGCGCCCCAGAGCCTTTCGCACCGCAAAGACGGAGTCAAACCGAAATTCATTAACAAACTGTTCATGGACAACCACGTGGTGATGCTGATAGACGATAGCCGAACACTGAGTTGCCCTGTCGAGAGTAAGTATCCACATAACAAAGCGCGTATGCAAATTTCATAATTATAATTTTCACGTACGACTTCTGAAGACTGGAACGCATAATAAATTATGATTCGTGAAAAATTCTTGAAAAATAATGTACCAAATCTTGAATTGCGATTTTCAGTACAAGTCCCATCTCGAGATCTTTAAATTTTTATTTTTCCACTTTTCTTCGGTGCACACTACAGTGCCACACATCGGTATATACGTAAAATAAACCGATAGTCTGTGACCGAGACGAGTCCCATATCTATCTGGTTTCAATAACGTTGGAAAACGTTTGACTTCCTGGATTAAATTTCGAAAAGAAAATCTCATCACAATTAGCTATGAGATCTTTTGGGAATCGTTTGATATATAATCTCAATTTTGCGCAACTTCCCTTATCAAAACGAAAATAGTACGATGATTCATTTTTTTTTTAATGTTCTTTTGTGTTTACAATTTTCATTTGAGAAATTCGGAAATTCGAAATTTTCTATTCACTTACATTAATATATAGTTCATACTTAATAATATTACTGTTTACTGTAGGCATGTCTCCGGTAGTGTTTTTATGGTATAAAAACGACGACGTGCTACTCTTCGAAGGCAGCGGAGAACACAATTATACGTTGAACAGAGTGAAAATGTCGGATACGGGAAATTACACGTGCGTGGTGAAAAACGATTTCGGTTCCGTGCAGCACAAGTTCAACGTCGAAATTTTCGGTAAAACAATAACAAATAATTCAATTTATATCAATATAACTGGTACATGTAAACTCGTGAAAATTATTATTGTTATTATATTTACCTATTACCATAATTTGTTTAGCGGACCGAAATAAATTGCCAATTTTGGTCGAATACCCGCAAAATCTGACGCTAAAACCGGGGGACACGGCATGGTTCGCTTGCAAGACTTTCGACATGCACCGCACGGAAATCGATTGGTATTTTTTGAACGGCAGCAATCCGCAGGAAATTAAACCCGACGATCTTCAACTGTACAAAAAGATAATCAACCACAACACAGTGAGTCCGATAAAAATATTTATTTTTTTGTTACTTTAACTTTTAATTATAATAATTATATGAATATCAGCTTCTTCTTCAACTTCTGGCGTTGCTGCTCTCCAAGAATTTTGTTCGCCGTTACAATATCACGGCACCTGTCTCTATATATACTTCCTCTCAATTTATTATACATACCCAACGGTCTTCTTTTATGCCATCTATCTATTTTTTGGGGAGGCCTTTTAATTTTTTTTTTTTTCGTAATATCATTATGTTCCACATGAATACAGTCAATTTTTTTTTTCATTTTGTGTATAGGTGAAAATATTTAATGGCGTATTAATATTAGAGAACATAACAGCCGACGACGCCGGATGGTACGCTTGTTATATAAACGGGACTAAAACTCGTATAATGACCGGGGCCAAATTGATCGTGGACAAAAGTATGACGTGCACTGACGTTAACTGATAACATTATATTACAATATATTAACTGCTGTATTTCCATTTTAGATATCGACGTCAATGACCCGCAAGACTCGGGAGTCGACGTAGAAGACAGCGAGGTGATTGAAAACCCGCGAAAAATCGGATATTACAACGCGACGGAAAATTCCACGATCCCGAAATTTGTGAAATTCGAAAACATGCACAAATTTATGGCAAAACCTGCGGGAAACATGTTGAAATTGAAATGCGCGGCTGAAGGTAAAAAAAATAATAATAATAGCTAAATTTTCAAATAGTAAACGTATAAAATATACGCGAATTGTTGCGTTTTAGTTGCCTACGTGATGATAAGATCATTTTTTTCTTTCTTTTTATAATCGTGTAAATACCTACGTAATAATTATTTATAGGTAACCCGTTACCAAACATCACGTGGTACAAAGACGGAGTCACGCCGCTGCAACGGACGCTGGGAGTGGTTAGGTACACGAACTGGGCTATAGTTTTGGAAGACCTGGTGACGACGGACTCCGGTAATTACATGTGCAAAGTGTGCAACGAAAACGGATGTATCGATTTCACGTACAAAGTCGACATAATCGGTAAGTCCGGAGATGATTCAAATAATATTATTAGAAAACATTTTTTTTTTTGTTTTTCTTAAGTCTTATTTATTACAAAACACTAACGATATGATAATCATCTTCCCCTCCCCCTATAAAAAAAAAAAAAAAAAAAAACAGAGAGATTCCCGCATAAGCCCTACATAAAAGAAGGGCAACCGCATAATGTTACCGCGCTGGTTCACACCGACGTGTTGTTCGAGTGTACGCCGTTGGCCGACCTCGAGCCGTACATGCAATGGTATTATCACAACGCCAATGTCGGCAACGTTCACAACGGAAATCTAGAAAACGGCACCGTCATACAGGTACATTACGGAATGGGCCCAAAAGGTTTTGTTTTTTTATTTTTTTTCGGACACCGGTGATGGCATGCAAATATACCGCGGTGGTGAGGTGAAATGTTCGCCGCGGATGGCGATTTTCGGGGCTTATAATTATATGTCTGCAGAATGCGATGCGCATACTATTAATATTTGTATTTATTTTATGTGTTCTTGGGCATATGGAAGCTATTTATTGATTAAAACCGAAACTATATAATAAATACATTGCATACGTTATCTTATGTGTTTTACCGTGTATTTTTTTGTTTCATATCATATTCTAGAGCGTTTGCACCATCGTCCGGTATTTACAGAGGCTCCACAAAATCTTACGTTGGTGTTAGGTGGTTCTGGGGCTTTGGCGTGCAAGGTGTTGTCGGATTTGCATCCATACATCCAATGGTACACCGGAGAAATACCGACGGTGGAGAATGCCGACAATTTAGATATTAAAAACTTAGAAAAAACCATGGTGAAGGTCAAGGTACGCTTGGGCGAAACTGGAGCTTTTTAAATCTAACACAGTGATATTACTATTATATAATATATGCTTAAACGATATTTTAACATTTGGATTTTTTCGCTTAATACTATTTCATAAATCGGGTCAATTTATGCGTGGTTAATGGGATATGCATGCACACGTGCACTGTATCTACAATAATCCGAACGGTATCTGACCGTGCATTCGTCTCTATTATATTACAGGACGCCGATCTCCACGAAGGGTATCCAGAAACCCTTCTAGTGTCCAATGTCACGCATTTGAACGAAGGTTGGTACACGTGCGTGGTCGGCAACAGTTTGGGCGTGAGCTTCGCTAGCGCTTATCTGAAAGTCGTAGACGGTAAGTTGTGAACCAGAATGGAAGGTCGATTTTGAATTTCGTGCTCAATATAAGCGTCGATAAATATTGTTTCAGAGTTGGAAGAACCGGTGAAAATTAAAGCTCTTCAATTGCAAACATATCAATTGGCCGCACTGGCAATCGGTTTCGTACTAGTTATAGCCGTGTGCGTTGTGATGCTGGTGTGCAGTAAAAGGAAGCGAGAGAAACTAAAGGAATTGGTAGCGAGAGAATCGGCCAGAAACGCGATGATCACTCAATGGACAAAAAAAATTATCATCGAAAAACAGCAAATGGCCGACGCAAGCGAACCTTTGGTATGTAAAAATATACAATTTATATACAACATTATATTTATTTTTTGTATTATTATACACGTCCAAATCACTATTTTGTAGATACAAAGAATTTATAATAAAAAAAAAGCGTGTTTAACGGTTTTTTTTTTTAAAAAATTATTATTTCAGTTAATGCCCGTGGTAAAGATTGAAAAACAAAAGAGTAAATACACGAAATTGGATCAAACGTGTCTGTCCGAATACGAGCTGCCTCTCGATCCTTGTTGGGAATTTTCGAGAGAAAACTTATCGTTGGGCAAGACTCTCGGAGAAGGTGCTTTCGGTAAAGTTTTACGCGGCGAAGCCGACGGTATTTTATGCGAGAACGTAACCACCACAGTAGCAGTAAAAATGTTAAAAGGTAAGTAAATAAATAACACTACTAGTGCTGTTGTTTTATTTTTTTAAATTTTAAATACATACCCATTATTTTATACTTCATTGGTATGATTAACAGACGGACACACCGATACCGAAATGATGGACCTCGTATCCGAAATGGAAATGATGAAAATGATTGGCAAACATGTGAACATCATAAACTTACTCGGATGTTGTACCCAAGACGGGCCGTTATACGTGTTGGTGGAATTTGCTCTGCACGGCAATCTCAGGGATTTCCTGAGACAGCACAGGCCGTCGTCGGGCTACGAACCGGCCATCGGGTCAAATCTAAAGGACACTTTGACGCAAAAAGATCTCGTCTCATTTGCGTATCAAGTCGCCAGAGGAATGGAGTATTTGGCGTCCAGAAAAGTGAGCACAATCATTTGTACAATCATAAGTAAATGCACTGTGTTTACTCGTATAATAATATACTATGAATTATAATGTTGACGAATGGCAAACAAAAAAACGTATATAATTAAAAAAAAAAAAAAATTACTTACTTGTAAACAATTTTATTATATTGGTACTCACTGTCGTTATTTTGCAATATTACAGTGTATTCATAGAGATTTGGCCGCGAGAAACGTATTGGTAAGCGAAGACTTTATAATGAAAATCGCGGACTTTGGTTTGGCCAGAGACATTCAAAATCAAGAATACTACAGAAAAACTACCGACGGCAGATTGCCCGTCAAGTGGATGGCTCCGGAAGCTCTATTCCATAGAGTGTATACGACTCAGTCCGACGTGTGAGTAACAATTAATTGAATGACAACTGTGAAGAAATAAAAAACCAAAAGTGTACAAAACACTCATAACAAAATGGGTATAGAGCTGATAAATATGTCGAAATAGGAAAACTCTGCATCAATAAACTCGCATAGAAACATAATATAAATTCACATACCCACGTGTTCGATTCAATCCATGAAATATTATCATTACCTATATTTAAAACGAAATTCGGGAGGACGTTATTCAAGCGCCGAAAACGATTTGAAAGCCTATTGACTGGGTACGGAAATCGTCTGTATTGCATCATATACCGATACTACATCGTCGCCGTAATGCCAAAAGTACCAAGCGACCTGCAAGCGATTTAAAAATTAAAATTTGTTCAAATTAAAATTCTATTCGATTTGTATTTCAATCGAGAATTACGTGTAGAATGGTTACTAGACTATTTCCGATATCACTTATCGGACTCATTTTTTTTTCTACACAATACGTAGGGATAAAATAAACGATTTATAAATGTGGTTTTACGCTTGATCGCATTTTGCACGTGGTCACTTCTGTCACGGCGACGACGAAGTAGGTATTATGGAATCTATACAAACGGACGAAAAACGATTGGGCCCAAAACAAACAAAACACCCGAAGGACATTCGGCCACTTCTTTCTGTGCGTGCGAATCCGGGAAGACCGGCGAATAACACAATAGTATAGGCACAGTCGAAATATCCGACATATTATCATGTATGTGGCCACACTCCCGAAATCCCGGTTAAAAAAACCATTACCTTAAATGCCTGATCCGCCATTTTCGTTGTCCCTCGTCGTAATGGCGTATGATTGTTGTTTGTTCTACAGATGGTCCTACGGTGTGCTGTTGTGGGAAATCATGACTCTGGGCGGTACGCCGTATCCTTCCGTGCCCAACATGGAACAGTTGTTCAACCTGCTGCAGAGCGGACACCGCATGGAGAAACCGTCTTGCTGTTCGCTGGAAATGTAAGCGCGCGATTTTAATTAATATTCGTTTATTCGTAAACGCGCCCTTCCCGTGTATTATACACAATTTTACGGAACTGCGAAAATACAATTGAAATAGCGCATTTTAACGTACGGAATGATGCGCGAGAGTCTCGTCGCGCTCTTCGCAGAGCCGGACTAATGCGCAACGGATTAGCGGACGACCGCCTCTGCGGGGGGGACCCTTAGTTATACACTAACAATTAGCAGCTTTACGACTTATTAACAAAAATGCGACGAGGACGGCCGTTACCAAGAACATGCCAGCTTTCGGGTGATCCGGAGCGTAGCGAGGGTTTTTCATCGGTTTTACTATTATGCGTGTGAATAATTGTATGTATCCCAACTGCCCGACTACCCATCAACAACCCGTTGTTGATGGGTTATACCCGTCTCCGATATTAACTTTTTCGAAGTTTTTATTTTTCGTGCACGAGAGCAACTTTTCTACCAGCAATCTAGCTCCGAAGTACCAAGCTCCTTGTCTGTAAGTTAATTTTATCGAGTTGGCGCGTTGGGGAGGTTTTTTTTATTTTTTTTTTTTATTTTCAAAGAGGTTTTTAAAACAGCCGGAAAAAATAAAAAAATACGATTTTGAAAATTTCTAATTTTGAAAATTTTTACAAAAAAATATTGCTCCGATAACGCTCCGGTAACTTTATGACAGCCCCACCGAAATACCGTTCCCCGTAAATTGCATAATAGATACTTTTACCGTAAACGAAGCCAGTTTTACTCATTCTGCGCGAGCATTGTTTTTGCGCGCGGTTGCCCGGTAGTTGGACCGGGACAGCCGATGCGGGTATAACGCGTACGCTCGAGTTTTCGAACGGTCTCCCGCTCCCTTGCCCCCGTTCCCCCCCCCATCTCCCCCCGGTAACCGATCGGCCATACTAATAAAAATCGTGTTACGACTTTGGCACGCCGCAGATACATGATAATGCGGGACTGTTGGAGTTACCATCCGAACGAGAGGCCGATGTTCGACGAGCTGGTGGAGAGCCTCGACCAGATACTGTCGGTGACGGCCAACCAGGAGTACGTGGACTTCGGGCTGCCGCAGCTGGACACGCCGCCCACCAGCCAGGAGTCGTTCGACGAAAACGATTTGGTCAACTTCGCCGTATGAAGAACGCGCGTTACGGGCGCCCATCCCGCAGCCTGCCCCGATCGCCGTCGCGATAACACACCTAACCTAATCATAGGCACCTACCTACTGTAAAACCGTACGGCGGTATTTACAAAATTTTCGTTTGTGTTTACGCGCGTCATGTTAACGGCCGGAAAAATATTCCGGGGGCTGCGGGAACGCAACGGTTCCCGAAAGAAATGCACAAAAAAAAAAAACGAAAAAACAAATATGCAAATATTACCGTACATCCGTCGGGACACCTAAATCCCCGAAATAGCGTTGCGCGCCCGCGAGTTGTCGCGCGACTGCGCCAGTCAAGTTTCCGGTCGTCGAGAGGATGTGGGCGCGAACAGAGGGACAACGGGATCCCGTTCGGCGGGACCGAATCGCTTTTCGGCGGTTTCGTCTCGAAAAACCGTAAATTCCTATTTAATAAAGCGAGTCGAATTTCTCGTTTGCGCCTACGCAGACCACCGGGGTCGAGTAGGTACCTATTCAATTTTGTAAATAAAAACAACCGCCCAAATTATAAATTATTATTGTTCTTTTTTTGTTGTACAGCTGATAATCGTATCGCGTTGTTTGTAAATATATTCAAAAGTTTCGTTATTATTATTATAATAAAATAGCTACCTACGAAAACGTTGTTCGAAACGTAAGTTTACAAGTCCAAGTACCTATATTATGTATTTATTTATCGTGATTTACCTACGCGACAATACGGCTTCCCTATGATATTTATATTTTATACTTATGAACAAAATACAACCGTCGATTGAAATCGACCGCGGCGAGTACGCCGGGACTGAAAACGGAGCGCTATTATAACAACAATCCGGAAAGCGTGTGTCCGGTCTGCAGTTAGATGTACGCCCGGGAGCTAAAAACAAAAAAATAACCGTAGTCCGGTAAATACTGTTACCATATCTTTTTTGGATTCCGGCAGTCGTATTGTTTCTCCGACAATTTTTGTTCGTAAAACGAAAGTTTGGTGGTTTTCAGCACATCATCTCACACGCTGTATTTTTTAATCATAAAAAAAAAAAAAAAATAATAATAATAATAATAATAATAATATTTAGATATAAGAGACGTCTAGTCAAAAGTGTTTTATACCTATAGTGTAATATTATTTTATCGATCGCCCGATGTTCATTATATTTTGTACATTCTATTACATAATAAACATTATAATTTATTATTATTATTTTATCGAAGGAAAAAATGTGAAAATTATATCTGTTAAGCGTTATTAAACATATTCTATAAGGATTTTTTTCATTTTGTATTGGTATAATATCATTATCATACAACAAATACTTTTACCGTGTAAACATTTTGTTGTATTATCTAAAAATTACAGTCATCAAAAACAATATACATTACGGTATACAATTATTACTTACCTACCTATTTATCAACCTGGTTTATAATTTATGGCAGTATGTCATAGTTTGTTCTTTTCCGCAGGGACGAAACTCTCATAATTTTCATGGAATACTTCCAAACAACACTGGCATTGTCTCATCCAATAAATCCTAACAATATTTGAAATTAATATAATGTATTATTATGCAGTACGCAGGTAGGTAGGTACCAAATACTAAAAAAAAAAAAAAAAACAACAAAAGTGTTGAAGATTAATAATAATTAGATATTGCTGTTTATGCAAACAAAAACTTCTTTTCAAATATTTGGTATCTACTCATCAATAAAACAATATGATTAGAATAAATTATTCGTATTCCAAATAGGTGGACAAATCAATTTGTCTATATTCTTGACCTACGTAACAACCATGTTGAATGGTAAGTATTTTATTAGGTGGACAAGTCGGGAAGAATTACTATATCCATTTTGGAACAATAATCAAACAAGTACCTACTTAGGAAATAGAAAATAAAAATGGATTTATATTGCAAATTATAAGTATACATTAGCAGAGAACTACCGCAAACATAATGAAAAAAATAAAAACAAATTTATATTAGAATAAATAATACCTTAATATATATATATTTATATACATACATAAATATAATATGTATATAATTAATAATTATATACATAAAATGTATGTTGTAAAACCATATTTTTTCCTTTTATTTTGAAAAAAGCATTAATATATATGTATATAAGTATAACAAAAAATATGTATCGTTTTATCTAAATTAAATTGAAAAAGTAAAAAAAATAATAAAATAATAGTAATACAAGTAGAAAAAAAATATTCTAAGTTATATATTAATCGTAATAATTAAGTATATAATATATTGGTATACACATGAAATACTGATAAATGTTTTCTTTTTGAAATACAATACTTTTATTTCATTTTAATTGAGCTGCAAATAAAACTAAGTAAGTACATCGGAATAATACTATATTTACATATGTGACATTATATTAATACATTACATAACTTTTAATTTTGAAACGAGAAAACAAAAATATTTTTTTTAAATCCGACCTGTAAATTTAACTTAGCAGACAAATAGTTATTATAAATAATATTTTATATACAAGGTCGTGATAAGAATCACCAATTAATAACTAAATATATATATATATATCGTATACAGTGTACACAAAGATAGTAAGTACCTAATTTTATCAAGTACAAACTTTTCAGTCTGTGGAAATCGCTCAGAATCTAAAAAAAAAAACATTAATTCAACTATGACTACCTAAGTAATAATGGCACTTAATAATAATACACTTATAGAACAATCAAAATACAAAGCCAAACGCTATAGAATAATAATTATACACATAAATGGTATCTATGAATTTTAAACCGTACAAAATATTGCTATATCAATTTAAAAGGACATTAAACTGCCTGTATTTAAATTTGCATAATATTAGGTATAGGAAACATTTCAAAAAATATTTGAAAAAATGATAATTTATCTACTTAAAAATATTTAAATTCACTTTGAAATCAGCGTATAAGTAGTGCCGTGTCATTATCACAGTTTTTTTTTTTTTTTATCGGGTTATTATCAAATTAACTTAAAAAGTTTTTTTTTTAAAAGTTGTTGCACAGTATAAGTTTAAAATTTCAGAAATTATAGCAGAAGTACATAAATTTCAGAACACAAGCACTTTGTGGGATAGCATTCTTAAATTGTTGATAACAAAACACAATAGTTTTTATTTAACTATCAAAAACTATTGTTTAATAGTTTGTTTAAACTAAGTTTAATAGTACACTATACACATTAAACAAGCAAATAAAGTTCTCTTTTATGTGTAAAAATGTGGTAATTCTACTAAAAATACGTTACGAAAGAAATTGTCGTATGTAAAACTGTTTTTAAATTGAACTATGAGTAGTGAAACGCCCTCATAGAACGAAAAAATAATAATAATAAAAAATGGCAGTAGCACAGCTGGATTACCTGTAAAAACTAGGTATAATAATTAAGATTAATAAAACTCAAATTAACATAAAAGGTGCCTATTCAAGTTATAATACACTAACTAATAAACCGTAAAAATGTTTTAACGTGTGCGTTAAATAAAAAATACTTTTAGTGTTAAACTAAATGCAAACTGCAACCCATGGACTAGAATACTAACTGCAAACTATATAAATAAATAAACAGTAAAATAATTGTTACTCATAAGCTTTGTCAGAATCAACTATGTGGCAAATTTAATGGTTGTTTATCTACCATACTACCTAAATTTAGAAACTACTAGGTTACAATATAATATTTTGAATAATTTATATGAATTTATTTAAGTTTATTTGTTGTCAACTATATTAAGTTTCAACTGCAAAACCATTGTCCTAAAATTAAATTTTGTTCTTAAATCTATCCTTAAATTGCATGGAAAATGTTTTGAAATTGTCTACGAATAAAAAAAAAAAAACACAATATAGTAAACCAATAGATTCAGAGCGAAGCAACCTAAAGATGGGTTATATTATTACTAATTGTTTAATTGTTCTTATATGATAGGTAACTTGTTTTCTATCTTATTTTAGACTGCTAAACTAAATATTTTTTTTTAAAACCATGTTTGTATGTATATGGTATGTTACTGATAAATTTTGAAGAAAACTCTTCTTAGGGATTTGACAGTTAATTATTGGTGTGCCCAGGAATTTTCAATAAGAGGGAACTTAGTAAATAATAATCACAAATAAATCATAACATCTTCTTATGGTCCTGTAACCTAAGAAAGAAAATTATATAGCCGGATCCAAAAACAAAATTTTGTAATCAATTAGCTATTACTTGCTTCAAGATAAAACTATAGTTTTTATAATTTTAAACCAATGAAATGGAGCCTATAAACTCTAATTTCAATACAGTACACAGGCAAAGTCATGCGAGAATAGCTATACTCCGACCAACGAGAGATCATTACCATGTCACGACTAAAACGTGTCCGATTTCGCGCATACCCCACCAAACGACAAACAACTGTTCAGTAATGGCCAGCAACGTTCAAACACTATACAGTGTGGGACGTAAAATACATAAAGTGTATACAGTCTGTTGCAGTGAGGACTTGCATTGTTACTGTCATCTGTATCGAGCAGGCTTACTTTTTAATTTTGTATTTTGTATTTTATATTATTTACACTGTGGTGTAGTGATATTTTCGAAAAATTGGGAATCAATGAATCCATCAAAGTAGATGATCCTGTCGTTCAAAATATGAGTGAGCAATTACGAGGTTCGCCCAGTAAAAGTAAGAATTTTTAAATTATTTTTCAGCAAATAATAAAATGTCTATTGATGGAAAAGTTATGTGACATTAGATCTCTTCATTATAAATATATTATTGATGAAGAAGCATTGAAATCGAATAAAATGGTATTGTGTCTGCCACCGTATCACTATGAAATTAATCCAATAGAACTAGTGTGGTCAGTTGTAAAAAATCACACAAAAAATAATAGTATGACGTTCAAGTTGAACAACGTAAAGAAATTATTGATTGATGGCATCCAACTCATAACACCAGACATGTGGGCCGATTTTGTTAGGCACACAATTAAGGAAGAGGATAAATTGTGCAATGTCGATTTCATTTCTGATGAAGTATTAGATGAAACACTGCATGTAATGCAAATTACAGGAGATACTTCTTCCGATTGTTCTGATTATTTTTTTATATTTTTTTTTTTTTAAATAATTATTGTTCTAAATTTGTGACGTGTACCTTTGTATTAAAATAATTTATAAAATTAGAAATTTAAAATAATACGTTATTATATATCATATAATAAATTGTCTTGAAAAATAAATACTAATAATATTAAAAAAAAAAAATATGTTTATTACTTTATCACTCTGTATAGTATAAACACGCATTTATGACACTTTGTAAACACGCCATATTGTGTAACTGTTGTGGCACATGGTATGAAATATAACCTCGGGCCAGTCACTGCCATCAGTTTACATGCACGAAACGGTTATGATCTCTCATGGGCCGGAGTATAGTGACAAATATAATAGGTATTTAATTTACTGCTGAAATTATCAAAGAATCAAGTAAAAATACTGCAGTATCAGATGGTAAAACTAACATATTAATTATTGTATAATTATTTTATAGTAGCTTAACTCACAATAATAATGCTAATATTTGATAACTTGATTTAAATAAAGTTTTAAATATTACCTATGTATTGATGTATTTACAAGAGGTTATTATATCAAGTGTCATTAAAACTTAGGAAAATATTTTTCAAACACAAGTCTCGTCGTTTTCATCACTATCTGATTTATTGTTTCTGGCGAGTGTATAACCAGATGTTTTATGAGACTTTCTGAAATCTTTTTTTCTTTTATTTGCATCAGCCCATCTTTCTTTTTTCGGTGTAATTGTCTCATATGTATGATTCAGTGGATTAGCACTAGAACAATCGGACACTATTACATGAGGACTGCAACATGTTTCTTTTTCACTGATGTTTCTTCCACAATCAGTAACACTATCTGAAATTCCTTCACAACTAGCACCACTCATTTGACTGGTGACAAACTCTTCAGTTGAGTAATCTCTTGGCTGCATATACTTGTGTTGTTCATACTGTGATCGGCCGTCTACTTCAACATATTCATGGTCAGTTATAGCACTGTCTGAGAATACACCGTTTTGTTTTAATTCCATACGAAGATTATTAGTTTTACCATTTTGACAGTAATAAACACCATTGTCAGTTAGTTCTGGTGAAGTTAGCGGTGGGCGTCGAGGTAAATTATTCTGTTTTCTTCGTTGTTTTTTGAAAAATCGTTTTGCTACAGTTATTTGATGAGGATTATAATAATCTATTTGTCTTTCAGAATTCAGTTGATGTCTCATCATGACTAATTGTAGCTGAGGTGATCTAAAAGATTGCAGTGAAACGATTTCGCTATTAGATTTTGGCCTTACTGATTGAAAACTGTCAGTCCTTACAGATGGCGCACGCACTGAGTCTACAACTTTTTTCCTTCCCCACCGATGTTCTTTGAGTTCAATAAATGCACTCTGAACATCATTTCTTACAAATACGTAAAACCACATAATTAAAAAATTTTGAAATATATTGAAACAAGCAAACCATACACCCAACCATAATTGTATAGTTGAACTGTGCATAACTGCAATGTTGAAATACGTCATTGCAACGGTTAACAAGTATCCCAATAAGGTTCCATTAAAAAATCTTAGTTGAACAACTGGAGACTGTTCGGGATCTTCTACTTTACTAGACGGAGTTGTTAGACTACGGCAACTATTATGTTCTACCATGCTGTTTGTTTGGTCCAATAATTCCAAATCTGTGGCTTGTGTGCCTTCTGAAAGCTGTACATTTGAATCAAGATCGTTAGCAGCACAGGAAACTAACAAACTGAGGATGAAAATACAACTGATAACCACTAAAGCAACTACAATGATAAAACCAAAAGCAGGACCTGGTTTTAAAAAACAATAATCTCCTTCATGTCCTCCATAACCAGGTAAATTGACAGCACTCGACATTCCACATAATAACATTGGAATGCCCCAACCCACCATATATATACCTAACAATGGTTTTTTCACAACAATATCTTCATGAGGTAAATTCATATCACCACCATCATCTGACGGAGTGCCAGCTGGAAGGAATGGCTTTCGCACCCGTTTATATAAAACTCTAATGAGGGAAAAAGTATGTTATAATACAATGTAATTTACACAAATTGATATTAATTATTTACTATAATGCTAGTATATTTATTATAACAGAATATTAATAAAACTCACTTTATTGTTACTGTCATCCAAAACAAAGGCGCCAAGCTGAAAAATTGAATTAACAGTCCAATAATTTGACAGGTTCTAGAATTTTCAATACGATGAATTCCATTGCTAAAAATTATACAATTGTGTTTTCATGTTATTAAAAGTTTGAATAACATTAATTAGTTTGGCTTACCAATAAATCAAGTAGAACATCGCCATTGCGAACCAAGTATTAGGAAGAGAGTGTTTTAATTTCTTGGCCATTTGAATATTACTGTTCAATATTATATAAAGACCAACTGAGAATAAAAGAAATGTGCTTCCAACAAAAGTTCCAATATAGATTGAAGTATGAGTAAACATATTTTTAGTTTTAATAGTGCTGAAATTATATCATTTGACATAATAATATTGTATTATATTGTAAACCAACTATAATAAATTAATAGTATTTAATAAAATCCTCATACCTATTTACCGGAGGTACAATATAATGTATCAATGTCGGGCTCATAGTCAATGCAAAATAACCGAATCTATTGCATTTATATTCTAACATGCCGCCACCAATATTTGCTAATAGACAACTTGTATTTGGGTTTATGTCCCATAAACCCGATAAAGGATTCCACCACGATGGACTTGGTCTCATAGTTAAATATAGATTGTAATTTTCAGGTTGGCGTAGTTTTATAACCAAAGGTCCTGGTGTAACTTCCATATCAACACCAACCAATTTAGTCACCAACACACAAGATTTTATTTCCGTAGGTATAAGAGTGACATTGTCTTCAGCCATTATCATCGGTTCTGGAAACATTTTTCCATCTTCGTATATGGTGAATACTAATTTTAATTCATTGTTAAACAAATCTGTTTTAGTATCACTTGAAAATATTGATTTCGGCACTTCTATTAACGCATCCACAATCTATACAAACAAATTAATATAAAAATGAACATTATTAGGTTGTATTATTTATGCTAAAGTAGAAGCAACAAAAAAAGTGTTGCTTGTAAATCAAAATAAAATTGCTGGTAGAAAAATTGAACACAGAAAAAAAAATAAACACTGTAAAACCAATACATTCCTCGCTTTCTCAGAATCTTAAACTTAATAATTTTAATTTTAAGTTTGGATATAATTTTCATTCTAATTAATAGCTTTCCATTGTAAATATAGTGTTATTAATGTTCAATACCTTTAACTATAAATTATAAATTAAGTATATAAACAGGCTATTAATAAATCTAGCCAAAAATTAAGTTACCTTATTTTCAGGAAGAGTGTGATTGTTGTAAACATAACACACCAAAGAATTCATTGTGATTGAAGCATCTTCATCGCGACCCCAAATACATGTTAAACCATTAAAATTTTCTTTAGAAATATTAAATTCTTCCATTGCTATAGCTGATGTCTAAAATAATAATTTATTTTACATTAACCTTACAAAATGTATATTATACAGTCTGTAAACAAAAATAATCAAACAATAATATACCCATCGAGAATTTAATGCTGATGCAAATTCTAAAGAAGTTTCTAAAGCATTTACAAGTCTGGAAGTAGATTTATCATTCTTCTGAGCAGCTAATAATAATTCTTTGGGCAATTCAGCCATTAAACTTATTAAATCCACTACAATTGGCGCTAACTAAAAAACAAATAATATTATTATGTCAATCCTAACTTTAAAATAACGAAAGTAATATCATAAAAATATAATACCGATTTCTCATCTCGTATTACATCCAAATAATCATCCACAATGTCGGCAATATAACTAATATCGAGATAATCTTTTATTTCATTAAAATGATCTCTTGTGTAATTAAATAGCTGTCTAGCAGTTTCCGTGCTGTCTTTATGAGTAACGTTGGTCTAAAATAACAAGAGAAAAATCTATGATTTTAAATCAATTTATACACATATATATATTTGTCATACCTTAGATTGTGTAAAAAATAAACGAGTAATCGGACTTGTATATGGGCAATCTGATGTATCTGGTACATCCCATTTACCATCGAAGTTACAATGTCTACTAACCATACCTCTAGCCAAAGGTTCAACTTCTTCATTTGCTTGGCATTGTTTAACAGTTATTACATCTGATATTGTACGAGTCCAAGCATATGTTCCTTTATTGTCTTTACTTTCTAAAATAAGAAAAAAGTAATGATTTCACTATTAGTTAAGATATTATTTATAAATATAAATGTAAATCAATTGTTTAATTTGTGTTACCTTCAACTCCACAAAATCTAGTTTTATTCGACATGACAGTAAGTGAAATTGATTGAATACTAGATCCACTAGATGAGTTTAATTTACATTCATATTTACCAGTGTGACTAGAATTGAGCTTTGCAATTGATAAATTACTGTAAAAAATTAAAAACATATTTTTTGTTTTAAATTATAATACAAAACTTTGAATATTATTGTATATTGTTCTCTGTTGGTTGTTTTCTGTCAAAACCAATAATACATTTATTTATGTATTTATTTGTTCTTAAATAATCATGAAAATTGCAGCATAGAAATATAAATTTATTTATTTTAATTGAAAATTAATGAAATTGTAATCCTAACCTTTGGATCAATCCTGTATTTTCAAAGTCTCCATCTGTAACAATTATCGAAGAACTAGTGTTTAATGTGTTTGTGTTCCAAGTTAAAATAACACCTTTTAAAGCATCTGTGCCGACAGCACTACATAATAATACTATTGAATCTCCTTCAAAGAGAACCTTTATAAAATTAAAAGTTATTTAAATGTATTACTATATAAATTACTATTAATAAAACTTGATATTTTATTACAAATATGGATATTAAATAATTATTATCTATTTACAAGATTTGAATTTGGTATGATTTCAATGGCTGGTGGTGTGTTAGATTTCGGACGCACACAGTTCAGCATATCTTGGCGTAAATTTTTTATTGGTGTATCTTTCAAGCTAACTGGTTCATAACATTCAGATTTAGGTCCAAGTTTTACTTTTCTCTTTACCCAATCGAGAAAACCAGAAATTTCACAATCACAAACTAGTGGGTTATCTGATATATCTCTATAATCATCAATTAACATAAATACACATATATATTATAGTGTTATAAATCTTTTAAGTACTTGATGATTACTCACAGTCTTGTGATGTGAACCATAAAAGTAAATGTATTGCCTGGTATTTGAGAAATCATATTTTTGTTTATTTTTCTATAAAAAGAAAAAAAATAACATAGTAATAAAAGAAAAAATATCATATTTTAAGATAATTAATTTTAAGATAAATATGATTAAGTAATAATAATTATGGTAACAAATATAATAATTTCTTACAAATACTCTAATGAAAAAAGTCCTTCAAACATGCCTTGGGATATGTTTTTGAGTTTATTGTCACTTAATGTCCTGTTAATTAATTTGATTTAAATTAATTTCAATACATAAAATATATTTAAATTTGTGAGTAGGTGCAAAATGAAACTCACAAAATTTTTAGATTTGGCATGCCACGAAATGCTCCATCTTGAATAATGGATATTAGGTTTTTGGTCAAATCTCTGAAACACAGAGAAATATAGGTATATATATTGTGGTATACACTATAAAATAATATACAATGTATCCCATCGTATTCGAAGGATTTTTCTAGAGCTGTTAATATAAAAATTTTTATTTTTAATCAATTTTCCTTTGAGTGGGACATTAATTTGGGGAAAAATTAAATTTTTGTTTTCATCTTCTCAAGACAAAAAAGAAAATAACTTTTTAACTAATCACTTTAAAAAATTTTCAAATTAGCCATTTCGTAAAAAAATTTTAATGTATCACACATTCATATCTGATGAATAGTTTCTTAGCTATAGTTGTTTTAATCAGGCGTAAAAACAATTAATATTCAATAATATAACACAATATATGATAAGAAATTACAAACAGCAACAGTAATTCTTTACCTTCTATTGAATATTAATTGTTTTCACGCCTATTTTCAAAAAATTAAAACAACTATAAGTAATTAGGAATCCATTAATCGAATATTAATGTATGATACATTGAAATTTTTATAATAATATTTTTTACAAAATGGCAAAATGTTGGACATTTTCTAAAGTGAATAAATAAAAATGTATTTTTTTTATGTTAAGGGCTGAAAATAAAAAAATTTAGTTTTTTTCCAAATCTCGTCTCCCTCGAAGACAAACTAATTGAAAAAAATGTAATATTAACAGTGCTTAAAAAATCCATCCAATACGGTGGGACGCACTATATCAATGTATAAAAAATATTAATATAAAATAGGCCAATCAAGGAAATGTGCTGAGGTAAAAGAATGTGAAATATATTTAAGGTGATGACCAGAAAAACATAGATGGGAGTCTCAGAACCTTTGTACATGCGAATATGATGATTAGAAAATATAAGTGTTGTATAATTCTTTTTTATATATTTTATGTCTTTATAAAGTTTGCCATGAATTATATTTTCTGTTAAAGTAGTCAGAAGGTATATCACTATAAAGTCCATATACAACTATATATGTCACATACTTAAATTCCCCACAAACTATCTAAAATGCTCTAAACAAATGCCTTTCAGCATAATATTATCCTTAAAATAAATCTATAAATGCTAAAATATTCTCTAAAAATAAAAAACTGTGAAAAATGCAGAATAAAAGTTTCACTTTTGTAGTTGTTATTTTTTTAAACCCAGGTGACGCATAAAAGCCGTTAATATATATATAAGACATTAAAGAAATCATAATAAAAATTAATTTCTTAAGATCTGAATTACATAAGTTAAAATTATTAATTTATATAATGTATAAATGACAAATGCATAAGTTTTTTAGAGATTATTAACAGCAAAAGATTCAAAATAAGAGATCACTTCTGAAATATCAGTTAGTTGAATCATAATATTGTGGACTTAGAAGGCATTGAATTGACCACCTCCTAAAAAAATGTATGTAACATTAAAATCCAGGCCTTAATTATATATTATTTTAAGGAATCGATAATAAGATAACATAGAACATGGTATTGAACTAAAATATAATATCTTACAGTTTCAATAAATTTGGAATTGGTATAGCATTTGTTGGTAAAGCAGCGATCACATTTGTAGACAAATCCCTGAAATTGAATGTATAAAATTGGCAATTAGTAATTAGGTACCACAAAATAATTGAACAACAAGTACAGATATATAATATTTCTAATGTGAAGTCTTACAGAAATGTTACACCAGTGAAATTTGAGAGTTGATCGTACGGTATCTCGTTGAGGTACATAATCGGCTTGTCGAGTCCACCACATTTTACTTTGCTGTACTTGTCACTAACTCGCTTTTTCGGACAGGAACACCGTTCCGGGCAGTTGGACACGTCTGTCTTTTGGGCTGACACACAGACAAAGAACAACAGAGCCCATGGCCATGTACAAGAGTACATGGTATTCCCTCGACGACGACGATTACCTAACAAACAGCTACATTGCAAAGAACAAGACGTCTCCTTAGACCCGTCTTGTATTATGGATATCAAGCAAAACGAAGCAACCCATTCTAAATAACGTCTTACGATCGTACGAAAATTCGAAAACGGTCTGTCTAGTTTCACAGATACTATGCTTATTTTGGTATTTGTTTACATTTTTTTTGTATTATTCGATTAAAAAAAAAACATACATAACCTTAAAAACGTGATGAAAGAAAAAGACCGACAACGGAGGACGGTCCCGCAGCCAATATTTGATAATAAAAACCCAGGGGTGTCTAAAATAAAACTAGACTATTCGAAATTCTTTTTTGAACCCATAGATAATAAAGTAATGGATAGGCCATCCCAAAGTTTATAGATAATTATCTATAAACCTTGAGGTCATCCCACAGCCTATTAAATAATTACTCTCGTCTGTGACCACAGACTGAAGCACGACAAAAAGTCATCCGACAAATAACCACCACACAATTTATTATTTAATCGTATGACAATAATGGCATAGACAATGTAATAATTTAAATAATTTAAATGGTAATAACCATGGAAATAATTATCAAACCATAAGTGCTAGACTTTAAAATTGAAGCAAGATCTCTGGTAGCAAAGTTTTCCACAGAAAAAATAAAATAAAATAATAAACATCATAGTAAAACAATAAGCTTTTTTTGCTCCACTCAAAATCTAAAATTACATTTTTAAATGTCAAAAAAAAGAACGACCATAAATATATTATATATTTATAAATCAATTAAATAATATAGATTAAATTAAGTAGGTTAATGCTTTTTTTTATTTTTGATGATTTTTTTAAAAATTGATATTTTTAATAGGTAGGTACATATTTTAGAGCTTTTAAGTGCTTCCATATTTATTACTTTTTTTATGATTATATGTGTTTTCTTCAACTATTATCAATTCAAATTATTATTTTAATTATGATGATATAACAGATCTTTATGTCAAATTTGATGTGAATTAGACAACTAGTATAAGGCATACATTCATTTTCATTAACTTTTCCTATTTTTGGTTCCCTATTCAAACAGTGATAGATTTTAGGAGGAGGTTGGGTGTCATGGTGATTGCTGTTCCCTTGAACACATTAGATTCTGTGTATAGAAAGGGAGCTATTTGTTTTACTATGAAGTGTATTTATTTTTTGTCTGTGAACATCAATAAATTACTCTAATCTACTTCGGCTGACAACTATGTACTCATCATATTATCATCAACAGTTAAGCCTATTTTTTTCGCGTTGTGTATGAGTTTTCATCTCAATCATTTGAAGGCCTCTAGGTCATCTCCTATAAGAGAGTAACATTATCTGCATATGTTAAGAGCCCGATTGATGTCCAGCCTAGTGTAATTTCTTATGACATATTAATTTCTTCACGAGATTAAACAATGTGTATCTCTTTATCAGAAACCTGTAGTCACCACTCACTCTCAAAGGTTGCAATGTTGTTTTCTATTTTGAACTTCATCTTTTGTCTGGTTAATACTGGGACTAATTAGGTGCATGATATTTCTTGGGAATCTGAATTCAGTGATTATATTTATCAAGCTTTCTCTATGAATAAAATCATGCTGTTTTAAAATCTACAAATATAATTATAATTTAAAAAAAAAAAAAATAATGTTCATATATGTTCTAGTTGTTTATATAATTTTATACCTACATTTAAGTTGTTATAAACAAGAGTGTATAATATGTGTATATAAATAACCCTGAAAATTCAATATCATTTGCAAACTTAGACTTAACCATAGACTAACATAGAATCTTATTCCATAGTACAAACATTTAATATCAATCTCATAGAGTCAAAAGTGTGGAAAAAAATTTGACTATAATTTACACAACCACAAATTCTGGAAGTTTAAAGTTGTGTTCAACAACAATAATAAAAAAATTTCTCATCATATTCAAATTTATAGATTATTAACATTGGATAGTTATGCTGCGAGTATGTTGTATAATTTACAAATTATTCTGTACTTTTGTTTTAGAAATTGAATATCTACAAGTAAACAAATATATTCACTCATTATGATATAAAAATAAATTCAAATATCTTAATATTACAGTAAGAAATCATTAATATATAAATTTAATGCATGTTTAATATAATTTGATTTATTTATTAATACCATATTTGCATTATCATTATGCAATTTCTATTTTAATTATGAAGTTTAAATTTATTTTACTCTATTTTTAAGCATTATATTACTATTTGGCAAATTCACTACTACTCGTGTATTTTATTATTAATTAATGGAATTCATAACAGGACTCAAGAAAACTAATAAATTATACATAAACTTAAAACAACAAAAACATTCTTTCACAATTAACATATAGTCTGTTTATTTTATTCTCTCAGTTGACTATTTTGGTTTTTTACATAATATATTAAAATACAAATATAATTATACACAGAAGTTAGTCTAACATTTACTTTTTCCATGTGTTATTATCATAGTCCCATTTCGATGACAAACCGTCAATAGGATCAACACGCAAATCAATCATACGTTTTAATTGTGCTTGACGAGATTCTAACGACAGTGAAGGATCATCAGCAGTGTTTGTCACTAGAAAAATGAATTAGACGACATAAATGAACCATAAAGATTAACCGATCTGTGTAATGTTTTATTTAAGACACTTACAGAATTTTCGAACTCCGACAAAGGACAAAATAGCTACCGAAGTCCAGACCATAACCCAACCGAATATAGCTTTCCACTCGCCAGTTGGTGTTTCTGCTTCGATTAATGTCTGACAGAAACTCGCTCGGTACAATTTTTTCTTTTCTTCCAAAGTTAATTTTTTCCAGTCTCCCTTTTCTTTCTCACGTAGAGCCTGTAATTATGTCATCATTATTATAATTATTATATGTACTAACTCTAAATTCCACAGTTATTAAAAAAAAATAAAGGTTTGAAGCTTGAATACATGTATCAACAAACAATTTATATAATTTATAATTGCATATTGCAACAATTTATTTCTCTATAAATGTTATGATATGTTTGTTGTATTTTTTTCTTTTTTATACCAATTTTTTAAGTTTGGCAGTTTAATTGTTCAATTTAATGTCATTCTTTTTCCTTTTAGTTATATTTTGTAAAAGGACGTCGTTCATTAAATTAAGCTAAATAATGTTTATCTATTGCTACTTTTAAATAAAAATATGTGTGCACAATGAACATGATATTATTTGTTTGTGCGGCCAATGAATGAAATTTGACCGCAAAAGGGTTAGATTAAGAGTTTGGAAAACAATTTATTCTTATTTGTTATTATTATAAAACATGTTAATAGTTTAATATTTGAAACATTCATTGTTTTTCAATAATATATGTTATATTATACCCATACATTTATTAGTGAGAACTGCTCGCTAAGTATAAGCTTTAACTTATAGGGGCACATCTGTATTGTTAATTATTTACTTTAACTATTACTACTAACGATTAGATAACATTTTTCTTCTTCTCTTGGCGAAATCACTCTATAAAAGTTTTAGCCATCACCAAAATATCACACCACTCTATCTTGCACTATATCTTTCCAGTCCTCAATATTCAGCCTCTCTAAATCTTCCTCTACTCCATCCAGCCATCTTTTTCTGGACCTGCCTCCTGGCCTTTTCCTTTGGGGCTCATTCAAGAGCTGCTCTTAACTTCTAACAATTATATAACATTGAATATTCAACATTTTTTCTCATGCAATTGCCACAATTTAATTTTAATACTACATAGATTTTTTTTTTTTTTTTACTATTGGTTATTTTTGCACCATTATTATATCATTTCTATCAGACTACAATTTTAAGCACTTTCCTTAATCTACATAATCTACAAAATTATCAATACCATTAGTCCGAGATATTAGCATAAATCAAGGGTAGCCAAACTTTTTTTCCTTTGAGGATCTACTTCCTAACAAAAATTCTCAAGTATAAATTACCTAATAGGTATTAAAATTAAACATAGAATATATAGTTAAATAATGATTTTCTTCACATTATTATTGAGACTAATATAATAATATTGCAAACATAACTGCCAGTATAAATACTGTAAATTGTATCACTTGATAAATTTACAACAAAGTAATGATATTATATTAAGACAAAAATAATCAGCAATTAATATTTAACAACTAATTACATAAAAATAAATTCTAACAAAAGAGAGATTGACATTTAAATCATCCACGGTCTACCGGTCAATTGTAATTGATTGGTTGGTCATGATTATAAGATATTTAGCATACACCATGATCACAGGATACATAGTTTGATTAATGTTCACCTTGTCTGTGTTGGTAGATCACATGATATCATTGAATCATAAAGTATATTAAAATCATAAACCAAACTAGTTCCCATGCATGCAAGTACTGTGTCCGAGCCCGAATTAGAAACCTAATGTCCAAGTCTCTAGCCACAGATTTTTTAAAAAAAAATTAAACAGTTAGCAATGAAATAATATTAGTGACCCAATATCACAAAAATTAATAACACAAATAATTTGTATGAAAATCCATTCTTCAGTAATATTTCAGTTTATAGTTTTTATAGTTAATTATTATGTACCTAATTCTAGATGGGGTCAATTAGTGACTTTCGTAACATTATTTTTTACTGTTCACTTTTTAGTGATCACACCAAGTTTATATCACTTTGAAACGATGAAAATCGAGATAAAAATTGACACTGGTCCATCAGTTTCTGGAAAACACTATATTATACCTATACCAGGCTATACCTGTGCCTAAATTTCAGGTATTCATGACACGTTGATAAGTTCATACATCCAGCTAAAAATACATTCTCATTATATTAATGCGATACCAATGACAATATAATATTACGAATGAATAATTATGCCATAAGCATAGTTTTCGGGGCATTATTTGTGTAAAAAATATGTTTAACATACAACGGGAGTTTTGTAACAGGCAAAATAAGGAGGTAACAACATTTGTGCGTATTAAATTTAATTGGAGCAAAATATTCCTACCAAGACTTCGGGTGTGTTCTTCCCGAACCGGACGCTGGGAAACGGGTATGTGATGTTGTCGAAATACTGGGGTTCACCATTTATACCGTAGCCGACAATATCACGGCCAACGATCTTGTCCTCGAGCACCTGCATGACACCCTGTACGGGTGCTTTCGGCTTGTCCTGGAACACGGCAGCTGCGGTCGTGCTGCTGTTTGCCGCCAGTTGCTTGTAGGCGAGCTGGCGAGCCAGTAAAGACCGGACTACAGAACGGGAATACATCTGTAACATGTACAAGAAGATAGAATACAACAGACCTGATTAGGGAGATAGTTGATGCGTACGACTTTCGGATCGAAACGGTTATCGAAATTATTCCAATCACCTTTTGTAACAAGAAATGAGATCGATGATGAAAATTTACACAGAGGAAAGCACGAATGAATTACGATTTGATGAGGCGAAAAGGTGGGATATTTTCCTAGGACCGTCAAGGGCTCGAAAATCGAATAACATATGATATGATGATAACAAGCATCCGTCCTTCGATCCGGCAATGTGACTATAACGCGAACAGTTTGTTGGCGACACTGTATCGTCCAACTTTTCGCGGGTTATTAATTTCTTCGATTGTCCGTTATTAGTTATATATTACCTAAAATATTGGCCAGTAGAAATTTCTATGGATATTCGTAGTTATGTTATTGTTTTTTTTTTTTTTTTTGAATACCAACTGACAGTCAATTAATTGTTTTCGCTAATATTCCATTGCAATGTTATAAATGTTTACGACAAATAATTAGCTACTGTTTCTATTTTGTACCCAATTACTATTCATAGCGAAAAATGAGTTCATGCGAGGTAAATATAATTTTTAAACGATATTTCCTACACCTAATATTATTTCGAGATACTATGTGCATAAGTAAACACAATAAATTATCGAGTGTCGTAAATTGCGAATATATTTCATACGTAGGATTTCGAAAAAGAAAAGGAAGAATTTATGAGCTACTTGGATCAATATGGTGTTATGGACAAATTAACCGACACGCTGATAATGCTGTACAACGAAACAGAATCACCTCTCGATCCTATTGAGTAAGTGCACAAATTTGTCACGCCTTAGCTAAAAACCGCGGAAATTCCAACCCGTGGGGTAATCCGTCACCTACTTAAAAAAAATTCCAAATTTTCAACAGTTTTTTTAAAAAAAATTTAAACTGATAACAAATATCGACTACTAATACTACTCCGCTCAGTATCGTTTTTTGGCTGTAATGATTTATCGTTGCTTTCAGTATAATATACATTAAACTTATAACCTATACTCCCTATAAGTTATAACCCGTACTTAACTTTCAAACTTCGGAAAGATAGGACTGAATATTTGTTCAATGTCCATGGCTTCCCGCTTTTGAAATACCTCGCACCAATAAATTCCCAAACAGAACATTTTTTTTTGGTTTTGTTTTGATTAAAGACCATATTTTTAGCCACCTGGTATTTTAGGGAAGTCGTTTTTTGATTTTCCAAGCGATTTTCATAATATGGAAAAACCGGGATAAAATGTCGAAAAAACGGTAAAATTTACGAAAATCATGTATTTTATTTTCAGTTAAAAATATCCGAAGTGACTTAAAATTTGGACAGAAAACTCATATTTGCTTTTTCTAAATGTGATAAAACTGTGTACAAATTTTGAGCATTTTCGAGCATTTATATCGGCATTTTTATTTTTACTTGGTAGGTACTCTGTGGATAAAGTTGTTAACAAAAAAAAAAAATTGAGTTTAGTGTAGTATTTTTTATATATATATATATAAGAATTTTAATATCGTTTTAGTGAAAAACTATATGAAACAAATCTAGTAGTGAGTCTAGCCCATGCAAATTGTTTTAATACATATTTATTTACTATTTTATTACATTATTACATATATATTGTTGAAAAAGCAATAATATTAACAGAGTTCCACTCAGAATCGTTTTTCGTTTGAAATGATTATTTTTTGCTTACAGATATACATTAAATTCTCCTCTATATCCTACCTTCCCAATTTCGCATTTTCAACAGTGGTCCACCCGTTGTGCGAAGTATGTCCGTCTTTAAAAATAAATTCGCAATTTTATACAGTTTCATGTAATATCAACCAGTTTTATCTTTTATTCTAAATATTTAAATGTTTTTCATAATTTATCAAACTTGAACCTAATAGATGGGATATATTTGCGCTCACGGTTATAATTTTTTTTTTTTTTTTTAATAAGGTTTTATAGACAATTCAAAACATTGGAACCTATATAATGCATTGTAGGATTAACTTAAATTTTAAAATATCTGAGACTTTAAAAAAAAAAAAAAAAAAAAAACATTACAAATTTCATTTTAATTTCGGAACATAGCAAAAGATCTATTGGTTTTACTATAATGTAAGTGTATTTATTTATTTATTTTTATTTTTCTGTCTGTGAACAATACTTTTCTATCGGAAAATTTTCTCCGAAGTATAGACTAAAAAACTTTTTCTGAAAGGTAATTTTCTCTCGTTGGTGCATTGTGGTAGTTTTTTCATTTTCCAAGGGGTTTTACGAAATAATTGTGAAAAACCGAAACAAAATTTTAGGGAAAACGGCCAATATTTACTGTGCGCCGCGGCGTTAACATTTTAATTGTTTTTATTGTGGTTATACTTAGTTTTATACCAGAAATATTACTTTAATCCGAAATTGACAAGAGATAAATTTTGTTCCTTTTAATACATAGCCACTGAAACAGAAAATCGTTTTTTGGTATCCAAGGTGTTTTTCAAAATAATTAGGAAAATTTACTTTAATGTAGTTTTTTTTTTTATACGTAAGTTTTAAAATCTAATTTTGATAAAAATCGTAAAAATTACGACCTTTTAAAACATAAATAACTGAACTTCACTCCGAATCGTTTTGCGGTATCAATGGCTTATCGTTGGTTACAGGTATAAATTATGTATCTCATAATATACCTCATATCTCATGTCTCATAATTGAATTTTCTAAATTTCAAATTTGCTATTTATCGATTTCTTTTTAACGTAGTATTTATAGATTTTTAGGATATTTTTATAGATATTGCATCCCGGGCATTGGCACCGCATGCCTCTTCTCCCTTTCCTATGGCCCTGGCTGTTGGTGTATATCCAAGTTAGATAAAGTTTAATGCTGGATAAGTAAAACGGACGTACACGTCGTTGAGATTAAAGTATACATCGCACGGTGCACTCTAATATAGTTAAATCACTTTAATCTCATAATTTTCCGTCATCCTTGTGTGCGAAATTTCTCTCGGCGTATTTCACGTTCGGAATTAGTGGCCTGTAAGTAATATGATTATAATATACACGGAGCATAAATTAAAATCGATATAATACACTTAGTGAGAACTACGGGAGGGTGCAAAAGTGGGCGTGTCGACGAAAACGTGTAAAACGCGTAAACTATAATAATACAACAATTTGTATACATTTATTTAAACGTTTTTTATTGGCAGTAAAATAATATTATCTTCAAATACATGCCCAAATCATACATTAATATTGAATATTATAAAATTCAAAAGAAATAAATCCAGTCATATTTCGCACCAATCAAGTAAGCCACTGTTGTAGGCGGGTAGCTTAAGAGGTACACGGTAATTTAGTTTATGTGCAAGGATTAATCATTGCAAACGAAAAAACAATTCTGAACGGAGTATAGTATTAGCAGTTTATTCCCTATTATTGTTACCAAGGTATAAGTAACCCAGAAATCGACAATAATTAAAAATAAATTTAATAAAATGATGTGCAGACTGTGAAAAATGTTGATAAATGTTTCAAATAAATTACCAAAAACCGGGTATTTTGAATCGTTTAACATATTATACGGCATGGTAAGAAGGATAATGTTGGATACAATTCTCTGTAAATTGAAAATTCGTAACTAAAATTTCTCCGTTAAAAAAATTGAAAACCGCACCGAATAGATGATATGTTTAAGGAGTAAAAAGTGGGAAAAGAAATTACATGAATCGTTATAAATTGTTAAGTATACAACAGTTTTTATAGCTTCTCCCGTGTAAACTATTGCAGGAAAACGGCTTACGGGGTAGCTATTTTAATGATTGTTACTAAAATAATCTAACGTTGTTGTTATTTTTTTTTTTTAATAATTTTACTATCAATAAAATATTTTAGTTTCGTGAGAAAGAACATGTGCCTAGACAACGCGGACGTCAAAGGGATCGCCGAAATGAAATCGAAGTTGGTGGACGCCAAGGCTGAGTTGAATCGTCTCTTGAACGTGCGAAACGAATTTAAGAACCATCTGTCCCGGTTGGAGGGCAAAGGGTGTTCGTCGGACGAGGATTGCGGCGGCGTAGAAACGGACGACGACTTTGGCATGGATCAGTTGACGGCTACGGCCACGGATCCCAAACCGGAATCACGCTAAATAACAGCAGAAATATGCGTTGACATTTTATTATATTACAACAATTCGACAAATGTTTTCACATAATAAACTAAACGAAACACAGTATCTCGGCACACGCGGTTATCTGCAATCAATATTAAAATTTAGCGTAATAATTTGTGTACAATGATGGAGTTTTGTCGCAGAATGAAACGGGGAACGGGACATCGGCTATACGCTATAACGTGTGCGTGTTTCGTTTTCTTTCTGGGATTGACTTTTCGACCAGAAATCTCGCTCCAGACATCATAATATATCCGCAGAAGTATCATTCCCGACGTAACTTTGAACACTGTTGGATAGTAACTAATAGGGTATGCCGGAATGGAAACCGATCCCCGATATAATATATGTGTACATATTGGACGGTGATGTCCGGGGAAAAGGGAATAAGTGCATTTTATAATATATTGACCTTATATAATATAACGGCTGATGACTTATCCGGTTTTACCGTAAGTTTTATGATAAAATTAACTTCCATTTTTTATCGCCAATCGATATGGACTATTATAATCTACACGAATATGCAATAAAAAAAAAAAATAAATAAATAAATAGTTAAAAATACTTATACCGTCCACCCGGGTACCGGGTACAACGTCCAATTATATAGGCATAAAATATAGCCGTAGGTAATTAAAATTATAATAATCATTGCAATTAATAATCGCTCGTGGTTTACTATTTTAGTTCCTATTCGATTTTATCGAGGTAAGTATTACGATATAGGTACACTGTCTAATATTATAGTGTTCAGAATGTCACGTTTCGAGAAGTATGATAAGTAACCGATATGTACTAATCGAGAAACCGTATTTATTTCGGATTATTATAAACGTTTAGATTGTTGGCGCAGAAAATATTATTAAGTAATATAACACATTTAAAATACAAGAGATGCAGATGAAATTAATAATTATTTGTTTATATACTCGTATATGCAGAGGGTATCTGCATGATTTGACAATATTTGTTGTCTATGTAATAATTGTATAATACACGGAAATGCGCAAAAGCCGTTTAATCTGTTGACGGGCGTGTAAAAATGTATAATACATTTTAAAACGATTATAAAAAAAAAGAGCTCATGCTTGGGACAGGTGCAGCCGTGCAGTCACTTATAGGTAGGTAGCTGGAAAGGTGGGATATTACATAAATTATTTAATTTATACCTGTAACCAACGATAAACCATTACTAACGAAAAAGGATTCGGAGCGAAGTTCGGTTATACATGTTTTAAAAGGGTGCGGGTCAAAATCCCGACATCTACAATCCCGACCTGGTCAAAATCCTGACAGTTAAAATCCCGAATTGTTCGAAATACCGACAGTCATAAACTGCACAATATTAAAGGGGCTTCGTATAGGCAATTTTAAAAATAGTTAACTTATTTTTTTTTCGGATTTTTACAAGGTCAACAAGGTGCACTCAAGTGTTCATATTTTTATTTGGATTTTATTATTTACATTATATTTTACGCAGTGACGAACCCAGGATTTTAGTACTGTGGTTCTGCCTCACTTGCGAGAGGCCATAAGTCATAACTAATTTTTTAGTAAAATTTTAAACTTACTTACAAACTTAGATTCTACATATTTATTATTATATTTGTATACATATAGTTGCAGTATATTTATTTTATCTTAGTTTTCAATAACTGCTTCCATTTTCACAGTAAAAGGTAGTAATAAATTCTAATCCAATAGAAAAAAAAATTCATATATAAAATTATATTTTTATTATAATATATATAAAAAAAAAGTAAGTATAGTATTACAATAATTTTTTACGTTTTTTTCATTGATGCAAATGTATTGTTTGAGCTATGTTGCTTTCTATGCTTAATATTGCCAAATTTGATAGCCGGTCTTCAGTCATAGTTGAGTGAAGGTACGTCTTGAGAAGTTTAAGCCTGCTAAAAAATTTTTGCCGGACACATAAAACAATTCAAAAACATAATCATTATTATTAAAACCAGGTTGATAAGGCCCTATTTCAACAAGAGTTTTGATTATTTGAGGTGTTAATACAGTATCAATAAATAAATATGGATCTGGTGTACAATCATGGCATCTATCAATTAATTTCGATTATGAAACATCTTCTTGGGCAAGTTCAATTCGTTTGTCCGTACCAAGAGTTGGTAAAGTGAGTGGATTATCTTCCTCTTCACTACAATTATATTCCGAAGATTGTTCTTGACTGACGTTCGATTTTAGGAAGAACAATAAACTTCGATTGGCTTTAACTGCCTTTTATTTTTCTTTAACTAATCGCCTTGCTCCACCAGACAGTCGAATTTCTTTATTAGGAGCTTCCGTCATTAATATTAAATTTGACAAACACACACGTACGCAACACAACACAGTAAGACGACAGCGAACCGAATGAACAGACGCTCGTTGACAAAATGGTAAAATACAAAGAATAGTAAAAATAGTTATAAATATATATAGCGTACTATACGTTTATACGTAATGCATCAACAGCGACCAATGAACATGGCCCATATAATTATTATGGATATTGGATCATAACGTGTAAAACAATCCCACTAATTCACAATTCTCACTAATAATACGATAAGAAAATCTATAAACAGTAAAGGGATTTCACTTAATATATGCGATAAATATATTTATATAAACAACAACATCGATTATCGGCGTATGTCTCGTAGAGGCAGCCGCGCGTGCGGTACACGCATGTTTTCCGATTTGGGTGTATTATTTGTTGATAACGCGCTGGCCGTACGATTTCGTACGCGCTATTTACACTTCAATACCCAGTCCTCGCGGCTTTCTACAAATCATAATATTTATAAATTTATAATTATGTTTCCATAGAAATGTTTTCTTGAGCCCGTGTACATTTTACACATCACTTATAACACCCGTATAACTATTATTTAATATTAATTCTGTTTCGATTATTGCAGTATTGTACATATTTATGTAGTTGGTCGTTTTGAGGGGCCACATTTTACCGAGAAAAAAACTCTGGGTCAGCTGACCTCCCAAACCCCCCACCTCCTGGGTCCGCCCCTGATTTTACGCTAAATTTAAAAGAAATCGGGTAATGTCAATTTAAATCGAGAATTTTAAATATCCAATCAAACTGTTACGCCGAAATTTGAAAAAAAATTCTCAATTATTTCGAAAACCTTTTGGAAAACCGAAAAAATTATCTCTCTAATGCACCAAGCAGACACAATTTCCTTTCAGAAAAGGTACTATATACTCTATACATCGGAGCAAGATTTCTTTTCAAAAAATTGTTTACAGACAGACAAAAAATAAACAGAGATGATACTGGGGAAGGGAGCGGCTATTGTTGTAGGTTAGAAGTTGGGAAGGTAGAATACATAAGGTTATTTCATTTATATCTGTAAGCTACGAAAAACCATTGTTTGACGTAAAATGATTTCGAACGCAGTTCGGTAATATATAATTTTTGCGATTTTCGTTTAAATTTGATTTCAAAACGTTTATTAAAATAAAAAAAAATTCGTTCGATGATTTTGGAAATTTTATCACGTCCAATATAATATGGTAAGTCCAATATAAGTATTATAACTAAGTTTCAAGTCTCTACGTGTATTTATAACCGCGAATACAGCAATAAACTCCCAAAAATTAAAATTCCTTAATAGCTCATAAGTGGCTCAAAAGTTTTCACGATAATACCGTAAGAAAGTAAATCAAAAAGGCAACAAAAAAGGTATCTTGTGATTTTTCTTTTTGAAATTATTTTTTCTGGTAGAAAACATCGTCCGTGTTTTTATAAAATAATAAAATCGTGAAATTGTACGTTTTCCTACGTTTTTTTCCACTTAAGTGCTTTTATTTAAAAAATGACGTCGAAAATCAAAAAATGCCCTGTTTTGAGTTCAATTCAGATAATTCGAGCTTTCAGAAAAGTTGGTACGCGTAAATATCGGAAGAAGTTTACTAGGAGAAAACGTGCCCACAGACTAGAACAAACAAACAAAGAAAAAAAAAAGAGAATGAAATAAATGTATTGTAAAACCAATACATCCCTCGCCACGTTTGGAATCTTAAAATCACAAATAGTAAAACCAATAAATCTCTCGCTACGCTCCGGATTCAAAATTATTATCAATATATTGTATCGAACGAATAAAAAGAAAACAATTTCGAAGATTAAACATTCAAGTAGGTTAACGCGTTTCAATCACAATAATTATATGATCTAAGCCGTTTAGGTGACACACAGTCGCTGCTGTCACGTGTCTGCAGCAGAGGATTACGTATAGGATCATATTATTTAGGTAGTACTTAGTAGGTATTTTAAATGTTTCGTATGCGGATAATAATATTAATACGATGTCATAATATAACGGAATTAAAAAGACTCGTGCTTTAAAATATTTCACTAAAATTATAATATACAAATAAAATATAATGAGCTTTTCGACGCGCGTACCTATTCACATTTTAGAGACAATTTTCGGATTGCACAATGTTCACGGAATAATAGTTATAATCATAATACGAATGTTCCGCTTCAGAAACGGGAAATATCAATACATTGTTATCGTCGGAAAAGTAACCTAAAGCCTAAATCTTATAAAAATGCATAACACAACCTAATAAATTATATCATTCAGCGGCTGCTCCTCTATTTCGGTTTTTTGTCTTTCGTTAATGTAATTAATTTTTTTTCTCATTGTTTTTCTTAATTTTTCAAATATTTTGCCAATTTTTTTCATCTGTCGATGTTTCGTTACTATGAAAACGATGAACAATACTGTATAATGGCCATCACTGCTGATATAAATATATAGAGCTAGGAATTTGTAGCATTATAATTTTTTTCTCTTTTAGGTACATCACATAGCTCATCAAAAACAAAATTAGATCCATACATCACAGAGCTTAAATATAAAATTTGATATTGCATTTTTCATATTTTCTTACAATTTTCAAGAATAAATGCAATTTCCAGTACAATTTTAGAGATTTAAAAGTTTTGTTTTAGCATTATTCATCCTTTTTGAATGCATTTATTACTGTAAGTTTTTAGTGCATCATTTATTTAGCCCCGAATTTATATTACAGATACCTAAATTCTTGTATATTCTTGTAAGTTGTAAATTCTTTTATATATTCCGACATTTAGGATTTATACGCTTGATAAAAGGCAATTAAGAATAATACATTATATTTTACTTGTTTAATCAATTATAATAACCAATTGTAATCAGTTATTACTAAAATTAACTGTAAATGAGAGAATTAAATTAATATTAAATATAAATTAATATTAAAGTTACCAAGCTGTACATGTTCTAATGGTATTTACAAAGAACTAAATGTGTTTAGTTTTGATAAGTTATTAAAAAATTGTTTATTACAATACTTAAATATATAAATGTAGAGATGTTAATTCAATATGTAAACATAATTTCAATACCTACTAGAATTAAAAAAAAAAAATGTCAATATAACTATGTCTATAAGCGTTTTAAATATTTTGGTTACAAAAGCTCATTAAAAACTGCTGTTATGTTATGTTATATAGATTCAAAAAACTAATATTAAACTTTTTAAAAATTAGAACCAATTCTTAAGTATAGCATACTAAAATTAATTTAGATTATAACGTTCTTCTATAATATTATAAACTATCGTTATCGTCTTTTGTCAAATTACTCGCTGTAAATTATTATTACTATAAGTATATTCAATTTTCTTTTAAATTTTTGTATAAACTATAACAGTTTTTTTACATTATAATATATATAACTCCAGATTAAGAACATACGCCTTCAGTACAAGTCAAATTTAAAGATTATGTGCATTTATTTGTAATTTGAAATTTACCCGCAGATAGTCTTGCAATAAACCAGTAAACCGAAAAAGAAGAAAGACGGACATGCTTCGCACGTGGGTGCAGTTACTATTGCGAAGTTGGGAAGGCAGTAAAGGAAAAATTTCATGTAGAGTTTTCCCATCGAATTTGAAAAACCGGGAAAAAACATGGGAAAACCAGAAAATTGGTACATTAAACCAATATTACCAAAGAAAATATGTCTAATATTATAATGTCTATTTAATTATTTTACCGTAATGACATATATATTGTTGACAAAGCATCACTGTCAACTGAACTCTGCTCGGAATTGTTTTTTCGTTAGTAATGGTTTATCGTTGTTAACAGGTACCTATACATTAAATTACCTATAACAGTGGTTGCACCCGTTCCCATTGTTCCCTAGGACAGCTTTTTATCAACTAATGTCTACATTTGGTACATTTTTCCGTTTTTTCACGGTTTTTCTAATTTGTTCGGAAAACTCCTCAGAAAATCGAAAAATGGCCTCCTTAGAGTATCTCCTCGACCCAATTTCCTTTCAGAAAATGTGCTATACTTAAAAATCGGAATAAGATTTCTGTTGGTAAAGTGGCGCACAGATAAAAAAAAAAAAATCTTTGTAAAACCATAAGCTTCTTCGCTCCACTCAGAATCTAAAACACCCATATTATATATGTTTGATATTCCATTTAGAAGAAAAACGAATCCTCAACTCGAGCACGAAAATGTAGAACGGGGTGATTTATTATCAAGTAAAAGGAAAGGACAAGAAAAAGATAAAAAAAAAACAAAAAAAAAAAAAACCCCGTAAAATAATAATACTATTAATAATACACGCACGAGTGTATATTGTATTACAATAATAATAATTTTAACACATATTAAATACATATCACGAAGGAAAATACAACGATAATATAATATTATGTATATTGTTATAATGTATTGGGGCATTCGGTACCACCTAAACGGTTATGCATAAAGATACGTAATACAACAATAATTATGTATAATCATCAATGAAAAATATACTGGAAAGTGTCTAAGGTATACAACAACGTTATGCAATAACATTAAAACGGTTATAATCAATAATAAAATATTAAGCCGTAAAATACAATAATGATAAAAATAATAATAATAATAATAATACGATCACACGATAATAATTAATTAAATGTGTAGCAACATTAATTGGTATACGATGTTAACGTAATATCGTAGTACACGGTAAAAATTATTATCGACTCGCGAGACTAGAATAATATTTGGGTTCTAACGTCCTAAAATATAACATAAAATATATTTTAAATTATCATAATAGTTAATAACGCTGGGTCGGACAATCGCGAAAGACATTGTGCTCAATGCTGTATTAATTATAAAGGTAATACAGTTTGACAGTTAATATTATATCGATGCCCGCCGACAGCATTAATGTTAAAATAAATAAATAGAGACGATAATACAATATACCCGCTATTCATCATTGAAATAAATAGTATAATGTTATTGTAAATTGTTATTATTTTTTTTTTTCTGGACAATATTAATTATAATTATATCTAAAATAATATATTGAATGAATAAAAAATATATTAGGTATTGTATTGGAAATCCAAAATTATGTATACATTATGTTATTATAATAATATAAATATATAGATATAATATTATATTTTCGGTAATAATAATAATAATAATATTGTCAACGAGTAGAATATATTTTATTTTAATTAAAACAGACGACAAAAAAAAAATATATATATATATATATATATAAATACTCGTAAATTACAATTAGATAATTCATAACACATTTTGTTTCAAATTTATTTCAAATTTTTTTTTTTTTTCTTATGTCACGTACCGTCATGGTGTTTTTCCCCCCTCAAAATTATACCGAAATGATTTTAACCGACGCGAAACACAGTTAAAAACCAGTTTACATCACAATATCGAATCAATTTCGGAAATATCTGAAAAAAAAAAAAATTACCCTTTTGTATTCTATTTGCGTCCCGATAGTACAATTTTTACAAAAATATTATAACGCGGATATATTGTATCGTCAACCGCGAAAAAACTTGAGACTTTCGAATTTCGTATCGTTCTGAGCGTATGTTTTTAAATTTATATTATATACATATTAATGTGCCGTTTAGTAATTTACACGGAATAAGCTAAATTTTAAATTTATTTACCGTTATATATATTATGTGTTTATTATCAGGGCGAGTATCCGGAGATTTTTTCGTGGTGTGGGGAAGGGTTGTATAATGTACAGTGGCTTTATTATACGGGTGGTCATCCGGGTAAAAAATATATCACCCCTTATCTCGGGGCTTTTTCCCATTAGTATACGTTTATCAGTAACGATAAAGACTTTACCCCCCCCCGCGCTCTAAATACATCGTTTCAAGGTCCCCGAAACGCGTTCTACTTTTATTTAAAACCGCTACGCCTTAGTAATATCGCGGGAAGCGGGGGGCGGTGCAGCCGTCCCATAAATATTTATCTATTTATTTTACTCGTAGATTTTAAAGCGTATTGATTTTGTCGTCTTTTAATCACCGCGAGTCGCGCACTATAATGACGTACTATACGCATTTTTTTTTTTTTTGTGAAACTTTAAGGAAAAAACGAAGGAAAAAAATCTGATACGATTGGCTGACTGGTTACCAGTACCGTCAGCAAAAGTCCGTGACAAAGAGTATAGGAAACCATAGCAGAACAGAACTATTATAGAAAACTGCGGGTGACTATTGGTATATGGCAGCCGACAGAACACCGTAGCATCGTCATCCTTACACCATTGATATTTCATTATAATAGGTTATATTTTATACGGTTTTCTCCGCAGCGAATTCATCACACGGAATTCATCACCGGACAGTTTGAAATCCCGTATAGTGCCTATACACGCGACAATAATATGTATGCCAAACCCCTCTTCTGTATTATCTAACCCGCAGCCAACGCCTCCAGCACCACGATGTATAATCTGAAATCGATATTGATATCATGTAGTCGAGCCATTATAATTTTGAACCGCGTGTCCCCATGGTCCTTACAAAAGGGGCGGCGTTTGCACAAAGTGTATTGCAAGTTTTGCAAAAATATTGGCATATTTGCAGGGCCGTTCATCGGTTGCCTAACCTAACCGTCGTTTTCGCGTTAAACCGTCTGTTTACCTGCGCCAAAATATCGCACATCGTTTTGCGCATCAATACATACAAAAAATACAAGTCACTGTCGGTGTTTTTTGCCGTAAATCTCGTCGTAATAAATATATTATTTATTTTATATATTTACAACCGCAATGTGTAACCGAAAAAATTCATATTACTTTTGTGCCGCAAATATATATATATATATTTGGTTAAGTTTGTCGAGAAGCTAAAAGTTAATAAACAATTTCAAACATGCTGACGCGCAAACGTATACGATTCTTTGGCACGAGGTTAACGACGGCGATGCGCAAACAATGTATACGATCCGAAAAGTTAGACGATACGCAAGTGACTAAAAAAAGGTCAAAATGAACAATTATTATAGCGATGATGATGGTGCGAATGATGTGCAGCTATTCGCAAAGCATTACCAGCGTTGTCGTTTCCCCAGAATTTAAATTTCTTTCATTGATTAAGTGACGGAATTCGACTGTGTATGTATTTATAATTTAGGTGTACTCGAGCGCTCTGTATAACGCAAGTATCTACTCGAAACGGTCGTCACGTAATAATAGGTAACTATGCATTTTGCGTAAGCTTTTATATAGTATGTATGGAATTAATTTCTAGAACCATTTATTCCCTGCAGTACACGGTACGATCGTTAATGCGTGCTGACTTATCGATTGGTTTTTGAGACACATGCATATAATTATACAGGCGGCGACCGACGGGATTGTATTTCAGCGAAAATCGTACATCGAAATTTAATAAAAAAAAAAAAAAAAAAAACCATCACAATGATGCCTCAAAAAATGGACGAGGTGTTCAATTTTTCGATATTCTGTTTCATTTTTTTATTTAATCAATTCGGGTTACCAATTATAGTTATTAATCTAACATAAGATAAAGAAAGAATGAAAATTAGTCTCGCCGATTATATAGAATTCGGATTTAGCGTTTTAGCGCAACGGTGTAATTAGGCTACATGTCATGGGCGGGGGGGAGGATTAATATCTTATCAAGGAAAAACTATTCATCCATATGATAAAATATAAGAACACATAGAAAATTTTGTGAAACGTATTCATTAATTACTAACAGTTGTTGTACTTGGCCATTTATTATTATTATATTACGATTATTATAGTTGTATTTACACGTTAGACAAAATAACAAAGTTACCATTTAATTTTTTCTTAAAACAATTACTTTTTGTTCCGAAATTATTGAATATTATCATAAAAAAAAAGTCCGAATGGGATTGGACTCCCAGATCCCCCCAACATTAAGCAAACCGTTTTAGTGACAACATTTTGTTTTCTCTGTCTGTCTCGCGCTTAATATACACGTAGCAACGAAGACATTCCTAACTCCCACGATTATGACTCTCTGGTTGAATTTAAGACAAAGCGACCTATTATAGGTCGCTAGGATTATATTTCATATACAATCGAATTTATTAAGTTAGTTCTTCGAAAAATGAAAAAATATATATATTTTCGTTTTTCATCAAAATATTTGCAGCGGGTTTTAATTTTACATAATTTCATCAACCATCAATAACTTATAAAAAAAATGAAAATATTAAAATAAATCATTCTAAGAAGCTCGAGGTAAACACTATTTTTTATACGTAAAATATCCCTTATTCATCCTAAACATAACCAGAGAGTCGTTATCGTGGAATTGCGAAATATCTTTTTCGATATATTATGCGCGAGACAGACGGAGAAATTAAAATGTCAGCAACCCGATCACAGACCAATCACAGACAATAATATAGGTAGGTACCATTTAAATGTCGACGTCGAAAATTAACGTCAAAATTTAAATAATTTTAATTTATTTAAAGATAACAATAACTATTATAAATTATTATAATATTATGCACTTGTAAACGAAAATATAAATCATATATTTTTTTGAGACAATGAATTTTCATTATTTTCAACGAGATTTCGTTAAAACCGCCTATTACACGCGCTAGTGTTCGACGCTCGCATGGACAGTATAAATAAGGTAAAAAAAAAAACAAAAATGAATAATAATAAAAACCGAAAATCTCTCGCATATGCTTCCTGTCTAAAACGCGTTCAGGTGGACCAAGGCGTCGGCGGCGTTTGCTGCTGTTGCAGGTTCGCCTTCCGGCAGTTCCACAACCACTTGATGATCCGGGCGTTTCGCTCGACTATGGACGGCAGTTGTTGTTCCGTAGACGGATTCCCACCGCCAGACTTTGTCGCACCGCACGTGGCCGGCACGTCACACGTGCCCCTGCCCCCGACGCCCCCGCACGGGCCCCCTTCGGAGTAGTTGTTGTTGACGTAACCGTTATTGCTGCCGCCGCTCACCGAGCCCACCGAACTGTTCGAATCGCCGAACCACACTTGCGAACCTTCGTCTGAATCGTTCTTCACGATCGACCTGAAAAACAAAATAACACAGTTCGCGGTAAGTATAATTCGTATACGTTTAGGTACTCGTATCGTATCTATCATAGTGATGTGATATAAATCCGGATTTCAAAATCCGACATTTCGGACCTCAAATTCCGAAAAATTTTTGGTTGGTACTTTAAGGAAGTCAATTTTTGATTTTCCAGGCAAGTTTTCATATTACTGGGCAAAACCGAGGAAAGACATGGGGAAAACGTAGGGATAAACGGACAAATATTTATGGCGTAAAGATTTCACGATTTTACACTATCGTAAGTACAAATATTACTTATTATTAGTGTTATTACAAACAATAATTACCTATCAATATGGTTTCATACTAAAATGTTGATATTTTTAGATTTCGGATTCCAAAATCCGAAAATCCGGATTTTCGAACCTCGGCAAATCCGGATTTTTCCCACCACTGGTATTTATATGTATTACAATGTATCATAGAGGACAAGATTACCGACGGGGATGATTTCGAAAATGCGTATACAAGACGCGCGTTTGCGATGCGTTCAACGACGAATCGAACAAAGACAAGTTATATTGAAGACTATACACTCCTTGGATCCACCCAGGGTCCACTTGGGTCCATACGATTTCTCACTGGTCAAAATCGTACACATATGTTATATCGACCTGGTAAATCAGAGATATAATATATAATATGTATACACATATTTTCATTTCAATTGTAAAATCATAATTCGATATTATAATAATGGACCAATGGTTGAAAATATAATTTTAATCGATGTCCCATTTACGTAAACGTAAATATCATATATTACGTATTAACGTGAGGGGATTATTAGGTCTGACAGCGGTGGTGTAGCCAAAAGCGAGGGGTGGGTATTGTAACACTCTTCCTTCCCCGACGCTTTTATTTTTTAGCTTTAAATAAGATTAAGACGGTTGTAGATCCTCTAAACCCTCCTAGACCCCCTAAACCCTGTTTATCAATCGACGTGCAACGGCCCGACCCTGTATTATATTTAAATAATATTGCAAACATAATATTATTTGATAATTACATTTGTTTGTTTTTGCAGTTTCAGTTTCGTCTGTACAGCATTCTTTCAAGATCATTAAAAAAAAAAAAAAAAACGTTGTCCAAACCTTTATATAGGGGTTGGTTTTTATCGACTACTCGTGAACTTGAAAATCTATTGTTTAGCCCCTGTACTTGTAAATTATAATGATGCTAGTTTTTTTGTCCTACTTCTTTTCCCCCTCGGATTCACACACGATTCGGCCACTTGAACATCTTTATAACTACGAGTATATGACCGTATAGGTCAAGTGCCGATAACTATTCGTGGAGTGATAATTTCAATCAAACGGTTTTTTTCCCCGATGAGTATTTTTTATTTTTTATTTGTTAACAACTTTTCTACCAGAAATCTCGTTCTAATTTTCAAGTACAACATATTTTTTTCTGAAATAAAATGTTGTCTGGCATTGACGATGTAATTTTTTGAGTTTTCTTTTAGTTTTATTTTTTCAATAATTAGAAAAAACGGGAAATTTTACGCTTGAATGGTTTATGTGATTTTCGATTTTGATTTTTCTTTTTTTTGTCAATGGGTTAAAAATAATCACGAGGACTTAAAATTCGCACAGAATCGTCGTGTACACGTGATGACACGATATTCTATAATATAATAATATAGTACGCGGCGAAAGGTTCATAATATATATAACATATTTCATACGTACGACTCCCCGTGGGGCAACGAATACGCACAAATCTATTGCCATCATGTACCGAAGGAGTGTTTTAATTTTAATTTCTTTTTTTTTTTCATCGCACAGTCGCGAGTTCGTGTGGCGGTCTTCGGTCACGAATATTCAGGCGTCGATGAGTATATATGTATAGATAAATATATAACAATATTTTTTAATCGCGCACGTCTAATGTTTAATGATATTTGCAGCGCAGCCGCCGCGTCTCTCATTAAAAACAATAATAAATCTCACGATTACGGTACGTGCAGAGAAGGTATACGATGATGACGACGACGACGGTGTATCTACGAAATTTAAAACTTTGCGGCGTGCACGGCGTATATATAATTTAGATAAGTATTCGAAAATGTTTGTAATTTCGTGTATGATGATAATAATAATTTAATCCTTAGAAAAGTCGGATTATTTTTTTTATTTTTTTTCCTGGAGACGTTTATTCGATGTGCAATCCGGATTAAAAACAAAATCCGCAAATCCGGGTGCGTATTGTCGTACCCTATTTTCAACGAGCCACAAAATGCAAATGGATTGTGATGGCTTTTTGAGCACTTGTCATACATATATAATATCGATACCTAACATTTTTCAATGATGACAATAATGAACAATCAAAATGCTTCGTAAAGAGTATAGGAAGTTTGTGTCTTGCGTCTAAATGCAAACCTAAAACCTACTATGGTTAAACTCATTAGAAAGCCACGAGAAGTTTATGTAAAGCAGGACAAAGAAAAAAAAAACAAAGAAAATTGTCTTTACGTTCGTCGAATTTAAATCCAACAATATTTATTATAAGGATTGCATTATCTTTTGCGAAACAATTAGAACACATGTATGTTGCGCTTTATGATAAGGTACCTAATTAAAACGAATAACGCCATATCTAGCCAATCCATTTGAGTATGCAGTTCTCACAACCCCCCGGATATTAAACACGAATATGATTTAATCTAGAATTCCGAACGAATCGATATAGGGGAAATGGACTACAATGTTTAACAATTGCAACGACTGTAGAATAATTTTGATGCTAATAACTTAAAATGTGTTTTAGAGACAACATAAATGGAAATGGTCAAATGGCGAAAGGCTACCACGTGATTTTTGTAATTTTTAAATTGATCGTAGAATTTTGTTAAGTAAAATCCGGATCAGTCGTTGCAGTGTATAAATCGGACTATACGGATTGTCACGTTTTGGTTGATACGGGTCAGTAATCCGATGTTCGGATTGATCCGGCTTAAGTGCTCAGCACTAATAGTTTGCGATGACGCTTTTGAATATTTTTCGTTCTCCGAGTTAATATCCAAATCTGAATGAAAATCCAAAAATGAGTACGTGACGCACATGTAATTTTTTTCCCAACGTTCCCCTATAATTATAAATCGAACGGCACGAAAACAATTTTTTTTTCGCGAGAATGAAAACTCGTAGAATTTATTATACATATTATAATTCGTTATTAAGACGTGCGTATACTATTATCAATATTATAATATCAGTATGAAAATCGAAACCACATCTCTCCATTCCGATCTTCCATATTATCGGTCAAAACACAGTTAACGGATTATAATACAGTAATACGTTATGTAAACAAACAGGCAAACATTTTTTACAACCATTTTATTCTAGAAAACATTTTCCATTACACAAAATTATACTATGGTAAAAAAAAATATGCTTACAAAGTTTCGTCCGTTTATATTACATTGCTATAGACTACAATATTGATGAATAAATAAACAGCACAGACAAGACTCAAACAAGATTTTTATTTCATCCGTTGTGTAAGCATTAAAAAAAAAAAATCCTTAAAACATATTGCGTTTTTTTTTTTGTGTACATCCGGAACACGCTTTTTTAGGATATAAAATTAAATTGATAAAATTTCGTGTATACTTTTCAAAACGTTATTTTTGAAGTATTATCAAGTGTATACTTAAAGAAAATATTTTTGTGTCTTTTGAGTTTAACGGTCGTCATTTTCCATTATAGCCATAATTGTTTCTATTTAAAATAATATTGCACACTTAATATTGTGATTTAAAAAAAAAGAACTGATACTATTCACGGGTAGGTCACTCTGTTATGGATGGGTAAAGGTAAGGTATAATATATAGGGTAATTTAGTTTGTATATATGGTATGCCAAGATAAACTAATACAAACGAAAAACCGAATCTGAGTGCAGTATAGTATAATTCGTGTGTTTTCTCTTGTTGGTTGTCAAGAAATCCGCAAAATTAAACAATACATTTTGCGTTTGTCTTAATTATTAAGAAAATTATTCATGGAAAATTAAAAATAAACCTTCCCAATTCACCAAATATTTATAAAATTTGACTCGAGAAAATATGCTATACATATACGCTTGATATTTGGTACGAGATTATTTGTAAAAAAGTGGTTTTAGACTGAAATAAATAATAATAAAAATAAATAAATACATAAATACATAATATCATCAGTGGTGCAGAAAATATATTATAGTAAATATATAAAGTGTAACAACGTGTCGCTACTTGAGCCTGCCATTCTCTCTACTATATACATGCAGGGGAAGGACTCATCCCTATTTATGCTTTAATATTCGTAATAACATACAATTTCATTACATTTCAGTAGTTACGAGACATATTAGCATTTAGCAGTACTAAAGTTACTTATAAAGTTTGTAATTAAAAAACTATCAATGTGCACGTCGTACAATTTTTGTAGTGATATTATAGAATTATAATGCTCCTTTAATAAGATCCACGAGATTAGATAATGATTTCCAAATTGATTTACTTAATTATAATTTTGTTGAGTCTTTTTGTAATTAGATCTTATTAGTATCTAGTTATATATAAGTTATATGATAACTATGTTTTTTATTTTATTAATTGTACTATTATTTTTACTTGTTTTTTCAATTTCTATAGTTCCTTAATTCACCTTATTATTATTACACGTATGTATAATATAACATTTATTGGTCATTTAATCCGTTTAAATTAATAATAAATAAATAAATAATGGATTTCGACTGTTTTTTTCAAACCATAATATCAGTTACGTTATAAATTAATGAAATAAATAAATTAATACCTTTATTTATTTTGATTTTCAACATTAAATATTTTCATTCGTTAAAAGATTAACAAATAATATTAATGAAAATTGCATTTAAATTTTCTTTTCGTTATTTATAAAGTTGTATGCATATTTAATTGAGGGGAGGGTTGCGAAATGATATGTTTCCCTCCCATGAATTACACGGGAGGTAACGGCCTTTCCCACTTCCCATACCAACTGCAAACCATAGTAAAACCAATACATTTTTCGAAAAAAATTGTTTTATTTATACGCTTGTTTGAAGTTCAAATGTTAACGGAATCGTGAAGAATCGTAAATTGATTGATATAATACTGCAGTTTAAAATTATCCGGTTAACCCGACATTTGTACTCGAGCTGCTGTGGATGACCTCGGAATCGTTTTAAATTATTATTTCGATCAACAATCACGATGTCAAATCGACATGATATTACAGTCGAATACGGGAAAAAATTTAAAATACATTTTGGCCACCCCTACGGCCTACATACAATATAACTTACACAGTGTGCGAATAAATGCGCATTAATATAATATTATTTATACGGAATATAAAAAATGTATAAGAGCATAATTCTCACTCGGCCGAATAATAGCATCGCTGTCAAGGTCGAGACGAGTGGCTGCTGCGGTCGATGCGCGGATCTCGTTAGGCTATTGATTTTTTTTTTTTCCATTCTTTCGCGCGGGTTCGGGTTTTCTCATCTGTTCCCGCGCCCGGTCACGAGTGCGCGCGCCGCTGTAACCGACGACAACGACGACGACGACGACGTCGGTTTGTAAATTTCCAATATTATAATTATGATTATTGTTTTTCGTATGCTGGGCGTATTCAATTGGTGTACAGGAATATTGCGCGTAGAACGACGGAAATATTGTGTTCAGATGTTCCCGCGGACAAAAGGAAAGTTCGCCTTAATCTAAGTAATGTATATATTACCCATATATATATATTACTTAGATTAAGACTTGTTGCTGTAAATTTTGAAAACTCCGAATAATTTACATTATGTACGAATTTTTCGAAGCCCAAACGTTTATTTTAAAAGTCCCGAGGCCGATGTAGTTGCTGATCGAACGACGGCACTGGACATGAGTAAGTATATACATATTACATAATAATACACATAGGTATTTTATGTTCGTGATGCGAAAACGCGAAGGTCCGGCAGCGGACGAGCGCAACGCCAAAATGAAATCGGTTTTTGATTTTTACAAGGCACCAGAAGAAACTGTATTAAAAATGATTTACTTTGAGGTTTTTCTAAGATCCCGATGTTATAACATACTATCTCTCTTATACCCGCAGAGCAGGAAATGTCCGAGAGCGATGAAACTACTCAGAGACCCGAAGATTTTCTTACACCGTTGTAATCGCGAAAATTAACCTCCATGATATTTGACTCCAACGAGGTAAAATTTCACAGGTGAATATTTACCCTTCCCTCTCTTGGGAAATGGCTTATTTTATTGGCTTTTTAGGTCCATTACCACTTACACAAACATAGTTCATACTATTGTTATGCAATTAACATCTTCGTGTTATTGTGATATCAGCTCTTCTCCGTCCAGCAATCTTATGATTTTCGGATTATCTTTGACTCGATCATCTCAGCACCGCTGTTTATTGAGGTCTTCCCCATGGTCGTACTTAATATCTGGTTTCTGTTTCGTGACTAATCGTTTTATTTGGCTACCATTTTCTCTTCATATACGTGCTCATCCCACTTCATTTTTTGGCACTTGAGTAAGAGCTCTTCAGGAAAACACATTGTTAGTTGTTACCGGGCTAGGAATTATCGACGAGAATATTTCCAGTAAGTATGTTTTTATTTTTTCAAAATTAAACTAACAAGGTTATAGAATTAGTTATTAGTATTATAAAATGTATGTTTTGATATTTAAGATCCCGATGTTTTATTTTTATCTCTTCTAGTAGCAGAAGAGAAAACGTCTTAGCGCGATAAAACTATAGGTATAACTATAACGGTGAGCCGATATAACTTTTTTCCGATATCCGATGTTTGCTACCGATTAAAACCGATACTCGATCCGATATTTGAAATCGATAAGGATTCGTCGATACTAAAATTAGCTGATAAACCGGTTGAAAACCCGATGTTTTTAATGCTTTTTTCGTATTCCAGAGATATTATTAATAATTCCCTCCCCCCCCCCCCCCCCAAAAAAAAAAAAAAAAAAAAATCCGATATCCCGATTTACTCAATAATATTGTCGATACTCACCGTTATAGTATATACTGACGAGGACTAAAGAACTTTCTCACCGAGTTTTCCACGACGGATTATTGACAATAATATTTCGAGTAAGTATACTCGCGCGTTTTTTTCCTCTTAAAATTACGCAGCAGTGATTTTTTTAACCCGTATTATAGGTATTATAGCATGGTATCTTTTCAATCTTTAGCAAGAATTCCGTTCAATTGCAGGTGTAGGTATAATAGCTATTTACGAGCATAAGATATCGTTTCTCGCGGACTACCGCGGCCAACATCAAAGAGCAGTAAAGTGCGTATAGTTTACAAGATATATATATATATAAATAATATACTAAAAATAAAATACTAGTAGGATAGTATTTTTTTTTTTTTTTACTACTCTGTAATAATATCGTAATTTCATATGTATTGGTGTAATAAAAATAGCGAGTAACTATAATATAATATAATATATGTATAGCTGCAGTTATAAGGTTTCTTCGGTATTTTTTTATGGTGATACTATTATTGTTTTTCCGCTTTCGATTTTATTACCGTTTTAAGTATAATACATATATACAACTCTATACAGTCAGTGGCGTGTGGCGCAGGGAGGAAGATTAGGGGTTATATTCCCCTCATACCTCCTCTCCATTGGTTTAAAAACACACCGACTAACGAGTATTTATGTTGTAATATTATCTTGAAAGTATATATATGGATAGCTATTTCAGTCAAGTTATATGGAATAAAAAAGCATGATTTTTATTGAATAAAAAAAAATCGGCTTTTTTTGGATTCGAGTTTTCTATTCATATTTTGTCGAATTAGATATAACGAAGATTCTACGATTTATACACGAATCATTGTTCATATTTTTACTGCGTCACCTCCCATTCAAAATGTCTAGGTACGCCACTACTATTCATAATTCCTTAAAAATAAAAGTGTAATTGCATTCAACAAATGTATTCCAATGAATGGATTATTTTCAAACACGGATAGATGACCGATATGAAATACACTCAGAATCTATACGGTAAAACAAAATTTTATTTTTCGAATTCATTGATAATGGCACGAAAAAAATTACCATTATCGTTACAGGAGTGTCGTCGAGAACGCGTCGGTTTGTCGGCATGACGATCCAGTAGTTTTGTGTTATATTATGTTACACTGCGCAAATATTATAACCAAAATCGGGAAATGTTTTTTTTTTTCGTTCGTTCGTTACCCGTTATCATCATCATCATCATCATCATCATCGCCGTCATTATTTTCATCGTCGTCGTCGCACAGAAACGCGTGTTCGTGTATACAGATCAAAACGATATAAAATGCCGTGATAAATCGACGAAAGGTTACAGTGGCCGCAGAGGAGACGGCGTCATCGTAGTATTATTATGTATTGTACAATATATATATATATACACAATAAGAACGAATATAAACGGGTACACAATATATAATGCCGGATATAAGATTTCGACTCGGCCCGAATAATATATTGTACAAAAGTCAAACGTCTCGAGACCAGAATATTTATGGAACGGTCATGGCGGCGGAAAGAAATGGTATACACGAGATATATGTATGTATATTCATTTACGCGTCGTCGCCGGTATAGCTACCTTCCGAGGTGTACACGATTTATTATTCTTTATAATAGAATAACACCGTACACGGTGATGTATACCCCGGAAAGATGGCCGAGAAAAAAGTCCAAATAATTCGAGTTAAAAAAAAAAAAAATTAAAAATTGAAATAATAAAAAATTGTAAACGACCGAGTGTTTTCAATATTTTCTTCGATTTCGTAAAATTCGAATATTATTTGTTGCCTCTTTATGGATACTTTTAATATGATAATAACATTTTCCCACTAATCTATACTGCCCGATACCACATTTAAGGGAAATAATAAGGAGTACGGCCGAACAATATTACGTTTTAGGTGTATAAGGTGTAATAAAATGCGCACACTACCGTTCGCCCAATTTTAATTTTGAATACATATTTGAATTCGTTGATTTTTTGCAGTCTGCAGTGAAGTGTAAGAAATATTTCTTGGTATCAAATATCAATTGATCACACTGACTTTATATCTATTGGCATGGATCCCCGGGCCCTTACGCTCGCACGATGGAGTTTTATCCACAAAATGGTCGATAGAATTTATAATTGACCAAATTATATGTTCGAAAATTGTATGTTAAACGGCGAAAATAAACATTTAACGAGAGAAATTACAATAATGGATACAGACATTTAATCGATAATCGGCCGTCGTTGATCACGTTTCACGGGTTCGTATTCCATAGAAACGAAACGTAACATATAATGAGGATTTCTTTCCATGACGAAATCAATAAAATTACCCAAGCGTTTGTGATTGTACGATATCAATACCGCGAAATTCTGAATATTGTATTGTACGCGCGCGTTTAAAAACGTTTTATAATGTCGGGGCGAGACGGATTTTTATTTTAATTTCGGTAATCACGATTATTAGCTAATAGAACTCACCGCTAGATTAACCGCAAATTAATTTCTATTCTTCGTATATTTTTTTTTCTGAAGAATGAGGAAGCAGCCATTTTGCACCACCAAATTGCATACCGCAAACTTTACGAGTATGCATAGTTACGATCGGCAGGGATGGGTAAGATGCTTGAAAAATGAGTATTTATATGTTTATTTTACAAGTATTGCCAAGGATACATTTACGGGGGGGGGGTACATTGAGTATAATTGGCGCGGAAATCAAGGAAATTAACTTCGAATATCCAAAAATAAGGAAATTAACTTCGAATATCCAAAAATATTCACTACGTTATTTTCGCCTTTTATCACTCACTTAATGGAGGGGGGGGGGGGGGAAGAAGTAAAATACAAACTATACCTAAACTACTTTTGTAATATTAGGTGTTTCAAAATATTTTTCTTCCTCCCTTTAGAATGCGTTTTTAAAGTATATGTGTTCCGCGCTCGAAAATATGTGCCTCTTATACTTAGATCTAAATATTGCAATACTATATACGAGTATACTGTATAGATACTCGATACATTAAAATTAAAATAGCTATCAAATACATTTTTGACACATGCAGTATAATATATTAATAAAATATGAAAGCACGAAATCCCGAAATCGGTCTTTTCGCACATATTATTTGAAACATTTCCCCTCCCCCCACCAAATTTTCATACAAACAATCATTTTTCATGTTTAGTTTTATTTTTGAAAAGCTAGGGGGGGAATCCAGTTTACTCTTTTTTCAGATGCCTATGGACAAACTTTAAAATAAATATTCATAGACACTAGATCATTGATACATTGATGTCAGTAACGCTATACAAGACATTCGATATATACTTTCTAGAACTGTATCGCGATAAAAGATTCCTCAAAGATACAATTGTATCTAAGATAAGCCCAACCTTGGTAAACGGATTTTGATTTCTTTTTGTACTGTATTGGTGATAGCAGTATCTGGTTATCGCGATTTTCGAATTCTCAAGAAAATGCTCACAACGTTTTTTAATTTTTATAAAATTATATAATAATAAATTCCGAGATTAAGAACTTGAAAAACGTTTCGTTTTTATAGGAATAGTTCGTGACCACGTAGGCGAATCCAAACGGTCTTTGCGCAAATTATACGATCGGGACCTTCGTGATGGTTATTAGAGAGTCAATATTGTAGAGATTTCGAAACACAGACGATAGTAATAATAATAGTAATATATGCGGATTACGTCTGCACCATTTCAATATGATAATTTACGACACGTGCCAAGCAAAATGTCCAATTATATTGCTTCACCCGAAAATATAAAACAGATTAGGAATCGTTATACGAATGATTGCAATTAAGGGGAATAAAGCAAAACTAATATATAAAGGGTCATATAAATTTCATGTTACAGTCAAGTTTTCAAATACTTATTCTTTTAAAAAAATTACTTATCTAAAAACAATTTGGAATCATATAATATTAAACATATATTTAGTACCTATACCTACAGCATATTATTTTGTACTATCCTACATAGGGGTTTTTAAGTAATAAATCAGAAAAATAAGATAAATATATATAGATAAATAGATTTACAACAAAAGTATACATACATCACAATATCCTGTTTAGTACGATTTTTCGTTCATCGATAGGTACCTTATTAATTATATGTGATTGAAGTTATATTTAAACTCAACAAAATACCTAAGGAAATTTTTTTTTAAAATGCCAATAACTGTATTTTTCTTTTGCCAAAAATAGATAGAGTATTAGATTAAATGCATTTTTGTATTGAAATTATTGATTTCAATCCACTCGTTGAGATGTTATTCCACTTTTAAGTTTGGATAGAGGAACAGTAGTAGTGCATTCATCTGAGTAGTGGCACGATGCAAGGCATTTGAATAGTACTCTACTATACTCTCCCTCTTTCTTAGCTTAAAAGTGGAATATCTCGTCAACGGGTTGACGGAAATCAATAATTTCAATACAAAAATGCATTTAAACTAATACTCTATCTATTTTTGAATGACACCCGTATATATATATATATATATATATATAAAAGCTAATATATTGCTGATAAGAGTTTAACTGTTCAACTGTTATGGATGGGAAATTGGATAGATAGGATACCTATATAAATTTATATATGTTAACAACGATACATCATTGCTAACGAAATAAGATTCTGAGCGAAGTTCAGTTAAATGTGTTTTGAAAAGCGGTGATTTTTACGATTTTTGTCAACATTTGAACTTAACATGGTTTAAAAAAAATATACTACTCTAAGCTCGATTTTTTTTTATCAAAAACAACCTACAATGAACAACGATTAAACAACCTACGTATTAAACTTTTAAGTATTTCTGTTCGCGAAACAATTTCGTCTACATGAAATCAGATAATAACTAAAAATAACATCAAAAATATTTTTAAAATTTGATCTCGTTTAGAAAATGGCTACCAATATAAGTATTTTGTGAAAATTCAAAGTTTCTTTACCTATGGTTATTTCTAACTGAATTTTATTAAAAAAACAAAATTTACAATAATATAATTATTACGTTATGCGTAAATAGTCCCGTTTTTTGTGCATCGACTTGACAACTTTTTAAAAAGGTTGGCTGACACAGGATTTTTAGGAATTTTGGTGCAAAAATCGAATTATATTTATTTGTAGTTATTTTGGTGATATGAATGAAATAAAATTTTTAAAAAAAGGACAGATACTACTAATGGGTAGCTACTATTTTTGGACAAAAGTTGTAAAGGAGAACATATAGGGTAACTTAATATCTGTATAATATGCAACGATAAATCATGAACACTAAATCTCATGAAAAGCTATTCTGAGCTCTTTTTATTATTAGCAGTTTTTCCCTTGATGCAAAAACCAATAAAAATTATAAAAAGTCCCGAGTTATTTCCATTTATTAAGAAAATAACAAGGAAAAATCAAAATATGACATCCTTAGTGCACCAATTAGATAAACAATTTTACAAGCAAGTTCTTTTACAGTTTATGATTAAAGCAAGATCATTGGTAAATAAGTTGATTATAAACACAACAAATAAACAATCATACAATAAAACTATTACATATTCCTTGCTTTACTCAGAATCTAAAACAACTGTTAGAGGAGACACGGGAGAATTTTAAAATTGTAATTGCTCGAATGGACTTTAGTAGTTTTTTCCCCAAAATTTTCTACGCAAATTTATAATCTTTTAAGTGCAAAATTCAAACGGGACATTTCCGATTATAGCTTAATGACATAATATATTGACTATTACTCAAAGTTGACCCGTAACAAAAACATAAATAAGGATAATAATATACCCACTTATTAGTTTTTTTTTTTTTTTGCAATTTTATGCGAATATTCACACGGGTGATTTCCGCAATGTGAGTGTTTATAATAACATAAATTAAAACCGATTATTTTGCAGAGGCGAAATAATAAACTGTAATATGTAAAACACTTAACGAAAACTACGCATATATGAAACGTAACCGAGACGAAATTTTCACTTCAACTTTTGTAATGTTACAACTCTATTATAATCTGCATATTTGTACAAAAAAAAAATCGTGCCAAATTATTGTGCGAGCAAGAACATTGTACACTGAACAAATCTTACAAATCTTACGAAAAGGTTATTGATACCTGTGATGATTCTTTTACGGGTAATAAAACATAAAAACCCGATAATTTAACTCAAAATTATTAATATTTATTATAGTCAGTGTTCGGGTCTTATCAAAATTGTTTATTTGTTTCGTTTTGTCACATTTTACTTACCAAATTTTACAAAAAAAAAAAAAAAAAAATTGGAAAAACGGTCTGTTAAGCGTAATTTAGAATACATATATTATAAGTACATAACTAAGTAAACTTGACATTTTTATAGTGTCATAATTATACCTTTATACCTTTGTTATAATAATATACATTTTTGTCAAAATATTTTATAATACATATCGTTTTGAAATTTATAAATAATGATATTACATTTTTAGAAAATAAATGTAAAGAATTACTATTATTTTGGACTTATGCAGCCGTTAATGGCCTACAAAATATGATTAGTTTGCGTTATACAATACTGCAGTAGTGTCCGGGAGAGGTTTAATGGGAATTGGTTTTCGGGAGCATCGCTTTCGGATTGTTATAAACGCGCAGTTTGTTATTTAGTAAATAATAATTATTATCGTTGTGGGAAATGAAAATTAATTTATTAAAATAAAAAATCCGTTAACACAAATAGAAAAAGTATTTCTAAAACTAGGACGCCGGGCCGTGGCGAGCTTTTTAAATAAAAAGATTTATTTTTCAAAAATAATAAATAATAATAATTTTCGTAAAAACTCCGAACATCGAAAACTTACTAGACCTAATTTCCATTAAAAATTCGGATTTCCCATCCAATATATTGTAATACAGAAGTCTAAAAAATATGATAATAATAGTTACTAAAAATTTAATATAAATACTTATAATATTTAAAAACGACTAAATGTAAATAAATATAATATGTATGGTATGAGATATTAAAGAAAATCAAAACTAAGTTTACAAAATTTTAAAATCATAGATCAGCGTAGTCCGAATCATACATTTAAAAAAAATCAACTATAAATTGTCCATTAAATCCCGAGCCGTATCGACGGTGTTTTGTTAAAAGGGCGTCAATGAAATTTCACTTTTTTCAAAATGCAAGAGAAACTATTTTGTAATAAAACAAAAATACAGTTTTTAATGATGTTTGTCATGAAAAACAATAAAATTACTCGTACACATAACACCTTGTACACAAAGTATACATGCATTGAATGTGGACACGTGGTATACGCCCTTTTAACAAATTGGTGTTGATTTAATTATATTTCAAAAAGGCGCCTAGATATCTTTTAGTCGACATTACCGACTTAATTTTCTGTATTTAAATACACCCTTTTACCTGTTTACATTCTTAATTTTTCTGATTTTTTTGATACCAAAAACGTATTTTTCGATTTTTAGTTGTATTTTACCCTTTTAACGAAACACCATCAATATGGTTATTTAAAATTCAGTCGAGGAAAAGTTTTTGAAATTACCATAAACGACCGTATTCAATGATTTTAAATCGACGACTAAAATAAAAAAAAAAAACTCAACCCAATAATATACAAAACATTTTGACCGGACCGCACTAAACCCGGATTTAGGTCCAGGCTAATCCGGGACAGGCCTGATTTCTAGTGTACATTATATTCATTACTTAAATATATTATAGTACGACTCACCTGTACTCGTCTGGATCGAGGCCCAGGTGACAGAAAAATTTCTCCAGCTGTTCGGGATCGTAGTAAACGTCACGGGCTTCGTCAGCGGCCGCGGCCGAGGTAGTCAACGGGCCCGCGGACAGCAGACTCAACGGCCGGTTCAACACCCCGTGGCCTACGTCCGACTTGCTCCGGAGTATCGGCCGGCCACGGAACTCGTCTCCACCTGCCGTCGGCACGTTGTTGCTGTTCCGGTGGTTTCGACGCGGGGCTACCGGCGGTGGCGGCGGCGGTGGCAGCTGTTGCTGTTGTCCAGCACAGGCCACCGTCGTCGGACCGGATTGTGGACGACGGCGGCGGCCGCGGCCGTGCGACACGGTCGACTTGACGGGCGAAACGCTTCCGCCGTTTTCCTCTCCGATCGAACTCCCCGTCTCTCCATGAGCCTGTAAAACGTCCGGAGCACACACATGATTATTTTACGTAATCAATTCCTTGTCACTTGTTTCTCCTTTAATAGTTCAATAATCATAAAATGATTTGAAACAAATTTCAGTATAAGAGATGGAAGACAGCAGTTAAATAATAAATGCATAGCTAGTTAAAATGTTAAATATATAAATATGTAGGTAACATGTTTTGATTTGTACGACACAATCCTTTAGTATAAACCATAAGTATAGAAATACAAATGCATAAAACATCAAAAACATCATTTATCATCATGCTGTTCAAGTATTAATTTAAATTGCAAACAAATGGAAGTTAATATATAGTTATAGGATAACCAGCATAACGTAAGACACTAATTATTTCGAAAATTAACTTTTTCGAAATTTGTTATTTAGAACATAAAAGAAACGAATAACTCGAAAATTTTACATTATCATCATTTTTCGTCACTCTTATTTTACTGGATGAAACCCCTTTAGATTTTCAAATAGTAACCTATATTAAAAACATCATAAATAGATGAAGTTTTAGTTTAAATCAATTTTAGTGTTGACGTTTTTAATTTCCGTTTACCCGTTTCCAGTTTCAAGTTTGGGTAAAAGGAAAGCAGTGAAGCGTCATTTTTGTGACATTTCAATAGTGTTTTAATGCTCTCTTCTTACCCACAAAACGACAAACTCAAAGTATTATATTATTGATAGTACAAATTTGGGAATCAAAATACATTGTTACAACAATGATACTAGTACGAAGAATTATATTTCTCTCAATTTTGCCCCTAATCTAAATTCTTCGTTTGTTTAACACACTGTGGTAGCGGTTGATGGCGCGGCAAAATATTACGTCCCTGATGTTCAGGCAAGTGAAATCCACAGTCAGAAAATCTACGAAAGATTCAATTCTACCGAGTATTTTTTATCGAATTTCCTCGTTCGTGTAAAAAAACTACCTGGGGCTCTCATAAATATTTTATCTCGCAGTGTGTACCTACGACGATTCTTTTCATCACTGTGACCACCGTTCATTCCTTCGATAAATCGTTTGTCGTGTAGTTTTTTGTTCGATATTTGGGTTATTCGCTGTCTACGAAATAAAACGAGCTTCTTAAAAAAGAACGATTTTTCATTCGGAATTACAAGCCCCCAGAGTCGAATAGAAAAGAATATAATAGAGTAGGAATAAACAAGAAAAATTACCTTCGTGAATATTTTATCCGCATTTTGGCGCTGCAAAATATGATCGTTTTAAGTTTGGTAATTTTTTATTTATTTTTTCTGCGCGTCATCTCGAGTATAAAACTTTCTACGTTACCTTTTTTTTTCGTATAAAGTTTTTTTATACGCACTCAAAATTTACAGCAATGACAAAAATTATTAAAAGTTTCATTAAAATTATTTCCGACAACAATTTTGCACATTAAATATATTTATAAGTAATACAATAACATAGGTACGTAGAAATGCGATGGTAAATTAAACTTTAAACTAAAAGCCACAAAACAAAAAAAAAAAAATTAAAAATAAGAGCTGATACTGAGGATGAGAGCAGCCTCTGTTTATAGGAAGTTGGGAAGGTAGAAAACAAAAGGTTATTTTATTTATATCCGTAAGTAACGGTAAACCATTGCTAGATGAAAAACGATTCCGAGCGCAGTTCGGTTATATATAAGTTTTGCGATTTTCGTTTAAATTTGATTTTAAAACGCTTGTTAAAAAAAAAAGTCATCTAATGATTTTAAAAAAATTACCACGTTTAAATAAATCCAATATAAATATTATATTACCAAGTTTCAAGTCTCTACGTGTATTTATAACCCGAATTACAGCAAAAAGACTACCAAAAGTTAAAATGCTTTAAAAGCTCAAAAGTGGCTCAAAAGTCTTGGCAATGATACTGTTAGAAATTAAATCAAAAAGGCAACAAAAAAGGTATCTAGTAATTTTTCAATCAAATCATTTTTTTCTGGTAGAAAACGTGGTCCGTGTTTTTATAAAATAATGAAATCGTGAAATTTTACGTTTTCTTACGTTTTTTCCCACTTAAATGCTTTTATTTAAAAAATGGCGTTGAAATAAAAAAAAATAACCTTTCTAAAGTACTATCTAGAACCTCTGAGTTTTAGAAAAGTTACTAAACGTAAAAATCGGAGCAAGTTTACAAGGAAAAAACGTATCCACAGACTAAAAAAAAAAAAAAAAGAAATAAACATCTTAGTAAAACCAATAGCTCCCTCGCTGCAGCGTACTCGGAATCTAATAAGGTGAGTTCACGCTTGCTTAGTGAATCATTCTGTATGTGTATAATATATATGTTATACACAGCATATCTGTTGCCGATTTCGGCTTTTGCCCGTAACATACTAGTGTATAATATATATTATCTTCTTCGCGGTACATTTGGACACTTTTAATGGTTCTTTAAGGACCAAATGAACACAGAAATTAGAATTTCCAATACACGGATTAAAGTGATAAAGGTTTTGGTTGAATTTAAATATGAACTTTACCATTTTATTGTGGGAGGGAGATGTTATTTTAACTATTAGTTCACTATTACTGACGTCCCGAATGCGTCTACGGAGATGCAATTTAGTATATATACTGTTATAAGTATCAATAACGTGCCTGTTAAGGTTTCCAATTTTCAACTCCTTCCGCAACCATTTTTGTGTTAAAATTTCACGTTTTCACAGTAAATATCAGGTTTTAAATACCTTTATGCTGACTCCCCAAAGTAAATGACGTCGTTCAGATTTGTATCCGTAAATAGTGTTTTTGTCGAAGATACGTCTTTAGAATGATTCAACTCTCAATTTACACTCCTCTATCCCGCCTGTTTGTAGTTTTGCTTAAATTCCGAGAATTACTTTATGCGTAGATTGAATTTATTGCCAAGTATTAATTATCATTGTAATTTAAATAATTCGTAGTTAAAACCTAACGTTTTCGGTGCAACTTTTATTGTAGCAATTATTGGCATATATAAACATATTATCAATTTTATTGCAAATGTTGTTACATACNTATTATTATTATACATTTATATAATATACATACATTTTTTTAACAATTAAAATTTTAAATATTATTTCAGAAAATAATGACGAAATAATCTCAAAATAATATTTCTCAATATTTTATTTGAATTAAATGTAGGGACATTTAAAAACTATGAAATTTTAATTTCCGAGTGAAGGGAAGAAGCTATTAATTTAACTATACAACTTAACAATAGTTTAAGTTTTAATCCTTAAACTTAAATTTGTATACTTCATCATTGTTTTAATGAACACCCAGTTAAGTAACGAGTTGAACAAATTTTTGAAATTTGAATTGAAGTATTGGTACTACGATAGTTTACTATAATAGTTTGAGTTATCCTGTTTTTATATAAATGCAAAGATATAAATATGTTTATATTTTTTAATATTGAATAACTACTCTTGATTTATATACCTTCGCGATATTGATTTTGTGTAATCGAATAATATTGGCTTTTTTTTATTTTAAACTGATTAAGGCTCACATTTCAAAGTGTTTTTGTCCAATTAAATTAACTGTATAAAATTGATTATGTTCATCGTCTTTGATGATTTTTATTTTATTTTATTTTTTTTTTTTGGGAGGGGGAGCTGCATACTGTTAACTGTATAAGTATAACTATAGTTTTTTATTATGCTAACCTAATTTAAACGAGGGAATAGATTTTCGGCGTTACGTTACGGATAATAATGCCGTTTAAAAAGAAAAAGTATACAGACATAGAAAATGTGCAATTTTACTGGTTATTTTTGAAATATTGTGGAATTAGTATTGAAATTCGCGTAAAAAGACCAAAAACATTCCACCGCGTCAACAGGGTATGACGACAATATTTTCCGATAGGTTTTGATATTCATTGTTATTGATCAAGTTATATTATTGTTGGTAGATTGAAAAACGATAGCGGCGGCAGGGAAAGAAATGCATAATCAGTTCCCCAAATCATCGTCGGTGGATAAAATAGGGCTTGGTTACTAAATGTTACCAAGATTATAACACGGCCAATCAGAATGCGATAAATAGCACACGACATATTAAGACTCAGTGGAATATCTTTAGGCAAAATTTAGGAATTTAGTAAAACCGAGGTATTGATGTTCCTACGGTTATAGGAAAACCGCATTATGTTATTATTATACATGGTGTGTCTATGTGATAAATCAACGCTTTTTACGAGAAAAAACAAGAAATATTTCTTTTTTCTTCCTATATATCCGTATCTACTTGTAAAATCAGCCTAATTTGTACGCGAGGCACAGTTATAATAGGTCTATATTTTAATCTATAACAAAAAATAAATAATATAATTTTAAAAAAGTACACTGTAATATAACGGGTCGAAATGGGCAAACCGAGACGAACATTAGCCACAGCATAATAATATATTCCACTTATTGTTTACACTGCAAAAAGTTATCGATATGGCGAGTAAGTATAATTTAAAATCCGATTCGGGGCGTGTGGTTCTGAAATTATAGACAGAATTAATAAATTTAATAGTATGATAAATTATCCAAAAACGTCACGCGCGCCCGAACAAAATAATAATAATATGATCGATCGGTCGTCCGATATTATTATAACGTTCGGGCAAATTATTAACGTAAACCTACGGAAAAATAACGACAATATATAATTTAAAAACACACATAAACAAGATTGTTCGATCCTAATTCCTTTTGATTAAATGAAGCGACTGTTTTGAAAACTCATTTAAATTCGTCGTAAAAATATATTAGGTACTCGATAAGACCGCATTTCTATGAAGTTTGATTCTGAGTATAGCGAAAAAACTATTTATTTTGTTTTACTATAACATTTTTTTTCTCTCAAAACACTTTTTGGGATAGTTTTAATCTCAGATTTCCTCATATCATATCTAGGAAGATATAGATTTTTGATTTAATCGTACATTTAAACAATTTTTAGAAATCACTAATACTTCTTTTTTTTTTTTTTAAATACCTTTTTAGTCAGGCAAATACTTTATTTTTTTCACGTAGTAATTCAAAAAATACGCAGTTTCTGATCGATTGTTAATTTGAAATATTTCTCGGCAGTAGATTTTCAGAAGTTCTCCTTCTAGGATCTTTTTTGATGATTTCTGCGCTCTCTCGGTAGCAAGGGAAAAAATCAACTAATGCTACACTATTCGCTAATAAAAATCATTTTTCCATTTTAAATGGTATATTATTGCATATAAATCAAATTACCCTATATATCCTACTTCCCAAACTATCTTTAGTGGCTACTCATGAGTAATATCAATTTTTTTTCAATTTTTCATCCTATACCTTAGAATTAAAAAATATAAATGATAATGAAAAAGAATAGAAAATAAAAGGTTAAGTTCAACCTTTTTGATTTTCCGATTTTAACCCGTGAATCCAATTAATCGGAAAACGGTGGTTTAGATATTTTTTATCGCAGAGTAAATACGTCGTCATGATAGACTCAGGCAGAAAAAAACAAATTATAAAAACGTAATAATCGAAATGCTACTGTAGCAATAAATGTGAAATACTAATAATATTAGATTATCTAAACGCGATCGTACACATAATATTATTAGTATTATATTAAACCGGATCCGGTTAAGTGTGTGAATGAAAATATAATATTATTATTTATTATTTATATGCGAAGAGGCAAAAAAATACGTAGTATAGACGTATAGTATAGTATTTTTTGTAGAAGTAAATGAAAAAATAACTTACAGACTGTTGCCATCTGGCATCCGTTTTGTAACTGGTCAGGCTCAACGAATCCGGGAACGAGCAGGTTGTTACGTTGTTGGCAACCACGCCGCCGTCCGTTTCGTCTGGTCTGCTGCAGGACTTGTTTCCGAATCTACGGGAAGACGAGATCAAAAAAAAAAAAATTAAATAAAAACGATTAAACAATAACCGCACGTGTTAAAAAACTGTCACGTCGAAAACCACATGCACTTTTACGTGATCAAATTATATTACTATAACCACATGTATATACAGTCTAATAGACACTAATATTTAATACGTAGTGCATAACCTTGTTAATCTTTGCATAAACCTATGATAAAATTTCATATTTAATTCCTGACTAAAATATTTTTTAGTGTTTAGAATGTTTACATATTACATACATTTCTTAATACCACAGTTGGAGTTCAATCGATTTGACAAATCGAATAAACTTTGTAAAGCGCATTAAAGTAATGCGTATTAAACGTGCGTTTACATGCAAGTTTAACTTAATACGAATTAGCTTAGTACGCATTAGTGACTACTCCGTGTAAATGTGGTATACATAAAACTGAGTAATCAACATAGGACATTCATTAACTCATAAAGTATTAGTTTTTCGGAATGTAAATTTTCAGAAAATTTAAGAAACAAGCACCACTAAAGCGTTATATTACAGTTCATTTTCTATCACTTATCCCATTTTTAAAGTTTGCGGTTTTGTGGGTAAGGGGAGAGTAGTGGAGAACTACTCAAATGTCATGCGTTACACCGTCGCTCAAATAATGCTACACTACTTTCCTTTTATCCAACTACACAAGAATATACTTCACAATACTTGTAAACGAGTTAACGGGAATTAAAAATGTCAAAACTAAAACTTTATTTAATGAACTTAATCAATGAAATTTTTAATATAGGTTACTATCTGAAAATCTAAAGCCGTTAGTAGTTTCATCTCCTTTTAAATAATGGTGATTTTAGAGTTGCTTTTTTAAATATTCTAAAAAACAAATTTCGAAAAATGTTAATTGTTTCCTAGGTAATGAGTATCTTGTCAAGGATTGAACACTCTGCATAAGTAGAGTTTTAATGTTATGACCAATTTTTAACTTGAAAAATAATAATGTTGTGATATTTTCTTTACCCGTGAGGAGATGGTACGCCGCGATACATATCGAAAATGTCATCGTCGTCGTCGCCGTCGTTATCCTCGTCACAACAGTCTCCCGCCGCCACGGACCCCGAGGACACGGAACGACGGCAACGTCGCGGTCGGGCCGGCCGTTGTAGGTTCGCTGCGGCCATTACGGCTGCCGTCGTGGACGCAACGGTCGCGGCCGCAACATCCGTGAGATCAGGCATAGACTTGTGACAGACGGTCGACGGTCCAGAAGTGCACGGTTGATGCTGCTGGTGTTCCTGCAGCAGATGATACGAGTCGTCATTTCGCTGCACTTCCTGTTCCGACTCATGATGACTGTGCTGTGGTTGGCCGTGTGACACGGATCGGCGATACTGTACCGGTGGCGGTACGATCACGTCATCCAAGAATACCTGTACGGATAAGATACACAACATCGATTAATATACTTGCGGAAGGTTTTAGAACTTAATAAACGAAACATATTGGGTTTTTAAAAATCGAACAACATAACGTGTGATTTATACAGATCCGAAAAATCGGAAAAAGTTGGATTAAAAAAACAAAAACAAATAAAATATTGTCGATTACTCGACTGTTTTTCGAAAATCAAATACAAAGCCTAAAAAAACCAAAAAAAATTGTAAGAAAATGTAAATGAGTTAAGAAGTAAATAAGTTAACTATTCAACTACTAATTCAAATACACGTTTAACAGAATTCTCCCCCTTCCTGCTGCGTTTTGAGATAAAAATGTTTAAATGTACAAACAATGTTAATGGCTTGTATTCATAGACGCGAAAAACTCAAATATTTTTTGGAGTAGGTACTTAACACCTGGTAACATTGATTATGTATGCTTACATAATTTTTACTTGATAAGGATTTGAACTGAAAGGGCTGAGTTTTGAAGTAGGGTAAAGAAGGTGATTTTTTATGCCCAGATACGTATTCAAATTTTTTTTCTTTTGACACCTTTAAAGCAGATTTTTGTTTTTATTTTATACATATTACACGTCATATTCAATTGATAACAGTGTAAATAAATACTTTCTTCTTTCTTTTTTTTTACTAATTTATTGAACTGTATGTACTATAATAACACGGCAGGCTTTCGAAACAAATTAAAAATATATAAAAGTGTATCCCAGTGACTTCTAGCTTCCACCCCATTACAATTAACCGTTGTTTCGCGGTCATTTTTTTTTTTTTTTTAAGGTTTTTTTTAAATTAATAGATCTGCAATATTATTTGTATGATTGAATCACGTTGCTAGCTAACGATATGTGTATACTTCAGCAAAACACAAAAAGGAAAAGATGTATTCTTATAGTGATACAGACTGTTTTATACTATAAACCACCCTCCTCCACTCCCCCCGTATGGGTTTATTTATTAAATTTATGTTTAGGTAGTCTAGAAATTACTTTATCTCGCAGTGAAACTTCCATCGAAATCGGTTCAGCCGTTTAGAGATTTGTCCGGACAAACACTTCAATTGTTGAATAGTTATATATTTTAATTATTTAATTACCTATACTTAGTTTATTCATTTATACATTGAGTATTATATTTCCCGTTCATATTATTATCTATCTAAGGTCATGACATAATTTTATAACAAAACATTTTTCAATTTTCACTGTTAAGTTTGAGTATGACAAACGAGATAACTAAAAATAAAAGTGTTAATATCAACACCAATAACCAATATGTTATACAGGTACAAAAATATACTTAAAAATACCACTCCTAAACAAATTCTACCCAACGCAATCATCCTTCCTAGCCCCTTCCCATAAACATATCTCTGCTAAGATTTCTCTTTATTTGCACCAAAATATATTCTAGATTTGCATTTATACCGCCAGACTTTAAAAAAATTATCACGTAAAATAAACTTGCGTTTTTAAATCATATGCAATCGTTTGTATAGGTACTTTATTAGGTATAATAATATGCTGATTCGAAATATATTCGTGTCATGTAATACAAAATAATCTTAATCAGGTATTACATATAGTTGTCGTAGACTAGTCATATTCAAAGTGAAACGACACTTTTGTTTCAAATAAATACTACAATAATTCGTCATCGCGACGTTTTGACGGTAAAAAATCGTTTTTCCATAAAATTATCATATATATGTAAATTGGTATATAAATATTTTCGTTGGTTAAATATATCACATTGTCGTTTCGTTCGCCCGGCATAACGATTCCAAACAATACACGTCGTAATTACTGTAATAATTTAGTCGCGGTAATGTGAGCGACTGTAAAATGCGCACGAATAATGCGGGTTTTTTTTTTTTTTTAAGTAAGCTTGTCATGTGAAAATAAAACGTTTGAGTTTGATAATACTCGTATTTAAATACTCGACAAATGGTTATTGTTTTAGACTTTCCGTCATCTACGTACAACAGAAATCCTAAATATCCTAGTGGACGTCAAACACCCGTTTAAGGGGTTGCATATAGATAATTTTGACGAAATTAAAAGAAAACTCGTCAAACTATATCATATCGTTTATTAGGTTTCTAAAGCAGTAGTCTTTTTCTTTTAAGTACTATTATAATTATTACTTTAGTGATAAAAATTAAATTTCTTAAATTCATTATCGATGTACAACCAAAAGAGAGTTGCACTTCGAAAAACGTATATAGTTATAGAAAATGTATACATTATTCTACCTATATTTCGATTTTTCAACTCTAATTTCATGATCGCGCGATTTTCTCGGATAGTTTTAAGTAAATTTGATTTCTGGTTTTGATCATTATGGAATTGCTTAAGCTGCATTTTAAAGGTAAACGAAACGGAACAAGGATTCCCTTATAGTAATCGTCTTACACACGCGCAACAAAGCAAATTTTACTAATTTTTCAGTTCTGAAAAAGTTCCGAAAACTTATTTCAATTCAGCGTGAAGAGTATATGATATTAACCAAGCACTTTTCGAATTTCAGTTCTCATAATTTTCCAAAATTTAATTTAAAGATATATTAAAAAACTAAATTTAACAAAACAAATTAACCTGGCCAATTTTGTGTACACTTCACGCCTAATTCAAATCTTTTTTTCACATTAAATTTCCCGACTACCTTCCCAACTTTATACCTACAACAATGACCCACCCATCGTGCGAAGTATGTCCATTTTTAATATTTTTTTTTTTATGTTCAGTATTATTCATACATAAATAAAACGTACAGAAACGATGGATATGCGAACGAATTATCATAATTATAATTACCCACTATTTTAAGGACGTACTGGTTAGAGAGAGCCATTCTCACCTGCAGGGAAGGTAAATATTAAGGTTGATGAATTGCAATCAAATAAACTTAAATAATTTTATATTTAAATAAAGAAATAATAATTTTTGTCCAAAATTACCGAATAACTATGTATATTATAATAGAATGTTGGTTTTTCCTTTGACATTTACCATTTTGGTCTGAATTTTTTGTTTTACCGGGCCCAATTTTAATTCCCAGTCCGCCCTTGCCTACTAATGCTACTATAAATACGAAATATTAGTTGAAAATCATACATCATAAAAAGTACTCACCGAAGAGGCTTCGAATAAGTTTTCTTTGGAGTCTGCATTCAACAGGCGTCTGAGATCGTTTTGAAGTTGTTGCGAGTCCGCGGTGGACTTTCTCTGGCAGCCGGCCACTAATCGGGGACTCTTGGGAGGCGGCAAGCAAGTGAAACTTCCGCTCGACCAATTACAACAGTTACCTATATATGTACCCACAGACAAGTTAAATATTATATAAAATAGTTTGTTTGTTTTGATTCGACGTATGCTCTCAACGACAAAGTTGAATATACTTGTATACATACGTAGTAATCATTTACGCCACGATTTTCTGCACTTTGTCGAAAACTAAAAGGTCTGAACTAGAGGCTAACATTTTAGATATTTAGTTAAAATACACGTGCACAAGAAGTTCGTGTATCCAACATACACGCGTGACATGTGTAAATGATTCATGTTATACAAACTACGTGTACATTTTAAATACAAGTTATGTTTAATAATATACGAGTACATCAACTTTTTCAGTGGAGTATCCGTAAATTTAAGAAGATGGGGCAATAAATAAATAAGTAATGTATACGTAAATGTGTACTTAAAATAAAAATAAAATATTTACCATAGGGGAAACATTTCGCACCTGAACACAAACTTGTGAAGAATGGTCCACTCATCATAAACCAGCAATTTTATCGGATAATTTTAAATGAATTTGATTTCTGGTTTTCAACCTTTAAGGAATTGTTTAAACTTAATTTTAAAATTATTTAAATTTTTTTAACCCTACTCCCTATAACTTAAGTGATTTTATAGTATTAGTTTTCAAATAGGAATACCCCATATTGAAATACGCACATTCAAATAGAGAATGGTTTTATAAAAATGTACACAACACCACCAATTTAAAAGTTAACGTTTATAAGTTACAGCAGTTTAAAAATTAGACCGGAGAAGTAAGAAAGAGTAATACATTACATATCCATTTTAAGACGATAAATTGATAACCCTTCTTTAATACTCTAAATTTGAATTTGTGAAACTCATAAATAGTAAATCCGATGTGAGTGTTATATGCACAGGTATCAAGATTTTTAGCAAATTATCTTTGCTTAAAAGGTGGTGATTGTAATTTGAAAACTTAATGTGTATACTCATTTAAATTATAAATATTAGGGATAGAAATTTAAAATGGGGGGCAAATAAAGATTCAATAATAATTGAAAAACGGAAATCAACTTCACTCAAAATCCCTCGAGAAAATCGCTGTTTCTGATAAGTGGATCTGTACACGTATACGCGTATATTTAAACTACACGTGTAGTTTTTATGTCATAATCGAACCATTATACATAAATACAGAGCGTTTTACAGTATTATCCTTAGGTTAATAATTCTGTTTTTTTTTTTGTTTTAATTTTTTTTTCAATTAAGTTTTGATCGAAGGGATATATATGTAGAGAAAAATTAAATTTTTGTTTTCATCCCTTAATTATTGAAAAAAAAATTATTTTATTTTATCACTCTTAAAAATAACCAATTTGTAAAGTATACATTATTCTAAACACTTTAATGTACCATACTTATATATTCGATTAATAGTTTCTTAAGAATATCAGTTTTAATTTCTAGAAAATTGATGTGAAAACAATTAATTTTTAATATAATAATACGTTAGAATGTGTGATATAACACACATAAAAATACACTGTGCGTCTTGTAATATTATGCAAATTATAATAAATATGAGGGGAAAAAAATAGGAGGTACCTACCGGAAGCGTTGTCGTGCGATGACGAGCCCTTGTCGGAAGAACCGCTGCTCCGGAGACTCCGTCTGAGCTCCTGTTTCCTGTCGAGCACAGTTTCCGATTTGACATACAATGATTTCGTCTCTTGTAACAGTTCCACAGCACTCTTTCGTTTTGCTGAAAAAAAAAATGCAATAAATAATAAAAATCAATAAATATTGACCGAAATAACAGGTATAAGGAGTAGGAGTACAAAATTGAAATTAGTGTTAAAATAAAGCTTAAGCGATTCCATAATGATTAAAAAAAAACAGAACCACTGAGTATATAATTTATACACTATACATGGCATGTATAATGCATATTGTATATATTATATCATTTATACAGTGTGTCCCGTCTTTTATATACCGCTAAATATCTCAACCTGATGATATTAGAATGAAATGGGATTTTCGGAAGGTGATGGGGAGTACTAAAATACACACTTTGAGATCATTTTCAATTTATAGTCCACATTTGAGCAGTTAAAATTACTTATTTTGAATAACAACCTCTTTATTTGTCATCAGATATGAATTTTTTTTATTTTTTTCCAAAGTCATTTTGATCCATTTGCCAGGGTTTTATACTTAAAATTGACCAAGTTACAGCTTTTCGAAATTTGAAAATAATTGATTTTTTCGACTGGAAGCGTGTTTAGAAAATAATTGAAGGAATTCGGAATATTTTATAAGATAAAAAATTAAACATAATTGAAAAAAATACGGTGCAAAGTAATTATTATTTTATTTTATAATACAAATTTCCAAATCCATGAGTCACTCAATATAAGTTTGTTATTTTAGAATTTCAAAAAGCTGTAATTTAGTCAATTTTAGGTTTAAGACCATGGTAAATGGATTAAAATGACTAAGAAAAAAAATGATCTATTCATATCTGGTGATAAAAATAAGGGTTGAGATTCAAAAATAGTAAATTAAACTGTGCGTGCGTGCACTGAGAAGGTTAGAAAACTAAAAATTGTCTCAAAGTGTGTATTTCTTTACTCTACACCACTACACGAAAACCTCATTTTAAACATCTAAGGTGATCGGGCTGAGATATTTAGCGGTATATAAAATAAGGGACATACTGTATATTGAAAGCAACAATAAATCATTGTAATCGTAAAATGATTCTGTAATCAGTAAAAATGATAATAGCAGTATTTTTCCTTTGTAAATTGTAACCAAGCTATTCAAATTATAAAATCACCAAAAATAAAACTAATTTATCGTCATTAAGTGTCAGTGTGTATAATTTTTTAGAAAAATCATCAAGAAAAAAAAATATTTGATGTGATTGATCCGAATGATCCAAAATATGTTTTATGAGAAAAAAACATCTTAGTAAAACTAGTATAATAAATTATAAAATATTAGTTTCTTATGTAGCTACAATATCAAAATCGATAAATGACTTCCCGAATTAGTTTGGCTGTAGAACCAAAACTCATTTTTTGATCGGAGGTTGTAGTTTCCATACCGAATTTAATTTAACAGACAGAAATCATTTGTAAAAATAAAAAAAAACATACATCGTATAGTGAAACCCACGATACGTTTCTCGTTCAGAATCTAAAGAAAAACAACATATCGTGGTCTATCTTCCGAGTCACGGCACATTACTAAAAATTTATTTTTTTATTTTGCCAGGTCCTTATCTACAAGGTTAATTACCACATTACGGAAGTGCACATTAACAAAATTTAATATTTTTTTTTATCATATTCAAAATTCTATTAATTTTATTTGCGGTGTCGGGGAAACGGATCTCTTAAATTTATTGAAGTGCGACTACGGGAAATTCGATCGCTGGCTATGCAAAATAACAAATATATTATAAAATTACATCATGTCATTATATTATCTGATGTTTGTGTGTGTATGTGAGTGTGTGTGTAGGTTATAAAGTGTACTGATCATACGGGGTTTTCGGATCGTTAAGCGGGCGATACAATTTCACACGCACGGCATACATTATTATGTAAGCATAATACAGTATGTTTTGTTCCGACTTCCTTCCTGTCGGATATATACTGTTTAATATGGTTTTTTTTATGCTTTTGTTTTTTTACGTGAAAAAATAATAATAACAAAAAATAAAACTCTCGATCGTTCTCGTGTTACCTGTAGTGGCGGTGTTTATACGTATTTGTTGTATAATTATGACGCCGGTAATACCACGGCACAAGCCTGCGCGTCGACGACAACGACCTGCCGGACATCGCAGACGGACCGTGAATTTTTCGGGCACCTAAATACTTTTTCGAAGACCCGGTCGACTGGAAAGCTCGTATTATATTATAGCGAGTGTGTTTAATTTTGGACACTTCCTCTACGGAAAAAACAACCGTACGTCCCCGGACACGGAAGCTATTCGACGTGGTTATATATAACACAATTCTTTTTCAGTATATAATATTATGCATATGATAATGACTACGGTTTTTTCCCCACTCCGAAACTTAACGGCGAAAATGATAATATTTTTTAACGGGCACCCGTTTTAATAATTATTGTAAAAGCCAACCGTTGAAATTGAATAGACCGCACACATATTTACGGCTGAGCGCATCTAGACAAAACCAATAAAAACAATAAACAACACCTATACCTGATACCAGCAAAGATCGGATTTCGCCGGAAAAATATTTACCAAATAGTAATAATATATAGGGTGATTTTTTTATTTTATATACATCACGAATCTGCTGGTTTACCGTATGTTACTTACGATGACTTCGAGTAAATTCGATTTTGGTTTTTCAGTCATTATATAATAGAATGAAATAATATAGTTGTTTGATTTTTCTAAATTTTACTCCTATTATAAATACATTAAATCAAATTTAAGAATATAATGTTCTGCAATAAATCCCCCCCCCCAAAAAAAAAAAATGATTTTACCATTTCCAAATAGTGCACTTATAAAATTTACTTAAAAAAAAAATTTAATTTATTTTTCTCATTATTAATAGAGTAAACAAATATATAACAAAACAAAAAACTCGTATGTAGTTATTTAGGTTTTGAAATTATATGTCTGATGGTATATTAATAGTTTATTATATTTAAAAATCTTGCTGGCGTAAAAAATCTTAAAATAACATTTCAAATTCAAATTTTAGGTCCATAAATCCATAAATCATAAAATTCTATAAAAAATTAAGAAAATAATTTCAAAATAAAGTGTAAAAAAAAAAAAAACTAAATAAACTTGTTATACTCGTTCAATATTAGATGGAACGATTTTGTAACAAAACGATCATCGGACAGCAAGCTTTGAAAAAAATGAGGATTGCACATTGAAATTCACGTCCTAGTAACATAATTATAGTTATGTATTCAACAATTTCATATAGATATTAATAGCTACTGGTTCATGGCGATACAAAAAGCTTTAACCAGTGTATAATAAATGTTACCACAATTATAATATTTGAGAATCTCCTTAATGAAGTGATACGCAATAGATACGCCGTGTGAAGTCATCAACTGTCTTTATTATATTATAGCTTGTTATCTTGCTCCCGACGTTACCCGTGCCAAATTTAATTTCCTTTTTCTGGCCATTTGGAAGAAAATGAAAAAAAAAAAAATGAAAAAAAAATAGAATCTACAAAACCAGCCCTCCAAATAAATATTTAGTAATCTTTTCGATCAGACAACTAGTGTTTTAGTTAAAAAAAACTTGTTTTATTTTTCAATTTAAATTCTATACATTTCTGTAAAATTATTATATGTGTCTGCATAGTGTATATACACGCAATTTACAATGTCAACATTCAGTAAATATTATACGATTTCTATACAGACGCGAGTACGAGTAGAAAGACGTTAATTTTTGTAAAAATATATTGTCTTGTGCAAAATAATATTATATATTTTGTCAAAAAATGGAAAAGTTTAATAATTTTGGATGAAAACTGCTATAAGCCAATTTGTATAGTCCCCAATAATACTGTTATTATGCAATTAACTATATAATTTTAAAACGAAAAATACTTTTTGAAAAATGTATCTTAAACTTTTAAGTGTCATTATTTTGTTATCGTGTACATATTCGAACATTATCCATTTTATATACATAATCCCCAAAAAATAGTGTGCATTCTTGAAGTTTGACAGACAGTCTGATAAGCAGGTTATCAAACATTTTATAGTGTAAAAGTGATAAAACATTAAAAAGTATAATATAATTTCACACGTTTTATATGACATTTTAGTACAAGCCAATCTACCCGACCCCGTTTTATTGTTTTTTTCTTTATCACGAACGGAGGTACTAAAAACCGAGGTAGGTACAAATATTTACGTATAGTACAAACGTAATAAATGAGATTTTTAACGACCGACGATATTTCGTTTTTATAGCTTTATTATTATTATTATTATTATTACTATTATCATCGAACAAATAACCTTATTTCGTTATCACTTATCTGATTATATGTCTTAAACTTTGTTTTTCCATATTTGAGTACCCGTAACATATTTGCCTACCACGGAACACACAAAATACTTCCATGGTGACGGTAAATTGCGATAAAATTAATTTTTTTCTCCTCAAAAATCCATGTGTAAATTTTACGTTAAAAAAAAAATTTAATCACACAAACAGCGATAGTTAAAAACAAGTCATCTAATAGCTGGAGAAGTATTGTCAAGCAACTGCAGGTTCAAAAACGAAGCGATTTTTCTTAAAACCTGTACTCAATGTTGGATTTTATGACTTGATTTGCGTCTGTATCTAATACTGCAGAACGACAGCGTCAAACGTTCTGATTTGTCGTTGACGGTCGTATACGGAGAAACTATAGAGCACGGCGGGGTAGTTCACCCTTTATAAAATTGTCCGAGTCGACCGAACGGGCCATTTTTAACCATACCATTACGGTCGGACAAAGGCTGAAGATATTTTCACAAAGAGAGGCGACCATATTATACTGGCTTGTCTATCTCCAAAAAAAAATTACCTACTTAGCTTTAAGTCTCTATTTGTCGTAAGCGATTCGATTGGTTTTTTTCTCGGTCTGTACATTCTCCACTTCCGAACACTATATTCTATCGAATTTGCCCGTTGGTTTGTCACTATTTTATAAACGAGACGTGTGAAAAATATAAAAATTTAAAAACAAACACTTAGCCACGCCTTCGATTTTTTTTTTTTATTTAGTTCCAAATTATGTTTTAATAATATGACTATAATTCGAGTGCACATTTCGAATACTTTTGTTATCGTATGACGCCGTGTATATAATAATTTATATACTTCATCTGCAATTTACTACCGGACTCTACATATGTATATATTATATATGTTCATAAATATTGACTGCAAATAAAAATGTTTCAATATATATTATGAAAACTATTTTATTCTGTTTCCTGGCGTTTAATAACCGCAAAATAATAATACAAACTAACTACTATATACGCGTTACACTTTTATAAGTAAACGATAACGTATATCGAATTATACCAATTATTCTGATACGTATATAGTGTTACGGAAAAACAATACACAGTCTTAAAATACGTGTTAACATTATCAATATTACGTTAAAAAGAATAGTGTCGATTACTGTAAAAATAACTGCAACTAACATATTATAAGAATATTGTAGCGCGTAAATAAGAAATGTTTAATAAAATATTCCTTTGTCGACAGCATTGTTGATGCACAAAAATACAAATATTGATGAGCGACGCGGCAAATATTCAGTATTCAGTTTTAAATTAGAAGGGTAACGAGAGATTGGTTTTACACTTATACCATTATGTGTGCTTTTTTTTTCTATCTGTAAACAACTTTCCGAAAATAAATCTTACTCTGATGTAGAGAGTAAAGTACATATTCTGAAAGAAAATTGTGTCAAGTTGGTGCATTAGAGAGGTTATTTTTTGATTTTTCAAGGGGTTTTCGAAATAATAGGGGAAACCCGAAAGAAAATTATAAGTAAAACAGCAAATATTTACGGCGCCTTGCAGCATTACCATTTTCATTGTTTACATAATGTTTTCTACCAGAAATTTGCTCTATTTGAAAAAAATGAGAAGAGATCGATTTCGTTCCTTTTAATATTTTCCCACTAACAGGAAAAGTCGTTTTTTTAAAACTAAAGTATTTTTTATAATAATTTAAAAACCAAAAAACTACAACATAACGTCCTGTTTCATTATTTTTAAATTTTTAAAACTTATGTTTTCTACGAAAGAAATTGCTCCAATAGAAAACAATAAGAAATCTTTTTTGTTGAATTTTTAATCTTTATGGTGACCAAGAAAATAGTTTTTAAATTTTCTTTGTAGTTTTTTTTATAATTGACCAAAATTGAAAATTATGTAAAAATTTCGGGAAAATTTACGAAAATAATTCTGTTATTATTTTTAATTTTGTTTTTTTAATATAAATTTATGTGTTTTTTCTAGATTTCAAAAATGTTTAAAATATTGTTTAGCTATTTTTAGACATTTTAATTTTGCAAGATTTTACGTAATTTTTATGTGGTAAATATTCTGTGGAAAAAAGGTTAGACTAAACAGAAATGCTTGAAAATTTGACAGGATATTCATTACAAGTCGTACTTAGAGATAAAAAGAAAATTGAGTGTAATGTAGTATTATAATACTATAACAATATAATGTTGATAATTAAAAACTAAAGCGGAACATACTTCGAACCATGGGCAGGTTGCTTTTGTAGATGGAAAGTTATGAATAGGATGTATAAATCACTGCAATCAAGAAACCTTAAGTAGAGCTCAGTAAGAAGTCAGTCGATTTTTTTTTCATTCGTAGCCAAGGTAACTTGCAGAAATTGTCAACAAAAATAAAACCGCCATTTATCATGGAGTTATTATTTTTTAAGAAACGTTGTCGGTAATATAAAAAAATGTTTCAAATAAAGTGCCGTTTGGCGGTAAGTCCACATCTTGTAATGTACTGCGTGAAAAAATCTGAGTTAAAACTATCTAAAACGAATAGTTTCTTCGTTACACTATCATGCAGCATCTAAAAGTATATAAATGATATGTTTTTTTTGGAAAAATATAAAATACAGTTTCTTTCTGTTGGGTACGTAGTATACGAGTATTATATGATATAATGAAAAATCCGAAATGCCGCTAATGAAGTCATCTCAAAAAATGTTTTTCACAAGATGTGTATTCATAATAAGTACCATTTACTTTGAGCTTTTCAATGACAATTTTCTCTCCCTTTCGTCAACATGTTTTTTGAACTTATTCCACGATTGCGATGCAAATTCGTTTTTTATATGCAGTGGTTTATCGTTTCGCACAGATTTAAATTAAATTACTATACATCCATTCCCTTTCGACTTCCCTCCTAAATCAGTAGTACACTCACCAGCAGTACCAGCCTTTTATAAATATTGAAAGGAAAATAGTCATGGGGCCTCATGGAGTCATGGGGATATATCTGATGGGAGTCTCATTTCACGCTTTCGACCACCCCTGAAGCGAACAAAAAAAAAAAAACTATAGTTCAAATTTTAGTTTGGACATCCGAGGTTATTTTAGGAAATTTCCATAAACTGTTTCTCGTCGTATATTAATAAAATATTATGTCTTTATGCATAGCAAGAGATTAACGATTTTTAGACGTCATAAATCTATTGAGTGTGTGTCGTCGTATTATATAGTCGTGTCCACACTCCACAACGTCGTCGCCTTTTGTTGTGGGGCTGTAAACTATGTCAATGAGCTTCTTTATATTATTACTATAAGTATAATTACTTGTTTTTGTTATGTACTTTTGAATCCCCCGTAATCCGTCCTCGGAATAAACGTCTTTTAAAGTCAAAATTATTATTATTATTTTTTTTTTAATTTTTTATGTCCCAATAAAAACTAAAAATATTACTGTTTATTTTATTATTTTTTAAAAATTGTTTAGAGTTTATTTTTCTCAAAATGTTGACTTATCAACTTGTTGTTTTCATTAAATTTGTGATTTTTAATAATAGTTTAAATTTCCGAGAAAAAAGTGTACAGTCAATTAATTATAATGATGATAATCAATTAACAAATGCGATTACAGCCTGCTGCATAATTATAAGTACTTTTATCTCAACTTTAAAAACTTATTTAAAATCACAAATTTAATGAAAACAAAAAGTTGATACATCAAAATTTTTAGAAAAAAAAACTATGAAATTTTTCTTTTTCAAAAATAATAAAATAAAAAGTTACTTTTTAAGTTTTTACGAAAACTTAAAAAATGAATTGAAATATAAATATTTGTAGTCCTTATCTCCGGATGTATTATAATGGGAATATCTGCGCAGACACGTTGTATAAAATCGACGAGATTAGTAAATCTATACATGGGTACACTGAGAAAGTGAATCTGTCAAACGCCAAAATGTATTATTTATAATTTTTCATCACGCTCGGATTGTATCGAAAACGAATAAATATAGTTACATTTTAAACGGTTTCAATTGTTTTAACTCAAAACTCTTCGTCAATCATATTTCGTGCTTAAAAATTTTTGGAAATAAAAAAAAAAAAAAAGAAAGAAAAGTTGATATTTCTCACAGATATTCCACTATTTTAAGTGGGTAACTGGGAGCAATGGCAGAATATACAGATTTGTTTATTGTATATACAGTATATTCAACGACAAATAATAGCAAACAAAATTAAAATTCTGAAATTCCTATAGGTATATTAAATGAAGAGCAATATCCGAAAGTAGAGACGATATTTTTTTGAAGGCACATAACTCCCTATATTTCGTCAGTCGGCAATGTCATCAGTAAATAAATATTTGCCCAGTTCTAGAAAATATTGAAATGACGCCACCGGTCGTAATACTCATCTATTTATCCAATGCTCGACGTGTATATTTACATTTTATATTGTTTTATTGATGCGACGAGTGCTCTGAAATATTTATTTATTTTCACCATATTGGTCTTTCATCTTTATGCAGTAAACTAGGTATACTTACATAAAATATTTATTATTGATGTTTAAAACCTAAACAAATAATAAGTAATTGCTAGACATTTTCTCTCTCTCTCTCTCTCTTTCGTTTCAGCAAGTTTTTTATTACGAGCAAACAAGCCGTTTGTTTTCGGCACTTCGTCCTTTGTCGGCAACAATTGTTTCGGGTATTAATAATAACAGACAAATAAATATATAAATATATAATTTACGAGAAAAAACGCGAAGTACGGAGGCAGCGTACAAGAACACATTAGACAAAATAGTCGGACAGACATCTCACACCATTATGAATTATATTTATACTTATAGGTCACTGTTTGTAGGTTTTCAGCGTTTCGGTGGTATTTTTTTTTTTTTAACCTTCGCCTTACTTAAAATATTAAAACCAATATTTTTATTTTATACATATTTAACTAACAGCTAGATAAATAAACAATTTTTTTTTTTTAAGTAATTTATCGATCTTTATATTATAACTGTGTTATATACATAACATTTATTTAATTAGGTACTAATCACTATTACTCACTCATATAATAATATTATTATACTGTATATTCATATCTATCTAAAGCCGTGATATAATTTTACAACGAAATACTTCAGTTCGACAATGATAATGAGATAACACAATAATAATAATAATAATAAAATTAATTCTGTCGACCAAAATTAAGATGCGTGAGCACAAATTTTAATGATTAGTGTTTTGAATGAAAATATGTTTAAAAATACTGCCCGAATCACCTTCCCCTAAATACATCTCCGGCTGAGAAGTTAAGGTGTATAGAATTTCTAAGGTAGTAAATATTATTATTTACTAATTGAGTTTATATTCTGAAAGCAACGATAAACCGTGGAAAATCAAAAACGATTCTGAATATAAACTGGTAAGTTAATGGAATTATAATATACCTAGTCGAGGATTTTCCTACAGTAGCCCATGGCATCCCAGAAATCATCAACAAAAATACATTTATTTTTTCTTTTTGTGAACAACCTTTCTACCAAAAATTTTGCTCCGATTTTCAAGTGTAGCGACCTTTTCTAAAAGAAAAACTGAGAAAAAACGTAGGGAAAACGGGAAAATCTACATGCATGTATAAAAGAAACTTCGCTCCGATTCGTTTTTCGTTAGCAATGATTTATTGTACCGTACAGTTATAAATTGAATTCCCCTCTATGACTCTATTACCTTCCCAATTTTTCGCCAACAATAGTGGCCACCCTATCGTGCCAAGTGTGTCAGTTTTTTTTTTAATTTATGATTTTTATTAATTTATAAGTTTTAAACTTCAAATGACCAAATTGTAAATGTTGTTGTGTGTATACTCTATATTGTTATTTGATTGATAACAACTAACAGAATTCGTATTACCGGTCGGTATATCCGAGAGGTATGGACCTAAACCTCGGGAACACTACTAGCCCATTAGTGATTATAGCGTATAGGGACGGCCTATCCATATTGTTCCGTACGCACCGAAATCGATAACGGCGACGACGATAACGTCGATAATGACTGCGCAGCGACGGCCGGTTTTCCGTTGCGGAAAATGGAAATACTAGGTACAACATTACTGTCTATTACACGATGATATTCTCGCGTCGATAAAGAAAAATCGCTCGCGGACAAACGTAATAATAATAAAACGAGATAGAAAACACGTACGTACCGCGCATATTATTATTATTATATAAATACGTATATCATTATTACTACCACGCTCAAGTATAATACTCACCGGTGCATTGTGGCCGGTACGACGACGGCGCTTTGTCCGTCCGGAGAATGGCGTTCGTGACGTTTAGCGTCTTCAAAGGTTGCCCGGGCTGCTGGCGCACGTAACACGCGGAAGACAAGGCGGCCATGTCACTGGCTCGGCCGGAATGCCGGACGCATCATCGTCGCCACCTCAGCGGCGGCCGTGCAGGGGCTCGTGACCTGCAACAATATGACGGTGTTGATCATTTCGGATTATTATTAAAACGAGAGAAACGCACCCTATACCGAGGTGTCGCGCACGCGCGTTACGGTTAAGGTCGGCGGGCGACGGACAACAAATTATTAACTCTGCATACACGCGCACATTACTATTACAGTGTCGTGAACAGCGGGCCGGTCGATCCGAATTAAAGAAAACCGATTGACAGATTGAATCCAGTAGTCCGAACGCTAATCCTTCCTCTCCCTCTACCCCCCCTATAACCGGCGTTCTGCAGACGAATCGGGAACGGAAAAAAATACAATCAACTATGTATAATGTTAAATTACAACACATACCGCCGGATCATTTTAATGAAAACAATTACAAAACGCGTTTCAGGAGGTCAATAATGGAACGACCACTTTTGTAATTTTCAAATAGATTGTATTTTGTAACAATCCGGATTGTATACAGAATTGTGACATTTTAGTCGATCCAGATCGGTAATCCGGTGTACGGGTCCATTCGAATCAACCGGTCAGCACTAATATTTAATTGTTTTTTTTTTTTTAACGCACCGTATGCACATAAAGAGTTTCAATAATAGTGTTATTCACTGACTTTATTTTAATTCACCATTGTTCGGTAGGTGCGCGATAAAATTGAAATAGACTTTTGATTTTCAAAAATAGCTGTAACCTTAAAATATTTCTACACATACATAAGTCGGTGATCAACATAATTCAAGTTTAGATCCTCTTCCTCGACACAAACTTAAAAGTGAAATATCTCGTCGACGGGTGGACGGAAATTAAAAATGTCAACTCCAAAATATATGTTAACTCAAATTGCATCTATCTACAGAATTTCTAATGTATAGGTTGCTACGCGAGAACCAAAACTGGCTAGTAGTTTAACGTTAATAAGGGTGACGAAAAATAACGGCAATGTGACATTTTACTATTTTAGAGCTGCTTGTTTCTTAATGTTCTTAAAAATTCAATATACTTTCCGAGATAATGAGTGTATTTTGTTATGTCGATCAAACTGTTTATAGAAATACGACGAAGTTTTATAGTTGAAATAAATCGGTAAATAACCGCTGGTAGAAGTACTAATAAGCCTAATATTAGGTAGGTAATTGAAAAATCCTTTCAAAAACCAAAATCAATAAAAGAAATTCAATTTAGCGAAACGTACATAATAGCGACTGCAGATATTGTGACTTTCGGTAAAACGTGTGTTCGAATATCCACACGCTTATGCCATTTAAACGAACAAATAAAGAAGAAAAAAGACAAAATCATATATAAAAAAAAAAATTAATAAATTTACATAAACCCACCTTTCTTCCCAGGAACCGAATAGCGCTGTATTACTCGAAAATAATACGAACTCACCCACATCTCTTTCTCTCACCTACACTCTCGCTTCGTCTCTTCGACCCCTAAAACCCATTACGTGTTATACATTTAAGGGGGTAATATATAATACACCGCTGTAATTGTGCCGTACAACGGTGCGCGTGCAACGGAAGTGTTGTCGCCGGGGTAACGAGGTGTCCATAGGACGAAAACAACGACGAAACGCACTCATAAACGTCACCCTGTATATAATACATACGAATATACTAGCGCCGCCGATTTCGACCGTTAACCGAAACGGAAAAGTCTTTAACGTGTGTTTGTTTACGAGAACGAAAAAACCGTAATACTGTGCTACACCATAAAAACATAATAATAATATAACCATTCACGAAATCACCCCTGTAATTATTATATTGTCGAATAAAAATAAAAACAACTTGTAATTTCAGTTTATTATAATTATTATTATTACTTAAACCCCAAAGCGCTTTCACGTCTCGAGTACAATCTAGCAAAATATTAATTACAGATATAGTTGGTTACCTATATAATGCTTGGGCAGTCGTGGATATTGGACAGCCTATGACTGTCGTAGGTGGGAAGTCTGAGACGTGTATGATATCAAATATAATATTGTATACGGTAATTAATTATAGTTTGTGTACTGAAAACAACGATTAATTATTGCAATAGTCATAATAAAAAAAAAACCATTCTGAGCGGAGCTCGGTAAACACATAAACTGTAAATGTTAGTATATAGTACATCATTAATAGTTTATTATATTACTTGTGATTTTTTTCCTGAAGTCAAAGTGACCCACGTAAAATCAACAAAAGTTAAACCGATTTATCGTCAGTTGTTATCAATATTTAGAGTGGAGCGTAGAAACTTATGGTTTTACAAAGATGTTTTTTTTTTTTTTATCTTTACGCATTTTTTTTTTAAGAAGACTTACTCAGATTTTTAAGTGTAGCACCTTTTCCGAAATAACATCGGTGTGGAAAGGTACTTTAGGAAGGTCATTTTTCGATTTTCCTAAGAGTTTTCTCAGCAAATATGAAAAACCGGGAAAATCGGTACAACATTAAACAAATATTGTTAAAGAAAATATAAAAATACTATTTAATTATTTTACTATAAAATGACATATATTGTTGACAAAGCATCATTATCAACTGAACTCCGCTCAGAATCGTTTTTTCAGAAGCAATGGTTAATTATTGCTTACAGGTGTACATTAAATTATTTATAACCAATGATTACACCCGTCCCCATTATCCTACGACGTCATTTTTTTTTTCATTTGCAAGAAGTCAGTCAAGAATCTAGAAGACAAATTTCAAATAAAGTACTACTGGGCGAAAAATCAAAAAATTCGGAGTATATTCATTATACCAAATCGAAAACGGAAAATGTGTTTTTTAAAACATATCTTACTAAGACTCAGACACTGTATTAACATTCAGAATTTATACAGATACTTCAAAAATTCAAAAAAATTACCAAATATTATTTTTAATCGATGATGACTCGTGGAAACATTATAACTGTTATAATATCATATTTCTAAAATAGAAACCTATTAATTTGAACAATTTTCGAAATATTTCGTGAATTATTACTATAGGTATATTGGTTGTAATAATATATTGTATACATTGTACCTACCTATTTATTTTATACGACCAAACGAAATAATATACATGTATTTTATACCAGGTGATTCATTTGAGTGAATTGTCATTCGGAAGTCAAAATTATGTAATCGTTTCCCCCTCGGAAATAAAAGTGACGCAAATAATCGTAATGTAAAATTTTAAATCCGTTTGTTACCGTAATTATCAAAAATACCGATAAAATGACAGATATTAAATACCGAAATCGCAGGGTTTTGCATTATCTATGTATTATACACTCGTATAGTATTTGTTTTGAAACTCGAGATTCCGCCAAAAGTTCGTGGTTCAAACGCAAATTCGATACTCGAGCGCGGTGTTTGAGTTTGAGAATATTTCCGTTTCGACTTCAAAAGCAAAATCCATTATTTCGATTATTTGTATTTTCGTCGTATTCGACGAACACGGCGGAATCTCGGTAGGTGTACAACCGCCGTTGAATTAATAAATAAATAAATAAATAGATAAATAGATAAATAAATAATTATAATACGATTTACCGATAAACGAATCGCTTCGACTCGCGCAGCGTTATATTCATACGTTCGTCTACACATATACGTAATACGTATATAATATTATTATTATTATACGTAGAATTTATTATTTCGACGATTTTTGTACCCGCGATATCATGATAATGCCGTGGGTACGATACGACACGACGTGGCGGTATATGTGCACTCCGATAACGCGACTTCCGAGTCCGCCCGTATGTTGTTGTACGAATTATCACGCACTCGCGATGTAATACACCAAATTGTTGTGCTCGCGACGACGTTAACGCGCCGAAAACAGGTACGGACTGACGCCGCAGCCGCGCGACGATGATCTACGGGAACCGACGGTACCGCCGGCGCGCGACGACGACGACGACGGTGCGCCGTGGGCCATTAACGCGCGCGACCTTGTGCGCATGCGCGCACTCTTAACCCGTTTTCCGTCCGTGAATTATTCACCGTTGACCAATAATCCATGTCCGAATTTACGGACATATTATTAACAATGTATCTTTAACGGTTATACGAATTACAAACTGTTGAAATATACAAAAAAAAAAAAATCAAACTTTTAGCAAACAAAATCTTCTCCTTCTCCTTTGCCTTCATCCCAACTACAGTTGACTACTTTTAACCGATTAATTAACGTGTGCTAAATGTCTATTTGTCCCGTAAATACGTAAAAAAAAAATAAAACCCTTTTTGATAAATTCTTAATTCTATTACGAAAATTATAAAAGAAATAAACCAAAACGGTAACAATTAATAAAAATCTCACTACGTCAAGAAGAATGTAACACACCCGTTTAATACGTATTATTTTCTTAAGTCTACTAATATATATATATTTATTTTTTTATTTTTTTAAGCCGCACTGCTCACGGGTTAGTAAATTTATTTTAGATGGGTAGTTGGGAAAATAGGATATACGGAGTAATTTAATTTGTAAATATTTCAATGCAAACGAAAAAACAATTCTGAACGGAGTAGTAAATTAGTCATGTTTTTCTCTTGTTACCAAAATAATCCGAAACATAAACACAACTTAGAGGAAGGGGGAGGTGCTTGAACTGCGGAAAATGTCGATAATTGTTTCAAACCGCCAAACAAAAGTACCGTATCTTATGCGGTACTACGTGAAACAATATGGTGTACTTATTCACCCATCTAAGTATTATCAAATTTTATCAAAAAAAAAAAACACAAAAAGTATTTTTTTGAGTGGGGGGGGGGGGGGGTAAAATGATTGGAAATTTCGAAAAATCATTTACATAACGCGTATCACCAGGCAAAAAATTCCGTTTCGTTTAAATTATGTCATGAAATAATCGGAGCATAATTTGTATTAATCGTAAAAGTGTTTTTAGAGGGAAAAGAATACACGCACAACCCATCTCAATAAAACTATAATAGCGATACTTCGCTACGTTTGAAATCTAAAATACTCTATTCTATATATTCTAACCGTCTCTAGAGACGCGTATAATACTATAGTTAATGTCACACGCGCCGTATACAAAAATAATATTCTGATACGAATCGAGGGATAAAAAAATGAAAAATATTATTTTTATTCGGGGACGATGGCGCCAAGTCGTGTTTCGAGGCTCCGGGCAAAATACTGATGCGAGGTCTAAATATTTCACACTTTGAACATTATCTGACTCGTTTCTCTATCCGCCACGGACATGTCGTCATATTAACGTTTATTTTGATTTATAGAGAAGTTGAAGTTAACAATTTGGTAAAGTACATATTAAGTAGACAAACTAAACAAAATTCTTATCGCCTATCTTTTGTATTCATACGGCGTACGGTTGTGTATAACAAATATAGAAAAACACAACTTTCGGCTCCCTTATTTGAAAAAAAGTTTTTCCGTCAATTTAACAACTTTCCATTCTATTTTTAGATGGTAGGTAATAAGAATACAATTTGAGATGTACAGTCTCAATTACGCATAGTTTGAAATTTAAAATCTGATTATTACTATTAACTATATAATAATACGCATGTTGTTGAAAATATGGCTCGTGGTCAAAATCAAACAATTTTTCTGCCTAAGGATCTGCTGTTGACGAGAGGATTTTCAGAGGAACGAAGTCACGGACAAATGTCCAATGTGCCCTATCCTCCCATCGTCTGTATGTATTTATTTTTTATCACTGCATCTACAAATTCGATTTCGCTCGACGAACTGTGTATAGTCGATATTGAGGATATCGGAATGTCGGATATCGGGTCGACTTCAAGACCCGATATTTGGTCCGATAATATTTCCGGAGAAAATATCTATAATATCTCTGTATAAGTATAGAAAAATACATAATTTTTAACCGATCTGTTCTTGATTTTATGATGAAGAGTTGTATGTTTGAAAATGATATCCGTTCGAATGAAAAAAAGTTCGCAAATGAATATGTTCGAAGAATAAAATGTGTTATTAAAAATGATAAGATAATGGGAACGAGTGCAGCCACTGATGAAGGTGAGAAGTTGGGAAGGTAGGATACAGAAGGAAATTTAATGTATATCTGTAAGAAACGATAAACCATTGCTTATGAAAAAACGATTCTAAGCGGAGTTCAGTTAATAGTGATACTTTTTCAACAATATATATGCCATATTATAGTAAAATAATTAAATAGGCTCTATTTATTTTCTTTAATAATATTTGTTTAATGTTGTACCGATTTTCTCAGTTTTCCTACGTTTCACCTGATTTTCCCATGTTTTATCCTAGTTGTTCATATTTTCTAGGAAAACTTCTGAAAAGATCGAGAAACGGCTACTCAATGAAATTGTCTTTTACAAATATTGCTATCATTAAAAGCTGGAGCAAAATTGCTGGCAGAAGAGTTATTCATAGAAAAAATGAAAGCCGTAATATATTTTAACTAATACCTATATTTCTTATATTTTCCCGATTTTTTTTGTTTTCAAATCTTATGAGAAAACTCCTGAGAAAATCAAAAAATGATCTCCTCAAAGTACCTCTCCAAACGGATTTCCTTTTAGAAAAGGTGCTACACTTAGAAATCCGAGCAAGCCTTCTAGAAGAAAAATTGTTTTTGGATAAAAAAAAAATAAACATCTTTGTAACACCATAAGCTTCTTTGCTCCAATCTGAATATCAAATAAAAATAAAAATAAACTTATTAATATAAATTTTAAAGCTATTTAAATGCAAAAAAAAAAAATGACTGCATAAATGTATACATTGACAAGTTAAAAATTTAAATTTTATGGTATATGCCTCTTAAAAACTCAATATTATTTTGATAACAATTTTTAAATCTTAAAATGATATACTTTTTATTTTTTCTTCTTGTTGTTTTCGGGACTTGGATACCCGGCGCTCGGGATATAATATTATACAAATTAATAAATATAATAATTGAAATTAAATATAATAATAATTGAAAAGTTTCCGAAAAAAATTCATCGAACACATATGGTAACCTAACAATGGTAACCTATGGTAACATAACCGGTAACAAATATGCGTATACGAATATTTGGAAATCGGAAAAATGTCTTATTAGCTCACCACTAAAAATATATAACCGACTTTACTTGTACCTATTCCTCTTGTCTTCAATCGTTTGATGGGTTTTCTTCCTGGTTTACTGCTATGCTTCCCCTTTGTCGATTAATCCTTTTAATTCATCGTACAACTGTATACCCTTGTCTGTGTTTATCGTGATTTGTTTCAGGTACTTCCTGGTTACTTCAGGTCTTCCTCTTCCGATGTGATATTTTATGAAGCATTTTGTCGACCTACCATAATACGCAATATACACCTTATCATTTTATCCCTTCCGGCATTTTTTGATCCATATGGAACGACTCAGTATTGTACAATATAGATTGTGTTCAAGCTATTTGGATTATAAACCAATTTGCTGGACAGATCAATCATTTCGATCGCAATAATATAATACTATAGTAATATTTGATAGTATATGTAAACCCAACCCGACCTGACCTGACCTAACCTATATACGAAAAATATATTTTTCGGAATAATATCGTATAATGGTATCAACTTATTCGTTATATTATTATACTCGTGCGGTTTTTCAACGGTTATCTAACCTAACCCCTAACCTAACCTAAACCCTTTTCTGGTGCGCTCGAATAAACCAATACGATTTACGTACGACCGCGATATAGTTTTTACGTGACATTTTACGGGCGAATTATAACGGTTTTTCGTGCAGTTATCGTATTATATTAGACGACGTCGATGTTTTAAAATCGTTACTATAAGTATCGCCGTCGTCATATTTAACGACCGGATTCGCGGGGACTGGTGCAGCAGATGTCCCGCAGCGGCGCGACCGTTCCGGCGATTTCGAAATCGGGTCGCACTACCGGCCGTCGACCGATTCGAAAATGGCCTGGCCGTTTTTATGTATGTATAGGCACCTAATAGCTTTCAGCGTGTTGCACTTCAGATCGGTAATGGTACAATTGTAAAAAAAAAAAAATGATACGATAGTGAATATTTATATTCCGATTTAATCGAATCGTTAACAACTGTACAAAAAAAAAAAAACCCCTATAAAAAAATTAACAGCATACATACGTAATTCAACTGCAGAGAAAATTCTTAACTGAAAAATAGTCACGTAAATTTGCCTCGGATTCGGGCCAAAACAGATCTACCACTTTTCGGGCGGCTGTAGGATTTCGTATGGTGGTGATATGTTTGTATTTTTTTTTTCGACTTCACATAACAAATATACGAATTTTCGCGAGACATCGAAAAACGGACAACCGAGACGCGTATTATTATTACGTAGGTATTTACACTTCATAGTACATTTTTTAGGTGTCCTTGAGGTGTCACACTCATCTATATTTTAGCAGTGGTAGATTTATTGGGGAGGATGACATGGCCCCCCCCTTGAACATTTTTTTTTAAATTATTGCTTGAATTAAATAGAGGACTTGACCGTAACTAGAGGGAGGAAGAGGGAGCCAATGGTGGTACGTTTTAACCTAAAAAATATAAAATGTATAGTATATTAAATGCATTTTAAATCACTTCCTCTGAAATATCTTTTCAGTACTTATATGATACTAGTTCTCCCACCCATATTTAAACGAGTTTCAACCGAATGCCATATTGGCGCTACGACAAAAAACAAGAAAATAATGCTGTTCCCGTTCATGATGTTGCCGATTCTTTTGCGACGTTATTACTTGTTATTTTCGATGAGTATATTTAATATATATATATATATATATATATATATTATGTTACGATTCTAACGGGAAAATTAAAAATCGAAGTATACCGACTCGCAAAATCCCACGCAGCGTAAACACGTCGTTTTTCTATATGAAAAAAAATTCGAAATCGAAAAAAAAAACAAATCGATTCTTGTCGGAGATTTGTTCGGCGTGACGTTTATGATATTACAACATATTTATCATACATTTATACGATATGCGTACATATATTATAATACAAAATTTAACTATCAAAATATATTATCGCACGTTCCGCAGACGTTCATTTATCGTAATACTCGGTTTTTTTTTATCACTTAATATCCACTATAGAAACAAGTATATATTATCAGAACTCTTATCGTTTCCTCTTTGAGAAATACTTTACAATTCACTCACAATATTTCGATGCAAACGAAATCGCGCTCTATCAGGTTTTTGATTTCAAAAAGGTACAATATTTTATATTCCATCAAATAATTTATTATATAACTTTTTTTTTATGGATTTCAATACCTACGTCTTTTTCAAAATATATATAAAATGTGAAATTCTATTATTTGGTAATGGTTTTATTAGTGCACTAGAAATTGTCTATAGTTGGTTTTGATTGACATTGAATCCACTACAAAATAATTACCTATTTTTACAATGAACGAATCAAAATTTTAACAGTGTTAAAAAATCAGTAGAAATCAACAAACCATGTTGCAAATTTCTAATTGTTTAGAAATGAATCGAACTTTGACGGAAGTAACCAGTGATTATAACGGAAAAAATAAAACATTTCTCGTACAATTTGTGTTACACATTTTTTGGTGTTGACCACGGATGTTGCCTGACCATTTTGTACACAAGTTCAAATTAAGAGGAAGGGGTCATGTCCCCTGGGTACGTGTATGTGTGGAGGGACCATTCAGGCATTGTTTTTGTAAAATGCACGTTAAAACAAATCTATTTTAATACAAAAATGTGTGTTAAATGTATATAAATTGAGACATTTTCGAGTAGTTTGAGTTCAGATCCAGAAGCGAACCAACTGAACCCTTAAATCCGGCCTTGGTCGTACAAACTGTTGTCCGGACCACTAAATACAGTTCACGGATATTGTGTTGAGACGTATGTAATATGTATATCTACCTAATAATTAACAAATACAAATCTCTGTACAGCTAGTGAAAGTGTATCAAAATCACTAATTTGACGCAAAACAATAGACTATTGAGTTTTTGAATGTACGTTTTTCTCTCCATTCATGTAATACCAAATTTATTATGCCAAACGTACTCGAACGGTATGGTACAAACACATATCTATAGTTGTACAACAACTATATACGAATAGATATAACCGACTCTGATTTCATCATTGAAGCTCAGCTGCCATTTGCTTACAGTTTGATCACGTGATGTCTGATATCAGTTATTCGAATTTTGTGTATGGATGATTTATTAGTATTATGATACTATCCAAATACATACCATTCGTGATCATTTACTCATTAGCGTTCTTTATTTCACGTGTTTTTGGGATTATTTTTTGTTCTTAGAAATTAGGTATCACGGCGTATATGATATCTGGGAATATGGTAGTTTCATGTCCGACAAATTAATGCACCAACAGAAGGGGAAGCGGAGAGGGTACAGTAATATTCACAAGAAGTTAGAAATAGATAATTATTATTATAATTTAACAGTATTCGACAGAACTAATAATACTAGCATGCAGTCTGTGCATTATTCACTATTATTGTCACTATCATACACAAATATTCGAGTTATCACGAAACTATGTAAACAGTGCCCTTTTGCAATATGAATGCCACGCTTCATGGTTCGTATTAGAGAATAATATATAGTTAGCTATATAATCGGCTTATATATCTTTGGATACAGATGCTTGATTATATTTTTATATCATATTCCGTCTACGTGCGTATAGTAAAATATTTTTGTTTTAAAGGCCAATAAATGTTGTAAAATTTAAAAATGTTAACCTTTTAACGACAGCCTTAATAATAAGAGTTTTCCATTAATCTACTGCCCTAAACCTGTTTAGGAATAAGGGGAAGAGGGGTACTACCTTTTTACGAACAGATATGACTTCATAGTTCATATACAGTAGGGATTATTTTAAATTTTAATTGATAAATAATAATATTTTACAGCCCGAATTCAAATTCGATTTTTCTTTTAAATTCAAATAAAAAAACGGAAATCAAAGCGGTCTGTAAGAAGTCTTCCTCTTTAAAACGAAAAATAATTATCGATATAGTATCACTCTGCAAAAGGTATTTTTGAGCCATAAACGTCCTGACGCCTTGCCACTTAACATCAGCCTGTTCGAATCCAAAAACCATTTTGCATATCAGTGGCATATTTTAGTAGTAGAGTAGAATCAATTTTAAAAATGTGTGGTCCTTTTCCTAAGAGTAAGATATCACGAAATAAGGATATTTATAACAAAACTGCAGCGATAATAAAATTACGGAGGAGTCAGAGACATGATGACGAAGAAATTGTATAGATAAAAAATGTCAACAAATTGGCGAAATGCTGTTGTGGCAATAATTTTTTTTATACATATACTAGAGGGTGATATTTTCTACAGGGTGATGTTTATGCTTATACAAACAAAGAGTTTTTTTCAGATTCTTTAGTTTTTTACTACATGACCGTCTCTAAAATATCTTTATGGTGTATACGCAGTAATTTGATTTATATAATACATCATTAAAAAAAAGCGTGTTTTTCTTGTATCCGGTATAGATTATTACCACGTAAATATAAACGTCGTGCTTTATTATATTCTACACGTGCACAAACTATAGCTATATTAATTATATTTTTATTATCATTAGTCAATACCGGTAAAACTTGTCTGGCAAATACAGTTCCCCTAAACGCGTATAAATGTAGTAAAAAAATGTTCAACAACGATCCAGCGATTATATACGAAGATTAAGAGTACAATTGTCGATTTTGTGTTTTTCAATTATTAAATCTATATACGATTCACGGTTTTATTTACAATATTTTCAAACTTTCGTACGCATAAACCGCATGTTTATGAGTTATTATAACTGTTTAAAATTTAGACCGTAGATATATAACAATATAGAAGAGTTATCGTCTGGAAATAGATAATATATGTTTTATACTAGATTATGACCGAAGAACTTGAAATATTTGTATGGAAATATTCACTGAATCATATTTGAGTAAAGTAAGGAAAGTAAAGCTTTTGAATTTCGACGAATTTATAGTTGTCAATAATTGTAAATAGTCGATAATATATATAATTTCGTTAAGTTCAAAAATTTTACTTTCTAGACTATATTATTATAAACTCTGTATTCGGAAATAAGTTTTTCAGTATTACTGTTTTCCGATAGAAGTCGCTATCAGCAGCAGCGATACAGTTCAAGACTATAACATAATAGTGAAACGGTTTTTGGCCACATCGAGTCTGCATCAGACGTGAGAAAAATCGTCATTATGCAGTCTAGTACGATAAACGATAAAATATATGTAGTTTACTAATTAACACGGAAAGAAAAACATTTCGTTATGTTCCGGTAGACGGGAAATATAATGCTTTTTGTCGTCATATTATACGGTCACTATAGGTATATAGGTAGGTGCTGGAGAACATGCAAAAAATAACGTATATAGATATACTGAGTGCACGAAAATATAACGAATGTATAGTGGAACATTTTACAATTTCCCAGAGGGAAATTATTTAACAATCTGTCGGTAAAAATGGACAAAATTTCGCTGGGAAAATTGTTTATCGGAATCGTATTTCATTGGTAAATTAATATAACAAATCGGAATATACATTTCATTTCATATATATATAAAAAAATATCGAAACAGATAAATTGTTAGTCGGGAAATCTTATTTTCTTTTTCTTTTTTTTGGACTAGCTACGGATGCGCGGTTTTCAATATTTTTTGAATATCAAATTGCCGATGACCGGAGACTTTTGCCGATCAGACATAATTGAATATGCTCCCACTGGTAAATTACTACATCGAATATATTGAATCGGCTACCAATAACACTTAATAAACAAGTGGCTATCAAAATTTATTTCAAATGAAAGTTAGAAAAAGCACGTGGTATTAATATTCTATCAAATGCAGTGCTACGGATCATTGTAGCCGGAAATCAAATAATTATTAATTTAAATAATGTCTGTAAGCTATTCGTTTTTTCATTTTTGTGATAACGATAAAATATAATTTATAAATAATTGAATTCAGAATTAATCAACTGCAGATTTAATTCAGATGTCAAAAATTAAACAAATATTAGCGCAATATTTTTTCTATAAGTTTTGAACCTTTAATTAATTGTAATACATAATAGGTATGTGAATATGTTATATAACTTATCCATAGCTAACTGTTATATTGCATATGACTACCTATATCTACATGATATAAAGTTCAATATAATAGACATAATTATGAGGTGAATTTAAATTTGGTATTTATGAAATAGGTATGTGCCAAATGAGCCGATTCAATACCCAAATCTTGGAAGCCAATTCAACATTATAGGTAATATTATTATTGACTACCCGCAGAAGGTTTGGAAGCTAATTCAAGTGCACCGACGAAAATACTGGCCAATGAATTACAAGCCCTCCGAACAATCGAATTTTCAACAACATCTTTGTTCGTTATTTATTTTTACGTTTATATCGTACAATTCGAATTTCAAATACAATCAAAATTTCTATAGTCAATCGCGAAAACCATATGTTATAATATTATTATTCGATTGAAGTAGTATATCAAGCGACAGAACACATCCCACGCGCCGAAGAAACAGGACGTTACACCGTCTGTATTTAATCAATATATATATTTATTTTTTCAGTAAATTTTTTATTTTGGACTTTACAAAATGCCATTAAAATAACGCCATCTATTATTTATATGATGATAAAAAAAACGATACAAAAAAGAGCTGTAATTGCTGATGGGAGTGTTACTGTTACCGATGGGAAGTTGAGGTTATTTTTATTAACACTATAAGTACTTCTGACTATGCTCGGATTAAATTTTCAAAACAATTTTATCCACATAAAACTAAATAAAACCAAAACAACTAGGAGCATTTAAAATAGCTATAAATGTTACAATATGATGCGCTATATTATTGCGTTTACGTGTGCGATGAGAGTATAATATTTGTACCGTTCCTAAAATCATCTATAAACAAAAATATATAGGAATAAAAGATGTAATAACACCGTTATTTGCAGTATATTTGTTTGTATATCACTTATATGCACACCTTACGTGAAAACAACAACAGGGTGAATTTAATTAAAATATAAAATACCAAATAGATACGCCTATATTTTATGTGATTTTCGTTGATTTCTGCAGGTATTCCTTCGGTAACGCGATGAGGTGAGGGGAAGTGCGAACGAATTAAATTTTAAAACAAAGCATCGGACATCAGCAGATGTTATTGGGTTGCTGGATTGTTTAGTTTTTTTTATTGCGTCACATGGGCAACAAAACACCAAAATACTATCGGCGTAATGGAGACTATAAATAGGCCCCGAGTGTCGAGCTATGAAAAACAAAAATCCACGGAAGAAGTAAAACCGTCATCAGGCGTATACGGTAGAACTGACCCCATCCCGACTGATTACCGTGGATAACCCTGGGAACAGAAAGGAATGAGATCTGAGTTCTTCTTTAGTATACGTTAATAAGAAAAAAAAATCACAGACAATATTATTCAATGTCAATTCGTCCGGCCACGTTCCGATTCGATCGATTCGTGGGTATACGGGGGTCTGTACTATACATCTAAAGTAACCCTCGATTTGATATGCGAAACCACGTCTGATAGGTCAGAAGGGAAAACGTTTTCACACTTCTATTGTCGATTTTTGCTTTTTCGTTATCACGGGGTATGAATACTTCCCGCGGCCCGAGTAGGTAAAATTAAATGAATATTTTAAAACAACTTTAGATTTTGAGTGTAGTGAAAAATTTATTAGTTTTACAAAGATGTTTATTTTGTATTTTTTTTTTTTATATACTGTGTACAAAATTTCTACAAAAAATATTACTCCGATGTATACAATGTAGACCATTTTCCGAAAGGAAATTTTCTTGAGGTAGTACTTTAGGGAGATTGTTTTTTGATTTTCACGGCAGTTTTTTTTTTGTTTTTTGATAACCTAACCCGACAAGAACGCAGTTATAGTATATTATGATAATAAAAATATTGCCGATAATATGTATACACACGTGTAATACCTCGGAATCGTTATAGTCACTGCGCCGAAATGTTTTTTTTTCCTCTCTCCACGCGCACGTTAATTTCCTGGATGACCGAACCCACATTGCAGCAGCTCGCACAGTTCGGTTCCACCTCGCATTTTCCATATATATACGAGAAGTTTTTCACTATAATATTATACCGACCGATCGACCGATTTTTTACCATACGGTTTTGACGGTTTGCAAAACGACACCGGTGGCGAAGTAAAATGAGTTTCCGGTGGCAACGAACTCGGCCGATCCGTCAGCTGTAGTTTATAATACTATATAATATTATCATAATGTTGATAAAAAAAACATATATCTAACGATATACCTAGTACAATATTATCAAAAACGATATTTCTACAATAAATGTAATGTAAAAACATAAAAAAATAAAATTCCCAAGAAAATAACAGGTTCTAACACAAAATGGTTCGAAATTGTTTTCCAAAAACATATTATAATCTGCTGCACTAAAGTTTCTATATGCTTCAATTTTTTCCACTATCGGTGTAATTATTACTAATAAAACAATACAAATTCTTTCTCAAGGAACTCGTTATGGTTTTTAATCAACTGTGTATTTTTTTGGTAATTTTTAATTAAATGCACATGCAATAATCCATAATATAAAAGTATCTCTTGTAATATTTCATTTTAAATAATTAAATGAAATAAATTATACAGGAATAGCACCACAATATTAATAATAAACGACAATAGATAAAAAACCACAGGATATTTTAATTAAAATGACGTAACGATGATGATAATAGTAATTATAATAATAAAACTGTGTAAATAAACGTCTATTTTCAAAATTTGAATTTAGCTATAACAAGCACTCTCAATTGTAAACTAAAAAAAAAAGAGCTGATACCAAGAACGGGTGTACAGTTATTTAATTTGCATCTGTAAGCAACGATATACACCATTGACAGCAAAAAAACGAAGTTCGGTTATACGTGTTTTGAAAGGCCGTTATAATGTTTATGATTTTCGTCAAAATTTAATATTAAATTTATTATAAAAAAAAAAATACTAAATTATACTGATTTTTTTTTTTTACCACTAAGTACAACTTATAATTAATAAATTAACTTCCTGTTAAAGGGTCAATCATTTCTGTTTGGTCAAATAATTGTATCCACTAAGAACCTCCATATAAAAATTGCGTAAAAAACTCATAAAATTAAATGTCTATAAATAGCTCAACAATTTTAATTCTCTATGAATATTTTTAACTAAATTACTACAAAAGACAAATTTAAATTAATAAAAGAATATTATTAATATTATTTTAGTAAATTTTCCTGTTCTTTCTACGTTTTTTATTGGTTTTGCTTTGAAAATCAAAAAACAAATTACTTACTCACCAACTAGGTTAAAAATGCAACATAAAAGGTCTCTTGCTTTCTGGCATTCAAGTGTTAGCTTTATTTGCGATGATCGAAGTCTAAGTGAAATTTCACATGAACATGATAATTTAAAACAAATAATATTAATAAAAAAAAAAAACCTAAAATCACCTAGCGGTTCCGTGTAACTGTCGCGTACTGTTAATTGTGATTTATCGCGAAAATCGCTTTATATTATCAAATTTTGTACGATTTTATAGCTAATTTTTTATTATTTTTAAATAATACCAAGTAACGATGAGAAATTACTTATTCATTATGGCGTCGTCGTCGGCTTTTACTTTCTCAATCTGTTCTACATTATAGCGGACGCAATATTATTGTCTATATTATATAGTATTACACGGTTTAACGGATTTTAACAATTAGACATAGGTACACTCGGCCATCCTACTTTATGATGCGATAGTTACTATACAATACGTTTACCGTTTCCGCCAACTAAATATAATAATGTATTTTTATTCCGCGGTGTTGAAAGCGATTTGACCGCGAACTCCAAGAGAAAACGATAATACATAATTGATTTACGAGCACGCTAATAAAGTGAGACGAATATTGAAAAAAAAAGTGTACGATATGGTAAAATTATGACGTGATGTTATAATATTTTAAATTATGGTGATCCGGTCGAACTTGCGGAATTTTTACCTGGTAGTACTTTATTTTAAATTGTTTTGGGCAAAAGAGCTATTCCTCCAAAATCGAAAATTAAAGTATTTTTATAAGCAATTTGAAACCTAAGTTAAATATTAGTATAAATTTCACCATATTAATGCAAGAGGAGGGTGTTTTTTAATTTCGTTAAACCGTGCAGACCCTTCAAATAAAATCTGGGGAATTTAATATTGTATGTGCATAGAGTAAGTTTCAAGGATGTACATTTTTGAAGTTTTAATCCCCTCCCCAAAAATCTGTACATTCGCAAATAAAATAAATACAAAATTTAATATTTTAACGGCAACAAGTCGGCTGAGTAAAATTCATCACTAATAAAAGAGCTATTTACAGATGTTTTCGTTTGCAAGATTTATATCTTATAATCAAAATTAAACAAAAACAAAATAATCAAACATCCCAAATATTATAAAGAATTTAAAAAACCCCACAATAAAAAGAGAATTACGTCTAGAAAACACGTCTAGAAAATGCTAACACGAGTATTCAGTGAAAATTAGAGGTTTTTACAGTTTTTTAACACTTATAATAATATTATAGTTTAAAACCAAAAACGATTTGAATAGAAACGCTTTAAGTTCGTAAATATTTCAATTTTTCGGGCATTTCGGACAAAAAAATGACCTCCCAATGCACAAACTATACAAAATTTGATACCGTAAACCACTCTAGAATCTTGAAGCGAATCATTTTATCGAAAACTTCTTCACAGACAGACAAAAAGCATACATCTTAATAAAACTTAGTATAACACATTGTTTTTATCGCTATAAGAATCTAAACTAAATTTTCAACTAATTCATGATAGCCAATAACTAGGTATTTGTTGTATTGCTCATTTTTTTTTTAATATTTTTCTGTGCAGAATTTTGAGATAGTTATATTATTAGAAGCAGTACGAATGTAAAAACTTCAAAACTATATAACATATTATTATTAAATAATTTTGAAGGTCTCGTGTATATTATAACGCAATAGAGGTCCGTTCGAATTTGAACTTTTAGAATTTTACGATGAAAATTGGGTAGCAAAAAAAAAAAATCAGTCTACGCTCAGTGGCCTCGATAATGTGGCGGAAAAATAAAAAGAACGTTACTGCGATCGCAATACTAATATAAATACGTTACCGTCGGCGGCGGTGGATTCGGTTACACCCGCGACCGCGTCTCGTTCACGGTCGAAACGCCTCCGATCGTTTGACGAGAACCGTTACGTTATACTCGAACAGCGAAATATACTTAACGGACAGACAATAATAATAATAATAATGATACAATAAACATACCAAATAAATTATAATAATATTATCGCACAAAACGATGAGACCCCTGTCGATATTATAAACTAAGCTGTGCGACCGGAACCGCGTATAATTATTGTCATTTAATTAACAGAACGTAATACTATAGTCTCGCCGATGATTTTCTGCTGAGGTTTAAACTGCTACGTGTCTGTAATACACAAAAACACCGGCCATTTTCAAACGGTTTTAGCGGGCTATTTTTCTGCTAAATATCGGACCCTGCAAATCCACCACCTCCCCCCACTGTAATATAAAAGCATCGCGAGCACATAGACCAAACTTTTTCTCTTAACTTTTTTACATTTTTTACACTCCCAATCACCCTTAAAATCACTAGCGAGAGTGTTTTTCCCACACGTAAAATCTAATTTTTCGCTATTCAAAATCGACTAATTCAATAATTTACCATTTATTTTTCAGTCGACACTCAGTCAGCAAAATCTTCTCAACTGGATGTACAATGAACTCTACCGAGTGTCTATTGGGTCACATAAAACCGCCTTTAAAGACTGTCTGGATTTAAACATATAAAAATTAAACATAAAATAGTAACAGTATAAAAATAGTCAAACATTACAGCCGAATACGAATGTATTAATTGATTATCACTGTTATCAGGACGCACGCGTACGGGCCCATCAATTGCTTACGTATATTATCCGAACTATCCATTAAAATCAAAATTTGTATTACCTTAAACTTAATTAACTTAAATAAAAGTATATAGTATATGAGTCATACAAAATTCCCTGATTGTACGATAATCATTAAAATTTGAACTTTAAATTTTATTAAAAAAAAATTATATTACGGTCGACTTTTTTTTTTTTTTATCACGTCATTGCGTTAGTTTTCTTGTTTTTCCTCAATTATTAAGAAAACTACAAAGGAAATTAAAAATTGTACTCTCCTTTGCACTGACTAGACAACATTTTCTTCAAGAAACCATACTCTTAATAATGATTGTCAAAGCAAGATTCCAGGTAGACATTTTATTTACAGACAAAAAAAAAACACTTATCATAGTAAAATCAATAACCTCAATTCACTCATAATCTAAAAATTGTTTTCGTAAATAAAAAGATATCATTGCGGTGGCGAATCGACCTAACTTATATTGTTCCCAAAATGGTTCGAAGAATAAAAAACTAAATTCCCACGTTCATAAATATAGCAATCTAAATAACACAAACAATTTATTATACTACTAATAATATTCTAAAAGAGTTCAACAAATAAAATAGTTTTGTTTGCTCTTCTTTATGTATTTTCTGTTGTGTTCTCACCCTCTACTAACTACCTAACTACAAACTTTGATTTTATTTTTGGTCTGAAATTTAAAAAAAAAATACACCTCGAATTTTCAATACACAATGGAAATCTATTGGATTCGTAACGGGAAAATCGCAGTTTTCCCCAATAACTATTTAAGGTTATATGTAGTGTGGGAAAGATAAAATATAGAAAAAACGTCGAAATGGTATAAGAAGTAGGTAGGTACATAACAATATTATGATCGTTCTGTTTTGAATTCGTGTACAGTAAGTATAACCGTTTTAAAAAAATGTTACGAGAGCACCAAGAGAGAGAGGATTGGATGATAATATTTAAAAAAAAATTAAAAAATTAAACCCCGAAAAAGTAACGATAATATTATTTTAATTCGATTCCGAAATGTGTGGTCGATATAGTATTGTATAATATCCATATCCTGTATTATATTATATTGTTGTTATTGTTGCGTGATGTTGTATGTGGGAGAGGAGGAGGCATACAGATTTTGTAGACCACACGCGCGCGCGTCTTTTCCTTCCTGATGCTACTATACTGATGGACCGACAACTCGCCTCAGTCATCGCCGTCGTTTGTTGTTGCGGTGCACACTCGTTAAGAAAAATGGTATCTCCGAGTATAATAATAGTAAGACGCGATGAGAAAACGAGCTGCTGGTGATCGAATAATATAATATTATATATATAGTATTTACTCGTAAATATGAATGGTATAGTCTAACCGAATAATTTTTTTTATTATTATTATTATTATTTTTTTTTTTTTATATAATATGTAACGGCGGTGGCGGTAAGAAAATAAACCAATGTCATCCTCATATTATTATATCGCCCGGGTTATACATCAACAGTGTAGAAATTGTCGGTTCGTCAGTATACAGTATTCGTTATTCATTCGTTTGACATTTTAACAGTTTAACACTGTCCAGGGCCGAATAATTAGGCTCGAGTATAACCCTAATCACATTTTTTAATAGCCCATTAAGTAAAGTCATCCAAGTGATATTATAGGTAGCACAACCAACTCATGGAACTATTTAGGTGTAAAATTATCTCATAAGTGATTCGAAATATTACTATATTATTTAAAACATTTAATACGCTTGATTTTCGAGAGGAAAAAAACCCTGGTCTTACCTAGCACTAAACACGCGCCTACAAGTAGGCGATCATCGCCTTTGCGTTAATCCGGAAGAAATTGTATATGAAAGACGGCAAATATTATTATGATGTACTCTTAATACATTTTATAAATTATTGAAAGGATATTTTAAAAATACATAAAGTAATTATATTTTGGTCTCTAATTTTAGATTTAGAGCGTTACGAAGGAGCTATTGGTTTACTAAAGTGTTTATTTTTTTTTTTCTAGTCTGTGGATACGTTTTTTTCTTGTAAACTTGCTCCGAATTTTACGTGTAGCAACTTTTCTAAAGCTCAAGTTGTCTAAATAGTACTTTAGAATGGTCATTTTTTGATTTTCTACACCACTTTTTAAATAAAAATAATTAAGAGGAAAAAAACGTAGGAAAACGTAGTATTTCATGATTTTATTATTTTATAAAAACACGGACGACGTTTTCTACCAGAAGAAATGATTTAATCGAAAAATCACAAAATTCCGCTTTTGTTGCCTTTTTGATTTACTTTCTAACAGTATCATCGCCAAGATTTTTTAGCTTTTAAAGAATTTTAATTTTTGGTAGTTTTTTTTGCTGTGATTCGGTTATATATACACATAGAGACTTGAAACTTGGTAATATAATATTTATATTGGACTTATTTAAACGTGGTAAATTTTTAAAATCATCGGGTGACTTTTTTTTTTTTAATGAGCGTTTTAAAATCAAATTTAAATGAAAATCCCAAAAATGATGTATTACCGAAATGCGCTCGGAATCGTTTTTCGTCAAGCAATGGTTTATCGTTGCTTACAGATATAAATGAAATAACATTATATTTCCTACCTTCTCAACTTCTCACCTACAACAGTGGCTGCTCCCATTCCTAGTATCAGCTCTTTTTAATATTGACTAGTATTCATATCAAATACTCATATTTTAATATTATAATGTACCGGACTAACTACAGAAACCGGTTGTTTGTCACTCTTCTTGTTGCGCTTAAATTAATCACTATTGTAAAACCGCATTATATAATAATAATAAAATAATATTACGAATGTCTATCGCCTTGTTAACCAAATCAACAACCGTAACTATACGGACGGATGAACGGATGGACACAACGAGCATATAAGGTGTTCTAAACTTAATATGTTTAGAAACCTAAAATCACATATGAAGAGAGTAAAAATACAAAGTACTAAGTACCAATAAAAATATGCATCCATATTATGTTCATTATAAACCTATCTAATGAAATTAAACCATAAAATATAAACGAGTATACAACTACTATTTTTTTTTCGTTATTCGCGAAACACGTAATAAAAAAGAAAACAGATAGTGCGGTGTTATACCATGAAAAAATGTAAACCGCCAGTAAAAACGGTATAAGTCAATATAATTTTCATAGCTGTTATTTTTTTAGATGATGTTGGCGGGTGTGCAGACGATCAAATACCACTGCTACAATAATTTCGGACGAAGACGCCATGAGTGAATTTGATAAACCAAGCATGTCTATGTAGAAACAAATCACTGAATAGTGACAATGACACTATACAATTACAAGTAAGTGTTTAATTATGAAAAAGCTGGACATTTGTTGTCAGTTTTTTAAATTGTTTAGAAAAACTACTGGGTACATAGACATTTGTCCAAGTAAAGTATTACCGTAGTCAACAAATCCGCATCATCTATTAAGGTACTTACGATGTGAATGATTTGGAATATTTTTACTAACCAAAAAAGTAATTTCAAGAAAAAAACCATAATTAATATAGCTTCCTCGTTATAATTAAAAAAAATACGTATAACGACTCTGTTGTTTAATTTCATTGTGAGCTGAAAACTATAAGTATAAGTATTAATGATAATTCAATATTGATATTTTACAAATGATAAACACAAAAACAATATATGTACTTTATAAAAATGCCTTTTGAAAATCCCAAATAAAACGAATACAATATTATCAGTAAAACGTATAAAATTCTATATACGGATTACTTTAGAATTCTGCAGAGTGAAGCGAAAAAGCAATTAGCTTAACTAAAATGTGTGGGTTTGTCCTGAAAACACATTTCGGGTTAATACAAATGTTCTGATATTTCTATACCACACCTTGAAAGATGATGATTTTTTTATCAGATTGTATTTTATTCGAAAAAAAATATCTAGATTGGCAATAGATTTTTTATAAAATTTTAAAAAACAGACAACAAATGTCGATACATGTATTGTATTTTTATTGATTTCTGATGGGTTACCTTTAGCCATACAAGCGGAATAAAACACGACTCTGATACTACACTTCTTAAATACTCATTTTTTGATTAAAATGATTCATCGTTGCTTGTAATATATAAATTAAATTACCCTATACATTTCTAACTTTCCTATTACTACAGTGACCTAATATACATGGTGTGAAGTACGTCCGGATTTTTAATATTATAGTTTCTTCGGTAAACACGAAATAGATTTAAAAAAATATATAATCAACCCATTGGTTTAGGTATATTTAAGCTCAACGCGAAATTTTTACTGAAACCCCTTTTTACCCGCGGGACTATTTGATCCGTACAATACTATAATACAAAGACCTAAAACTCGCTTTTGTTTCCACGCAACAACCTCCCGGGTGTACAATATTATTTCAAACGAATGAATATAGAACCCATTGCAAGACTTAAATAATATAATACAACACAACAATCGATTTCTAATATCATACTTTGTTTAACGGCCGAAAAACTACAATGACCCACATCTCGTTTCGATTTAAAACTTACGTACCTACTCGAGTATTCAATAAAAGTTAAACTATAATACTATATTGTTCTTATGTAACAGATTTTTTTACAAAGTGAATTGATCTGTAAAACACGTCACTGCACACACAAAGCATATTATTTATTCTATTTCCGTATAATATATTTAAATTTAAATTTTAAAAAAGAATAATAATGTACATAAACATGTTTTTAAAACATAAACTGTTATAATTTGTTTTTCGTCATGACGATATAGTATTTATCAACATTACACAGTGCAACTTCGAAAACAATAATGCACTCTATAACTGAAATAAGATTAAAAAAAAAAATAGAAAATCGTCTACAGAAAATTTGTCACAGCAGTTTGGATCTATATAGTTTTATAAATCACTCGAAATAAAACAAAAAAAAGAAACAAAAAGTGAAAATCCTAAAAAAAAAAACCAATCAATAATTATTTACAGAACGGTTGACACAAAACGATCGATTATTTTTTTTAAATTGTATACCTGTAATACTATACAACAATTAATATTTTCTGATAACATAAAACAAAAAAAGCCGATACTGCTAATGAGTGTGTATCACTGTTTAAGGTGAAAAATCGCGAGGAAGGTGATAAAAAATATACATTAAAGAAACTTGATTTATACTTGTACTCAACGATAAACCAGTGCTAACGAAAAACGATTCTGAGCAGAAAATAATTAGTCATATTTTTTCCTTTTTTGCTAACTAGAAATCAATACAAATTATACCTATATAAAAATTGCTAGTTTTTCTCATTTGTTAAGAAAACTACAAAGATAATCAAAAAATTACCTCATTAATGTAAGGACCAAATCAAAAATACTTAATAAAATTATTATAAACTTTTTCATTGTAGTAGGCTTTCTAGTAGACGTTGTTCACTCACTGTGCTCAGAATCTAAACAAATATTAGCTTATTAACTTATTCAATATTTCAAATATACGCAATAATATGCAATATTTATAAAACAAAATATTAAAAACGAGAGGGGAGGAAAAGAAAAAATCGTCCACAAAGCATTAAAATAATACAAAGTTGAAAAATAAGCAAAATAAAAACTTCGTTGGACGGAACAAATTTATGCTGACGTGTTACTTCATACAGTGAATCAATAGGGGGAAAAGCAAACGCCTACAACATCCGAAATCTATGATTATTAAATAGGTACTATCGAAATAGGATGATAACAAATTTTTAAATACTGCAACGTAAATTTGTATAAGAAAAACGATACACAATATAAAAATAAATCAATCCTAGTTAATCTAATAGAAAGCATGCAAAACTACAATCAACTAATATCGAGAATTCGAGACTAAATGAAGTCAATTGTTAATCAATTATTAGTAACGAGTCCATATATAGTAATTTCACAATTTTAACTTTAGTGTCCTATATTTTGTATAATATGGCGCATTTTTATCGATTGATAAATATTGAAAATAAATTAAATTAAATCTAAATTAAGAATATTGCGGATAAATAAGTATTTTTACATTGTTTTAAATAACCACGGCCGTATTTTAAGGGCAAAAAATGTATACAAACCCATATTTTGATACACAGGATTATCTATTTTACCATTTATTATGAACCAGCAATTTTTTCAAAGTGTATTTAATTTTTTTTTCAATATTCATTTTTAACTGATAAATGAACCACCCTTTCTCCTCTACTCCTCCGGTTTAAATTTTAAACTCTTATAACTCAAACGGTGAATCAAATAACTATTAATGTTATGCATATCAAATTTTTAAAAAAATATTCTCTATTCGAACCTGCAGTTAAAAGAGAGGAGATTCTATTTGAAAATCAAAAATGTATAATAATTTACTTTAAGTTATATGGAGTCGGGGTAAAATATGGCAATAAAATGTTAAAATAGTGTTTAAACGGTTACATTATAATGATTGATTAACAAAAATAAAATGCAATTATAAGCCTCCTATAAAATCGCTAGTTCTTGATAAATGAATCAACCCGTATGTATTAAAATTTAATCACCTAGAATTTTAGGGCAGGTAGTCGTTTTATATAAATTAATGAGTTAATAACGAGTTAAACTTTTTGGAGGTCGCGGCTTCAATAATGGTCCTGGTGATGAATAGGAATAGAACCGTATAAGAAAGCATCAAAGATAGAAGTAGATAATATTAATATGATGGAATACGGAACACGGTTTAGATTTAACATTGGAATTTATGCGATTAATTAGATTGCGCGGGAGGAGAGAATCTGCTGACACTGAAATAGTTTGTAGGAAAGCTGTACAGTGACTAGTTAAAACTCTTGCAGTCTCACATTTGAACAGAGAAGAAGAGAAGATTTTCGGATTTTAAAATAACCAAACGCTGTCACGAAAAACATAACAAACGTGTAAGAATATTATTTACGACGTACCTACTCTTTCCAAATTTGGGCATTAATTATAGGTTGAAGGTTTAAAGTTACTTATGTTTATAACTTTCAACTTAACTAGTTAAAAATAAAATAAAATGTTGAAAAGTAACTTAGTTATTTCTTTTGATAAATAATTATAACTGAACTAAGTTATTTTGTTAAAATTTAAGTTATTTATGATTTCTTTTGTAAAAATAACTGTGTGCCTATGTTTTTTAAAATTATTTTTCGACGAAAATGACGAATTTTTTACGTGAATATCTTATCACATCACAAGACCAGTGCGCGACCGATGCAGCGATACCCACAAAAGTTTGGTAGAGGAAGTCTATAAAATACTAAATATTATAGAGTACAAATACTTTCATAGTGCATACAAAGGGTAATTTAAAAAAAGTAACTTTTAACTTAACTATGTAATCATTTTTCTTGAAAATGTGTAACTTAAATTTACTGATTTACTTGTGTATATCAAAATTAACTTTAACTTGGCTTAGTTATAGTTGTTTTTGAAATAATTTAACTTAAACTAGTTAAAAAAAAATTATTTATAGTTGCTCAACATTGACTTTTTCACACATTCTTGCGCAATATTGACAACAAAGTAACTTTTAAAAATGGTTTTAATGGTACACGCGCTTATCGTATAGTAATATATACGTATAGTATTCGGCATTTTGTTTTGTTTTTAACGCGTAACGATTTGTTGTCGTTTGATAGGTACTTTGATCAAATATTGAATGAATAATAAAATATTCATAGTTTTTTTTTCTGTATTTAGCGGCAGACAACAATAGAAGAATTTTTTAAATATATATAAATTATAAATACATAATATATACTCATTATTATAAGCTGCGTCTATGTATTTAGTGAAATCTTTAGCTTCGTCAAGTGGATATTCACTTGATGAAAAAAGTATACCCATATATTATTGCGAATAATATACTCTTGTTTGCCTATACATCGGATTTCCGTCGAAAAATATTAATCTCTTCCGATAAATCTCCAACGGTTCATTCATTTCGGCGCTTTCATCACGCGGGTTCGCTATCTCCCACCCTGAAGCCGTGTTTTGCATATATATTTTGTATATTATATTATTATTATTATTATTATTTCAACAACAATAAGTCCAATGCACCGGAACGACACCACAGTCGGTTTTGCGAGCATTGTTCTAAATATTCGTATATTATAGTAATGACCGGGACGTTATAATATAATAGGTACGAGTACGACGGCCGATAATAATTATTATACGCCAGTCATTTTTTTTTTTTAAATTTTATTCGTTGCTATACAGGGTGATTTTTTTTAGTCACAATCCAGCTCGATCGTTCCGGTTGATATCAAGTACATTTCATTTCCGTGGGATTTTTCAATCGTTATTGGAATAATCGTTAAAGCTTAGAGTCGATCCGAGACTGTTATTATCGCGGTGTACAGAATATGTGTGAAATGTCAAATACACTTTATATGTAGGTACATCAAAAACCATACGATTAAATAATAAATAAGGTATAGTTGTCTTCCGAAGTGCAGCCATGCTCAATCAAAATGTTGTAATTTATTCTAAAACTTAACAGTCTAATTATATTTTATTATCAGGTCTTTTTCCAAAATTCAACGTTGCCAACTAAATTTCCATCGGATCCGGCGTTCAGTTTTACCGGTTTACCCGATTGGTAATTCTTATCAGTTCTTATAAGCCTCATTTGCTGTTATTTCCCTTAAATTCTAGAGATAAGGGTGCCTATTATATACTTGATAATATATTTCAATCATATATACGGTTATGTTCCATATAATCCAGAGCGATTCAAAAAGGTTGGTACCCAACAGATCCATCGTTTAGTTGAATTTTGAAAGACAAGATACCTAATAGGTAACATTTAATTAAATAAAATTACTAAAAACAAAAAACACCCTGTATACACGTCGTCGTTTAGTTTTCCCCAAAGTACGAAATATAACGCGCAATACAATATTGTTATTTAGTTCGAGTATAGAGTAATAACGAGCAATAATAATAATAATATAATGTGATAATTCTTCGGCGACGGCGGCGGCGGGGCGATGTACTCTCCCGAATCGTGTCACGGACGTCGGACACACTGCATGGTAGATAGGTATCCATAGACCGGGTATATGGTATAAAATATTATGATCGTAGTCTGGGTGATGTGTTATACTCGTATTATAGTACGCTGCAACATAGAAAACACGACGCTGACAAAGATCAGCATATACGGTTTCGCTATAAATTTATAACACTGCGAGCGCACGAGGAACGTAAGTACGATATTTCATCATCCTAATTTCTATTACCCACTATTATATAGTACTATACAGTTTGTGTTCGCCTTTTGGATAACACAACAACATAATATAATATTGTATACCCAATAATAACAACATACCGCCGACAATTAGTTTCGGTCAGATTCGTTTGAAAAACCACCGAATAATAAAATAGTCGCTATACTGCGTTTTGAGTACGGAATTATTGGACTTATGTTATAGTACTCTACTCGTATCTATCTCTGTAATAATATATTATGGACATTGTAAGTGCATAAAATAATTCACATAAATCGCGCAATAATTTCAGAAAACGTAAAACTTCGGGAAAATCCGCGAAAATCGCGAACCCATATCGAAATTTTTTTCACCGAACCATAATAAAAGTTGAATTCGCATAAATGAAAAATAATAATGTACACGAAATATCGGCGTTTACGAGTTTCGTCAAAATCAACGGAAATTCATCGGTGATAACTTCGAATCTTTTTATTTTTCACTAAGCAAACACAAATAAAAGCTGATGGTCTGCTGGTGGGTGTACCACTGTTGTAAGTGAGAAGCTGGGAAGGATGGATACACATATTATTCAATTCAATTAGTTATTCAATTAGTATCTGTATGCAACGATAAAACAAAAAACGACTCCAAGCTCGGTTGTGTTTCATTGAAATGTTATGATTTTCATACAAATTTGAACTTAAGACGCATTTAAAAAAATATTGATAACGCTCAACTATTTTTTTACCGTAGAATACAACTCATAATGAACCTCCTGTTGAATTTAGAAAAATAAAAACCGGTGGGATTTCGTGAATATTCTAGTTTTCATAAATTTTTCCCCCTGATTTCGACGCATTATTATTTAGGAAAAGTCCGAGGAACTTCAAAACCCCGGATTCAAAATGTACCAATACTATACCATCATGAAGTTGCCCCCCCCCCTCACTTTGTCTGTCTTGACTTCAAAATACCACCAAATAATACCAAATCGAGTTTCACTGATTGTGAATCTTTTTTATATTTTTTACAAATTTTTCAATTTTTTGAACGAACGTGGATTAAGCACGATCAAAATATGATCAATTCACGCATGTGCATATACATTTTCATTCTCTCTACTTGTATAAATATGTTGTATTCTCTGTGGCTAGAGCCTGTAGCTATAAAATTCACGGAACAAATTGTATTTTGCATATCAATGCCATATTTGAAATTATTGATTAAGGTATATTTATATACTCTTAACAAATAAATTAAGTATTTCCTCTTTTTTCATTATTTTTTACCCTTAAGACGAGAATTAATATGTTGACCGTCAATTTATTAATTTAAAAGTTATGATTATCATCAACAAATTATTTGTAATCGAAAATAATATTTCTAATATCAAATTGCTATCAAATAAACTAAATAATTATATAAGTATTATGTACTATGGTTTATGATGGACTTTTTGATAGACCTGCTTTACTAATCTTTTTATGAATGCCAATTAATTTAGTGCATATAAATTTTTTAAAACCTTTACCTACTGCGTATTTTGAATGTTTTTATACATATATTATTGTTGCATATTTCGTAATTTTCATTACACATTATATTTGCATCATAGGTTATCATTTAGCTACTTTTCCATGCATATAATTTCGGTCTATAATAATGTAGCCCTGGTTTATCGATGTATTGTACAGCGTCGTCTTGTTGGTCGGGGAGTGGGTGGAGGTTGTTTCCCAGACGTTCACGCTAAATCGGATCGTCTTTAATAATAGGTTAGGTATTATTTTTTATCAATAACATTTTAAAATTATTTCGATTCAATTTTTATGCAAATGTTCAACGTCGATAACTGGACATTTCAGTTTGTATCGATTAATATAATGCAAACAATAAATTATAAATGCCTTATATCGCTTAAAATAATTCTAATTTATACTTGATTCTACACAACAATAATAATTCTGTATTTCTGTATCACAAGAACCAACATAAGTAAATCCACACCTTCTTATATATATTCAAGAGGAATAATATCAAATATATTTCACATTTAATTTCAAATAAATAAAATTGAAAATGTTTGAACAATAAATATAATATATTTATATATTTCATAATCATACTACTAACTAATTATATGTTATAGAAAAAAAAAATAACTTTTATTAATATTAAGTTTAATTTGCATAGTAAGTAATTTATTTATATTTAACTTCTTTAATGGAAAAAAATCAATTAGAATAAAAGAATTAATTTTTTTTTTTTAATTTGTAAGAACGTAAAATAATTACCAATTAAAGCTAGAAGAGAGAATGAAAATGTATATGCGCATGTGCGAACATTTTGACTCAATTCACGTTCGTTCAAAAAATTGAAAAATTCGTAAAAAAATATAAAAAAAGATTTACAATTAGTGAAACTCGATTTGTAATTATTTGATGGTGTTTTGAATTCAATTCGATAAAGTGGGGGGACCAACTTCATGATGGTCAATACTATGTATATTTTATTCTATAGATCCAATATGCTATACGAAGGAATGTCACGCGAATATTTTTATCAGAGCAAGTATACAGCTTTGGAAACTTGTTTTTAGACCGAAAAGAAAACCGAAATCGATTAAACATTGAAGTAGGTAGAGTTTCGGTAAAATTTGATTAGAACGCAATTATTACTATTGTTTTATAGGTATCTCAACGGAAAAATCAATCGAATTAATTCGCCAATAGTTCACTTGTATACAACGGTCTCTCCCCCTACTCACTCACCCATGTACAATATGGTACAATCGCGGTTAATATTTACACCCGAAAGACACTCGTAATATCAAAAAATATTGTAATCCGTCAAAATGAGACGTATACACGACACGTATAATATACTATCGTATATAATGCGAGCACATTATAGAACGCGTACGTATTATTATATTATATTTTATTAACTTAATTTCCGCACGCGAATGTTAATAATTCCGCAAAATAGTTTTTTTTTTTTTTAAAAAAAAAAATTTAAAAACGCGTGTTTACAAACAATGCGTTCTTTTGTTTTATTTCTTTTTTTGTTTTTGTTCCATTTCGTATATTTTACGGTTACACGGGGTATATAATATTATTATGGCGAATTTATGTAAATGAGTTGTACTCGCACCACTATACGTTTACACACGTATTATAATTTATAATAACATTCAAGCGCTTAGAATATTTTTATACACGACGTTTCGGTCTATTATATGCCTGTGTGTGATATAAATATAACGGGTTGTCTTCGTGTAAACACGCCGTAAATTATAAATATTAGGTTTGCGCGGATACGTAATTTGCAGTGGTTAATCCGATATATTAATTAATGTCATACGTGTGTACTTCATTATAATATAGTACATATATTCGAATAAAATAACTGCGGTTAAGATGATGTTACGAGTATAGGTATATAAAAATGAGCGTATTTCTTTTTGAACTACCTTAATTAATCATAATATCGTTATGTATTCTTAAAGTCGTGTATGATTGAATACCGGACATACTTCGCACTGTGGGTAGGCCCAGAGACGCCGTTTCAGTTTCTTATAAGAGGCTGCGAACATTTTATAAAGTCAATTCCCACCACACGCGCCAGGCCAACTATTGTTAAATACATTTTGTTGAAATATAACTAGTATTGTTGCAAAAAATAAAAAAATTAAATACGAATTGAATATTAACTAAGTTACGTAATGACATCCAAAAAACTACATCCAAGTAAAAAAAAATCGAAAATTTGATACTAAGTAAAAAATTTACAAAAAAGACTTGATCGTAATGTTACGATTTTTTTTTATATAAGCCTTTTAAACTCGCATTTTAACGGTACTTGTAGGTAAATATCGCTTTAAAAATATTTAAAATTAATAACTTGAAAACTTGATAAAAGCGATTTTTATCATAATAATTATTTTCAGTAGTGGTTGTAAGTTTAAATTTTGACAAGCATTAATTATAAAAAAATATTGTACATTTCCCGTAGATAAATATTAATTAAATGTTCGATTTCGTAACGAAAGAATGCTTATCTGAATTCTGAGGGTCCAAAATAGAATCGGTTTTTTTTGTTCACAATGACTTATTTTCAGAACATAGTAAACTATAACTAATAAAAACGTTATACAATTTATTACTATAGTTACAGAATAAAAAAAAGATGTCCTAGGATTATGGGGACGGGCGCAACCACTGTTATAGATGAAATGTTGGGTAGGTAGTAGAGGGAAAATTTAATGTACGTGTATCTGTACGCGACGATTAACCATTGCTAACGAATAACGATTCTCAGCAGGGTTTGGCTGATAGTATTGCTTTATCAACAATATATAAGTCATATTATGGTAAAATAATTACATATGCATTATATATTTTATTTAATAATATGTGTTTAATATTGAACCTATTTTCCCGTTTTTCTACGTTTTTCCCCAGTTTTTCTCATTTATTAGGAAAATTTCTGGAAAAATCAAAAAATAACCGCCCGTAAGTACCACCCCAGTCAGATTTCCTTTCAGAAAAAGTGCTTGTTAATCACATTGACAATGACCACAGAAAAAAAAAAACAAAAAACATTGTAAAACCAATACATTCCTCGCTCCACTCCGTTCAAAAAAAAAAATCAAAATCGTTACCTGAACATATTTAGTAGATATAAAAAATATTTAAAACAGCTATATGTATTTTTTATTTTTTTTTTTTTGCAAAAAGATTATTAAACATCGTTACGTTATGATCGCAAATAATTTAGTAAAGAATTTAATTTAAATATTATTAATTTTGAATGTCACTGGTCTGCTTTGTCATGTATTTGGCAAAATATCTATAGAAAAGACCATAATATAATATAAAACCGAGACGGCAAGAATGCAAATTTAAACACATTTCATTCCACTCAAAATTCAAATTATATTAATAATTAAATCATTATGTCGTATCTCTATTGCTATACGATAATCTATATGTTTAGAGTAATATCAAAATCGTAATTGTATTTAATTTTAATCGATTTTTGATATTTTAAACCGAAAATCGTTCTGTGATAATATTTTACTACATAATATTCTTAATAAAATTCAAAAGTCATACTGTGAACCACACTAATTCCCGCCATTAAAAACGCGAGATTATAAAATCGTTTGGAAAATATTTTCGCGTGTATGTATTATTATATTATATATAGGAAACTCATCATAAACTCATTATTAGAGCTACGTATACGCGTCATCTGTGGAAAGTGAAAAGTTTCGATTTAGATAATATGTTTTTTGTATTATGCATTAGGTATATATACTTATCTATATAAGAAGTATTAGTATTACGTGCGAGTTTTTGTAATCACAAAACAGGCATCATATTTTACGCATACACTATATTAAACGAGATAAATAATATATTAGAAGATTTTCCTTAGAACAACCGTTTATAAAGAAAACGAAAATATGAACTATTCGAACTTTTTGAAAGAATAAAATTGTACCAATATTTATATCACACCAATAATACAAATATGTATTAAACTAGGTTTGTAATGTCTATTATCAGATATTATATGAATATTATATTAAAACATGGTAAATTAATTTATATTGTAGGTATACACATATACGAGGCATGTCTAGAAAATAAGAGTTCTGTTGTCCTCTAAGTATGTGGACATTTTTGTTTTCAGAGTTGGTCACCCTAAACAGTAGTAGAAGTTCTCCTAGACACTACAAGCACTGACGAAACTTGATAGTACAAAAATTGATTTTATAGTAAACGTTTCTGTGAAATATAACTATTCAAAATCTCGCCAAGTGTGAAGTGTGTGCTGTAATCTGGTTTTTTATCGCGGAAAAAAAACACCTAGGTACTGAAATTTGTTAAAAGACCAAAAATGTTTATAGCGATGGTGTTATGAACCGAACGAACGTGTTTAAGTAGTATCGTGAGTTTAATTAAGGCAGAACGAATATTCATGACGATTAGAGGAATGGAAGACCTTCAATTATGACTGATGAGTTGATGCACTTTAGGACTCATTCGGTTGAGACCTTTTGACCATCTAGCATACTCCCTGACTTGGCACCTTCAAACATTCATCTTTTCACCTCCTTAAAGACACATATGGGTGTAAAATAATTTTTAACAGACGAGGAAATGAAACAAGAGGTCCTGAACTGAAATAAGGAGATGGCAGGAGAGTTCTTTAAGAAAGGCATCACAAAACTTTTATCACGGTTCAGTACCTATAAAAACCGAGAAGGTGACTACATGAAAAAATAGTTTACATGTATAAACAAACTATGCATTTTTTTATTTTTTTAAATACAATTCTTTTAAAAATTAGAAAAATCTAGTATTCTTACTTTCTGGACATGCCTCGTACATAGAGAGACTGTAATCAGAGAGTGACCATCGGTGTTGTCATTTTCGTTTGGTTCCCGTTATCAATGAATTGGCAATGATACAATTTCGTCCAAACAGTATTATTAAATCAAATTTGAATTTTATTATCAAATCGGGATTGTCAATATTTTAATTTTTGTTTTTTAAACGATTTTAACGTTTTATTAAATATAATACTATAAACAAATTTATTTAATTATAATTAGTTAACAAGCCTATTATTTACTGATAACCGCAGAATGGAATTTAGTCTATGCTAACAATAATGTTTAGAAGGAAAATTACACAATGTGTCGAATGGTGATCAGTAGGTATCCATTGTTAAAAGGTTCGGTGGCCATCATTCACTGATTATACGCTAGAGAGCCTAGAGAACTTCACCCTATAAATTAATTAACATTTCGTGCAATATTGAAATTTAAAATGTTTACTCGACCAAAGAGCGCGTGGCATCTTAAAATGACGTGCACGCAATGCATTATAAATCGATTTACGTCTACACAAATATTTAATTTTATCGTCCAAATTTACTTACCTGTTAATGTGATAACAACAACAAAATTGGTTGTATAATCCCAGAGTGATGATTATTATATTCGTATTTTGTAGTTCTTGACAAGTTCAAACGAAACTGAAACAAATAATAAATTATGATTTTGCATAAATAAAATATACAATATTATGTTCGGTATTCGTATATTGCAGTATTTCTAAACCGTTTTAACTTTATCACCCCTAGAGGAGCAAATTATTTTTAACATATCCCCTTCGTGGAAACTACGTATTTAAGAGGATTGGAAAAAGAGGATGGGAGCTGCTGAACTGAACAATTTAAAACCAAATTGAAATGACCTATAAAAAAATATAAATATTATACCTACACTTTAAAATACAAGCTTTATTGAATATACAAGGTGAAATAGTATACATACATTTAATGTATATGTACACCAAATATAGATAAAAATAAATAAATATTGGATATAAATCAAAATACAAATTCAACACTAAAACGATTTAATCTGCATATTATCAGATATCATAATGATTTTATTTTCACAATATAACCGTTTTAATTTATTATTTTACCTTGTTCATTGTATAATAAATCGTACAATGTTTAATGTTTGTCAATTATTTTGTAGCACTATGAATACCGTAAGAAAACATTTGATATACTGATGAATGATGATCATAACATAACAGAGTTTAATGCGTAATATAAAAGTTTACTAGACCAAAATAAAAATAAAAAATGGTTTAGTTTGTATTGTCGTAGTATTTTTAAAACACTTCGGCGCCGCCGTTTGAACACGAGCATTAGGGGTGGGGGGAGGATGAAACTCTCTACCCACCAGGGCTTTGGGGTCTGAGTACGCCACTGTCGACGTCGTCCCTTTATTAAAATATATTATTTTAAGCGAGATATGGTGGCTTAAATATTATACAGATATACATAGGTATATACACAGCTTTCCTTTTGCTCTATAACAACAAAATCAATAAAGCTTTAGGGTGCGGCAAGGTCACACCGTTTACGCGCGTGCCATTAGTTCACCCGCCATTTCCATCGTTATAATAATAATACAAATATTATGATTGATGAAGACGATGTATCGCCACATAATAATACCTAATTATACAATAATGCTACGTTCGATCGAATTCCATCAAAACATATAATTTACCAATGTAAATATTATTATCATACCTAATAGTATAATAATATACAGATATACTATCCACCGATTCTTTTCATTAATAATTACTATCGAATACTATTAGCTACCTTTTTATTAAAAAAAGTTTTTTTTCACTAACGGGCAGGGTCACAGGGTCGTATTTAAACATTTTCGGGGAGGGGGGAACTGACGCACTAATTAAAAGAGTCATTGTACTTCTGACTATGCAGAACTAGACCATACGAATTTGAGAAATCACCCGAACTCGCATGATTTCAATAACAAGATTTAGGAAATCGATATAAAATAATGACGATCATCGGAGCAATATTTTTTGCAAGAAAATTATTTACAGAAAGTGAAAAAAACATTCATGAGTAGCAGAGCTCCGTCACTAGAGTCGAGTTCCCCCCTCCATATTTTTAAAATAAAAATATTCTTTACAAAACAAATATAATATTACACTATAGATAGTACAATTATATTAATTAACAAAAATATGGTAACATTATAACCATTTGGTAACCATAATAATGGTAAGGGTGGGAGTTAAAAGTTAAAACCCAAAAAACACATACTGGATATAAACGCCGTTGGGGAGAGTCTATATAAAGCTAAAAAAACACCCATAACGACATGATTAAATTTATATTTAAATTCAATATGCCAACAAAATAACTTTTGAGCGCATTTGGTTCAGAACGAGTCGCTAGAAATATCAAAAAGTAATGGGAAAAGACATAATACAGTAAAATAGTCTCAATTTATTTACGGGGCAAATTCAACAAAAAAAGCAGCACATTTAATAGTAAAACCAATATATTTCTTAATAAGCTCAGAGTCTAAAAGAAAAATTTTCAACTATAACTTAGCATATCGAATGAATTGTAATAAAATTATAGATGTATTAATTGCAAAAGGTATTGATTAGATCAGAGGTGCCCAACTCGCGGCTCGCGTATTATTTGCTACCCACGGTAGGTTTTAATGTGACCCTAGCTTCAATTTCAAATCATCAATTAATTATATATAATATTATGAGAACAAATTTATTTTAAGGATATATTACAAAATATTTAAAAAAAAGAGTTGATACTGGGAACGGAAGCGATCACTGTTGTAGGTGAGAAGTTGGGAAGGTAGGATACATAAGGTTATTTAATTTATTTCTGTAAGCAACGATAAGCCATTGTTTAACGAAAAACGATTCCGAGCGCAGTTCGGTAATACATAATTTTTACGATTTTCGTTTAAATTTGATTTCAAAACGTTTATTAACAAAAAAAGTCTTCCGATAATTTTAAAAAATTTACCACGTTTAGGTAAGTCCGATTTAAGTATTATTACCAAGGTTAAAGTCTCTAGATTTATTTATAACCAAATCACAGCAAAAAAACTCCCAAAAACTAAAATTCCTTAAAAGCTCAAAATTGATTCAAAAGTTTTGGTAATGATAGTGTAAGAGAGTAAATCAAAAAGGCAACAAAAAATATGTCAAGTGATTTTTCGATTAAATCATTTCTTCTGGTAGAAAACGTCGTCTGTGTTTTTATAAAATTATGAAATCGTGAAATTGTACGTTTTCCAACGTTTTTTTCCACTTAAGTACTTTTATTTAAAAAGTGGCGTAGAAAATAAAAAAATGACATTTCCAATGTACCATCTATACAACTTGAGCTTTCAAAAAAGTTACTACACATAAAAATCGGAGCAAGTTTACAAGGAAAAAGCGTATTCACAGTACATAAAAAATAAAAGAAATAAACATCTTAATAAAACCAATAGCTCCCTCGTTACGCTCGAAATCTAAAATTAAAAAAACTTTAAATATTACTTAATAGTATACTCGTATACTATTTTATGAAAGTTTGAACTTTATGGGGATCCGATAGCGATGAAGAAACAACTGTAACTATAATAACAATACAATTATTTTAAAACTGTTTTCTTTTAATGAATGTATCTTTTTTCGTAATTATAAATAAAATGTAGTAGTAGCTTATAAAAATGTTTCTACTCATTATTCACTATGGTAAAAATTATAAATAAAATGTATTATTATTAAAATGTATGTGGCTCACAATAACTTCTACTTACATGATATAGCCCAGTCTTCACAAAAGGTAGGACACCCCTGAATTAGACGATACATTGTTTCTACTTCTTCGATTTCTACAAATTGTTCTAGGCATTTTTAGTTCAAAATTTTACTTAACAGCGATATCTTTAGTTTTTCATTCCGATAACACTCAAGGATTTTATCTTAAATCTAAGATGGGTTAAAGGCTACCGCGTACCATACATATGATATCAAAATGTATAATATAAAATGTAGTATTAAGTCAAGTGTTTTTGTTAAATTAAGTAGGCACTTAATGAATTGGCGAAAACTGCAAGAAAACTAAACGCATTAATTACTATACAAGTTATATATTATATTATTATAGTCTATACGTATGGTGACGATGACTATAAGAAATGACATTTGTTTTTGCTACTATACATTGTGACACACATTTATATCATCCTCCCTACCTCAGGAAAAAAATGGTCCTATATAGTTATAGAATAATCGGTATTTCACTATGTTCTACATATGTATAAGTATACAAATAAATAAATTAGAACGTAATGATAAATCGTCAAATTTGAAAATTATGGTTTACTTTTGTATAACTTGCAGGTGTGTTTAAAAAAAAGTAATTCAGCATTTTAAGTGATCGTAAAAAAAAACAAAACAAAACAAAAATAAGACTTACACATTGTTATATGAATAATATTAGTTGGTATATTCTAGAACACAATTTAATGTAAAATCTTAAAACCTTGCAATTTGGGAATAAATCCAAAAATTATATTGCTTAACACGATTAAAATTTGAATAAATTACTCTGCCTATACCAATAAACTTTTATATTACTGCAGTAATGTCATTTTGCTTCAGCTACCATAGAATCTGAAATTGAATATAATAGTCGCCACAATTAATTCACTGGCCTACAGCACATTATAATATTATGTGATCGGAATAGTTTATATAGGGGAACGAATATGAAAAAAGTCTCAGTGAAGTGACATAAATATAAACAATTATAAAAAAAGAAAAACTGTTATAAAAAAAAAAGGTGGAATATTATGAGGATTTACTTTTTTGAATCTGACAGACATGAGAAATAAATATTATCAGAATGGAAAAATGACTCTGAGGATGAAGCTTTCAAGTCATTATACTGCAGAGGACAACCTGTAAAAAAAAATAGCTACGTATTTAAAGTGACTTTTAGATGACTAGAGGTAAAAATTATTCAATAGAAAAAAACAATCGTGAGCAACAGAGCTCACCCTTTAGAGTCAAAATTACCTCCCAGCCTATTTTGTAAAATACAAATATTAATTGTAAAACAAGAAAACCGATTATTATGTGCATTATAATAATACAATACTATTCTATAAAAATGTATACAATTTAAGCAAAAAAAGGTAATTATGCGCGAGAATCAAAAATCAAAATCCCCTACAAAAAAAACACATCGTTGATACTAACACAAAAAATATACAAAATGTCATCCAGGCATCATTTGGCGTTGTATAGGAGTATACGAAGCTGAAAAAAATACCTGCAACAATATAGTACAATTCATATTGAAATTCAACCAGACTTTTAATACTTCAAACCATCTACAAAAAAGAACTCTGATTCCCGAGTTTGAACTCGTTTAGTCCGGAGAGGGAGCACTGAAAAGCCGTAAAAAAATTTATTTTTAATTTAAACTTTTATAATATACAATCTTTTTCTGAGGAATAATAAGAATGTGTGATGATAGATAGTAATAACATGATTGAATGATGGGAGGAGCTACCCAGTGGTAACACTGCCCTTACTTGAGCTATTGTTAATTAGTTATTAAGAAGATCACGGCACCATTCTCTTCTAAGCCTNTGAGATGAGTGGGTTGATATGGAAAGGAAGTTTGGAATGGAAACGTTTGTAAAAAGTGACTGCTTCTTCATGAACTGTTTTGATTTTTAGGTCAGAGTGTAAAGTTAAGTTAGAGATGTATGGTGGAGAATTTGTGATTTTGTGAAGGATTTTATTTTGAAGGGTTTGAAATTTGTTTGTATTGGATTTTTTAGCATTGCCCCAGAGCTGGAGGCCATAGGTCCATATTAGCTTGAGTAGGGATTTATAAATTAGAAGTTTGACATTTAGAGAAGTATGTTTGTTGTTCGAGATTAAGGTTTTAAGGAAGCGGAGACGAGCATTTAGGACAAGCTTTTTAATTTTGGTGTGGTGTGACCAGCCATAAAAAAATAAACAATATAATGTTGATTTATTTATGATTATATTATATTAAAATAGTGATAGTATTTTTTTATTATCATTATTATATTGAAAACTTATTTATATAGTTATCCGAAAAAATATACATATATAGTAACTTTAATTTATGTAATATAATAACAGCATATCCTGACTGACCAATTCATCATCGCACAGCCCAAACAACTGGACGGATCAGACTGAAATTGGCATACAAATAGTTATTATGGTAAAGGAACCCGAAAGGATTTTTGAAAATTCAACCCCCCCCCCCCACCTCGAGGAGTAAAATAGTGGTTTTTAGGTATTTTTGGTACGCATATATAATTGTTTATGTTTATTTATTTTTGTTTACTCGTGGATTACCTTGGTGATAAGTGTGAATGATAATTTGGTTGTCACGGACAATAAAACTATTATTATTATTATTATTTATACTATAATATTATCTAGCAATAGTAAAGCATTGCCGGGTTAGATAGTTTGTAATAAAATAATCAAATTATTTTATACACAGAAAACCTACGGGTAAGAAAGACCGTATATAATATATTTTACGGGAAACCTTTTTTTCCCGCGTAATAAATTTTATTGGTTTTGAATAATATTCAGAAAATAACCCGAACAAAGTCCCACGGAAAGTAAATTTACAAATAAAGTAACAATATTTTAACAATTTATTGCCATACCTATAGTTTTACTATTGAATTATATTGGCCGCTTTAAATTTGTATTAAATTAAATTTAACAAAAAAAAAAAAAATAGGGAACCCGCATTTTCAGTATTTCCTATATTTATATTTAATTTATTACGCTCGGGGTCCGGATAATATATTACGGCTATATGTATATGTAACCTTCCGAACACCTGGTTTATATTTTCATCGATTATAGGGTACAATAATATTAGACAGAAACCCAAATAAACAATTATGTATAAAAAATAAAATTGATGTACGCAATTTGTTGAAGTAACCTTCAATTTCCGAAAAAGCCGGTCACACTTCGCCGCACTATGTGCAGTGGCGTCATTTGGGGTGATGGGTCAACTGGAGCCATACTAGTCCAACTGGACTAAAAACTAATTACAATATTAATATGAAAAATATGAAGAGAAAAAAAATTGAATCAAGTTTTCAATTATATTTTTTATTCCTGGATTGCGATAATGTTGTCAACTATTTCAGTACCTAATCGAATTTATAAATTTATGTTTTATCTATGGTAAAGCAAATTTTCGTTCAACGGGGACAACTCTGAGCTGTTCGTTTTAATAATAGAGTGAATTGACCTATAATCAAACTTGAAAATAATAATTGCCTGTGTGTGACGCCGTTTCTTGGTTACTATTTTAGTTTTTAAACGAGGGTATATGATTGTATAAAATATCAAGATTTACAAATGCTTATATCTCGCTTAAAAATTAAAATAATGATAAAAACGACGACACGACACAGACTATGTTCTTATCGTTAAGTTGGATCAATTTACTTAAATTTTAAAACTAACGGCACAAAGCTGTCCCCCCGCTGAACGAAAACTTGTCGCGCAGTTGAGAGAGTATATGCAAATATGGCGTGAACATTTTCGAACATTTTATATTACGCTATAACCGAAAATTTTTTTAAAAAAACGCACGAGTACTTTTCGATTATCTCGACTGCCACAAGTGACTATTTTGGTCCCCTGTTACTTAGCCGATGTGGTTTTACTAAAAAATCGGGGTTGCTTTCCGATTCAAATCCGACATTAGCTCACACTCTTGTAACAATATATTTTTGATTGATGTGAACTCATGTCGGACTTTTAATCGAAAATAAACCGCCCGATATGTTGGCGAAACCATGTCGATTCCGTAACAAAGAGTCGAAATACCTTTACCAGCAGCTCATGTCGGACTTTTAGTCGAAAAATCAAATCACCCCCGATTTAGGTACTTTGTCGAGATAACCGAATTGTGATTACCGGCAAATCGTAGGTATTCGAGATAATAGAAACCCGCGTTGTAAGAAATTTATAAACAGCTTTATCGCCACACTCATGAATCTAAAAAAAATAGGTCGCTAAATTATTATTTGTCCTATAACATTTTACCCCACCCCCACCCCCACCCCGATCATTATATTGAATCGGTTTATTGTAGAGTTCTCCCTCGTCTAATAAATAAACATATCAGCTGATGCGGTGTCGAGAACAGTGTTCAACATTATATCATATTACATATATTGTAATGTAAATGGTTTTTGCTGTTTTTGACAAGTTCACGGCTGCGTTTCTCTCGCGTCAATATTGTGTTATTATTGTTATTATTATTATTATTTTATTTTTTTTATTTTATTTATTTCATTTTTATTACGCATGTACTCGACACTCGTACGCACAGGTATATGTTATAATGTACGAGATAACCCGTTTATAGCATTTTCGATTATCTATATACGCATACGCGTAGGATTTAACAACAATATCAGCTAATATACGTAATTACGCGTGTAGGAAATTAACGAATCCAGTGCCCTGTATAAATATATATACATATAAGAAAATTAAATAAAAAACAGTCTACCTAAAAGTATTTGTTCAAATAAATAATTATTATTTAATCAACGCCGAAATTTATACGGAAACGCATATCATTATTACGCATTTGTTTTCATTCGATACGTCTTATTAGTATGATTTAGTGCCGTACAGAAATATCATCTCGTTCTAGTATGATATTCGTACCTACCTATTTTTTGTATAATATTACTACATGTACTATAATGCGATAATCTACGCGGGTCAACAATTTTAATTTTAAATCAACGTATTAATACTAGCAATAATATGCTCGTACTGCTTGTGGTTTCCTTTTACTAACCGTTAACAATTTACAATTAACAACACTTAAAAATGCTTATCAAATAATTAAAAACAGTTTTAAATTTCATATTAAAAACGACCCGTTTTTGACTACAATATAAGTGAGCGAAACCAGCGAAAAAATTCGAGTGAAGAGACGGTGAAAATTGGTAGTATTCAAATCGTGCGATCAAAAATGTTTGCCTATTCCAAATACCGAATCCGTCCACTTGAAAAAAAGATGTTTACTCATAAATGTTGACCTTTGATAAATGATAAGAATCATTACGATACAGTTAATGATATAATATATCATATCACGGTACATAACAACGGCGGCAATCGCAACGTAAACAAAAATAACCAAAGAAATTATTAGTTTTGCTGACTAATCGTTGAATTTTCAACTCGGTCGGTAGTCTAAATTACCGAATTTGAGAGATGCTCGACCTTTGCACACCCCTCCTTCCCCATATCTCTAATATCTCTGTATTTAAATATTATTTTGAGAGAGGGAACCACAAGGCGCTGTTCCGGAGAGCGAACGGTATAAAACTTAACCTAAAGGAACGGTCAAAAGACAAACTGCTGCTGAATGATAGACTAATCACTAATAATATAATACATTAAAATATTGATATCATTATAAGCGTGAGAAAAAAATGTACCGTGCCCGACTGTACAAATATTTGTATTACAATTTATTTTTCACACGGCATTTGTATACATTATAATTATTATATTATAAAATTTAACGGATCGTATTTTTTTAATTCAAATCTAATACTGGCAATACTGCAAATATTATTATATTCACAATGGAAATCGATAGAAAATCGTTTTTTTTTTTTTTATTATTATTATTTCTTTTAAAGATAATTCCCGAGGTAAACAATAATAATAAGAATAATAATATTAGTTTTGTATTTAACGTAGGTATATAAGACGACTGCGGATGTTTACAGTCCGTTGGATATCGATCGAAAATCACCGCACAATTAAACGGTCCATTTATTTTTGTAATAAAAGAAGAAAAAACGATCTCATAAAATTGTATTGGCGAAAACAATACGACACCAAAACAGATAATTGATTAAATGGTTTATTCAAATTTATTTCTTTTTCTTTTCTTTCTTTGTCAAAAAAACTCGCCTGTGAGTATAATATATACTGTTATAATAGGTTATAGGTTTTAGGTTTAACTGCAGTATTTTTACGGGACCATAATTTACTTTTCTAGCGTATATATACCGAAAAAATAACAATACTATAACATTATATTACATCCCATAAATGCTATTGATTAATTATAAATTATATCGATCGAAAACAATAATAATGGACGGGAATCGTAATGAAAAAAAAAACTAAGTCTCTAAAATCCTGTTTATTTACGTGTATTTGTAAATTACAAAAAAAACTATATAAATACAAATGGATAAGGATTACAATTGTACAATACATAAAACAATATTGAACGGCGCAATTTATTTCCTTTCGGATAGAAATATTACGGAAACGTGACATTTTATGTACTTATTTAAAGTATCATTTTTTTTTTTTTTTTTTTTTAAGACCGGGTTCTATACACTCAAGGACCAAAGTAAAACAATATCCTTTCTAATTCTCTCGACTCTTTTGTGTATATTTAAGTATAAATGACATTTTTATTAATGTATATACGTAGTATTTTTTTATTTTTTTTTTTTTTTTAGAACGCGAATGAACAGAGAAAGCGATTCGAAAATAGACGAGTCATGTAAATAAAAAGTATCCCCCTAACCCGTCCGTTCCGACGCGGCTTAAATATATACTAAAATATATATAATTATGATAATAGCCGCTAATCCACGACAATCTATTGACCTGTTGGATTAACGGTAACGAAAAAAAAAAAAAAATAAACAGAATTAAAATTAAATGTCACCGCATTTGAAAAGCCGCGGGGATCAGTTTGCGATGATCGTATGCGCAGGAACGACGATTGGGGGAGCAAAATGAAAACCGTTTCGATTCGTCGTGTAAACAAACACTTCGATATAAACAAATACAAATTGATTGTATACATACGTATTCAGATCTGTTCTGCCGTTTAAAAATATTAAAATTAATACTGTTTTGATAAAGAATAATAGTTTTACGTCGAGGTAATTATTGAATATGGTTGTAGTCAATGGCGCATCGAGAATTTCTAAAGCGGGGGGAGGTGCAATTAATAAAACAGATACCTAATTGAAAATATTATCACATGTACATTAAAAATACCAACAGTTTCCCCGATTTTGAAGTAAACTTTGTACGAAAAAAATTTGAGCATGCCCTATCGAAAAAAAAAAAAGATTTCCAAAGAACAGTCATTTTTTATTACCCACAGGAAAAAGTTTTTGGAATTGCAAATGTTTCGAATCGTAATTTGTCGGTGGCAGGCGGAAAATCCTCGTTTTTTTCTTATATCTCGTGAAAAAATATCTCAGTAAGACTAGATTTTAAAACTTTGACACACGAACATATACCCAATTATTGTAATACCTCGGAAATAATAAATTTTTTTCTGCATTTATTGGTCAATTGAAAAAACAAACAGCTCTAATTATAAGTAATACATTGCTATAACTTTTTGTCATCACTCGTTTATTTTTTCAATCTTGAAACGACTACTTATAATTTTGATAAAAATGCCATGAATACAAACACATTTAGGAAATTTAAATTTTTGATTTCCATCCCGTTGACGGCATAGGCGGAGATTGGTGGATAGCGGGCTTATGCCCTCAGAATCATCCGTATCCCGTTAAAACTATTAAACAAATATAAAAATTATTATTCAAGTCTACCCACAAAAATTATACCGACTCCCCCGAAATCGGAATGACCTTTTACGGATTTTACGTTTTTATACAGGTATTATAATACGAGTGATGAATTTTTTTCTTTCTTTTTTTTTACTCATCACTAAAATATTCACCTCCTAAAATTCGATCAAATCTCCGCTTACGGTTAACGAGTTATTCCACCTGTAGGTTTGTGTGGGGGGAGAATGAGTGGACAGCAGTGTTCGCCGCCACAATAAATGATGCTCCGCTGACATTCCATATTATCTATCTATCGTAATGTGAAACACTCTGTACATAAAGATACAGATAACTAACTCTGATTCGGATTAATGCGGGGTTTTCGTTTATGCGTATTATACCGAGGGCCGTAAAACGTGCGCCTATAACGGGGGGAAAAAACGATAAAAACAAGCAGCTTTCAAGTCGTAAAACGTGCAAAATAAAAGTTTTCGTAACACACGGACATACGAACCGCGAAACAGATTTTTCTTTCAGCCCGATAGGATGTATTAAAAAAAATGTATGTATACGTTATACCCGAGCACGCGGACATCGTAATAATTACGTCAGATTCGAATTCGCCTATTCGAATTCGATTTTCGCCATGCGTCGCAGCGATTTGGTTAGCTGTACGGCTAACGAGTGCAGCGATTATTTTACACACGCTTGAAAACCGCTGACAGCGAACAATTATCCGTGTATCTGTGCGTATAGATTTTAATTAGAGACCGGACGCGGCCTTATGGGAGCGAAAAACGTTGACGATTCGTTCAAACGCGGAATTGGCGGGAAAAATTTTTTCCACATTTGAACGTGTTTCAGAGGTCAGAGAATAGTTCGTATGTTTAGCATGTTTTGTAAATTTTTAGAAAAAAAAAAAAATAGACGAATCTATCGCAATTTTAAATCGCCATTAAAGTTACATTTGAAATAAAAAAATGTTTTTCGAATCGTTTGACGAACGTATTACACAAATTTTTTTTTTTTTTTTTATCTATTTTGGTAGAGTGAAAAATTAAAAAATACCTATTATATGGATTATTTTTCCGATTTTAAAAAGAATACAGGAGAAATGTTTGGGGTTTTTAGAGAATATTAGCGACATATTTTGAACGTTTTAAGAGAATGTAAATCCGGACTATAACATTATAACAATAACATAGCGTCCATACGTTTAATGCACTTGAAACGGTTTTTAATTCAGTTTTAAAATTTATTTTAATATCACTGACATCTGTACATCGCAAGCCCACAAAAAATAACTAATCTATAAGCGTTAAACAATATTGCCTTATTTTATCAAATTTTTATCTTTACCCAACTCGCGTACAGCTAGGGTAAAATACGGATCCGATGGGTATTCAACCTGGGTAAAAGAAAAAAAAGTGTGCGTAAACAAATGTCGACTGACGGATTTTGATTAAAAACACCGGGAAATGGACTAAAAAAAGATAAACATTACTTAAAAAGTCCAAAAAACCACCTTAAACATAAAACACATCAAAACATGCAAAAATAAAAGTTTCACAAACGAATTTGGTGTTGCGTGATTCAAATTGCGTACTCGGAGAGCTATGTATGTTTCACGAGAAAAAAAATTGCACTTTCCTACAAATTCACGGCCCTGTTGGCTGTTAACGCAAATGCCCCCTGCCCTTAGATTTTCACCTCCGGGTACCCTTGCCCGCGGCGGTTAATTGAAGTTCGATAATTATCGCACGGTACCGCAACAACAATCGTCTCGCCGTCCCTCGTGTTTTTTTACTCTTCCGATTCGAGCACCGCATAATTGAAAGCGAAACGCGCCGTTTATTGCCAAAAGCGGCCTATAAAATACTATAATAATGCCAAAAAATAAGCAGCCTGTATAAAATACGCACGGGCACAACCACTACCTGTATAACAGCTCACCTTTAAACGGCCCCGGCGACTCCCGGGCCATTGGAAATTCAAAGGTAAAAACCGTTTAGGTGTTCAAAAAATTGAAAACCGTATTTACAATTATAAATAACCGGATTACATTTACTTTAAATACTTTGAAAAAGTACCCGTATGGTCCGCAAATACGTTCAAATGCGATTTCATGGTTTGATTCGTCGACCGCGCATTTTGAATAAACCGCCCCCGTACGTATTGCACGTTATCGCCTAGACATAATGTTAGCCGGCTACCAATTGTCTGCATTCATGCAAAGAACACGGCAGGTAGAGGTCCCCCCTGTTAAATTCGTAACAATAATATTGTTCGGATAGGTATCATATCATATTTTTAACCGTGCGGTGGTTGGGGTGGGAGTTTTCAAGTAATAATCGAAACGGTCATACTAAAACATCGGTTTCCTAATGTCACTAAGTGTAACAGAGATATTATAAAAACTCACGATTTTTTTCACGCGGCAACTTCGGTTTCCGAAACTCTGTAAGTCCGATCGGAAAATATTACGATAGAAACTCGAGAACTTGTTATTATTGGAAAAAATTACGTGCGGCACACGACGTGGACAAAGCAGCACGCGCGGAAAACGTTGGAAAACGACTGCCGCGTCTCTGCAGCTCGCCGGGTTTCCGGGAAAGTGCTGAACGGGTGCGCGCCACTACTTGCAAACGGTCGGTTTAACGCAGTGCCGCCAATCGAAAATCGACATCCAAATATTATCCGAAATGTTATTCGCTGATAAAAATCAAAATATACATATATGCACCGCGGTAGCTGATAATATGGATATCTATAATCGTGGTGATAAGTCATATCTTAGCACCCTTCGTAGGCTTCAGCTTCAGCGTTCATCCTTTTTAATTTTGTGAAATGGTTAATAAGTGCTGTGTCCGAGGCTGCCAGTCCAGAGCTGGTCAAAATATCAAATTTCACAGGTATTTTATTCAGTTTCTCATAATGGACGATAATAAGCAAATGAGAACATTTTAATAAGTGTTAGTATTTTTATTTTTTATTATTATTAATACTTAATAATTTTTAATAGTTAATTATATTTTCTAGATTTCCTAAAGGAGACATTGGTAATCAGTGGGTTACATTTCTTAAGCAGCACAATCCATCATTCGAAAAACACGTTAGTTCAAATGTGTGTGGCCTCCATTTTGATTGCAATTTGGATTATGAGATTTCAAGTACCAGTGTTTTTAATACAAAGACTTTGAAAAAAAATGCTGTCCCTAGTGTAATTAATAATACAAGTAAAATTAAATATTAATGTAACTTCTTTTTTGCATTATAATAATTATTAAAAATAAATTATTTATTTTTAGCTACTCGTAAAACATTATCTAATGATTCAAATATTGTGTTTGATGAGGAAGAAATTATTCCATTGTCATTAGTATCCAATTTGTATTCTAAACCGTTAGAGACTCCTATGTCAAGTATGTTAAACAAATTTATCCTATTCTTAAAATATGAATATGTACTATGATTATGCATAATGTTTCAGCTCCTTCAATTTCAGATATGACATCACAAAATGCAAATGTTGCTTCATCTCAATCTGTATCGCCAAGTACAAACATTGTTGAAGAACAATGTTCACCAGTGCCACAAATTACAAATAAAAAATTGTAAGTTAATAATATTAGATATAAATAAAATATATTATATTTATAAGTATTAATTGGAAATATTTATAGTTATGGGAAAAGAAAACGTTTTTTGGGAGATTTTAAATCTCCTAATGATCTTATAAACCCAAACAACCGTTTGATATACTGGTATGCTTCACAAACAGCTGTAACTAAACAAAAAAAACGAGTTAAGTATTTACAAAACCAAGCGCTAAATTTGAAAAAACAAATCAATGCATTAGAGAAAAAAGCAGATCATCTTAAAACCAAGAATAAACTTATCATGGATGTTCTGAGGGTAAAATAATTAGTTACACAGTACTTTTATGCATTTTGTTATTTATAACATATAATTAACAATAATTTATTTATTATGTGTACTTATGCATTTGGATTTTGTTTATCGTTTAGGGTTCATTATCAAATAATGAAGATGATATGATTTGGAATCAATGAAGTAAATTTACGGGTAAAGCAGTTACTCCAGAATTCAACAAATGATTGCCTTATCCAAGTCCTATCAGCAAATTTTACTACATTGTCCATCAATAATTTGCCAGAATAATAGCTTTATAAACTTATCATTGTTATCGCCATAATTCCCAAAAGAATAGTGGACCAAATCAAGACTTAAGCATAGACCTTATGCCAAAGTATAAGATCTATAGGACCAAAATGTCAATTCTTGTCACTAGTTAGCAATCTAATATATCATATTTTTGAACTTTAATATAACAAAACTGTAATTTTGATCTAAAGTCATGGTTTTAACCAGTTCTCTAGGAGTCTAGTCAAAGTCATAAAGAACTCATTTTGACTAGGGGGAAAAAGTAGTATAATTTTATGAGCCAAAATTTCTAATTTTTGTTATTATGCTTTGCAAAAGATTATGGTACAGTAAATACTGTAATAACAGAACATATTTAAAATATAATTAACTGCCCCTAAGAAACGACTGGGGAAAATACAAAAACTGGTAGGCTGAGGACTGGCTCAAGAAGATGCTAAACATAGAAAGATTCGTTTTTCTCCATAGGACAATGGCATCACTTGTGGTGAGCCTGCAAGTCGATGAACTCTAGCCTGCTCTAAAAGACTGGAACTTGAAATTGATCTGGAAATTTGTGTAATTAAATATATAAATTAATTATTTTAAGACAAGTAAAAAATGTATTGGTGTTGTCATTGATCTAGAAAATTATCCAGATTATCTTAATTATACTTCCTTCAGTACATCAAAATCAATGTTGTCTATCTATTAAGAACACATGGTAGGTATGTAAATACAATTATACGTTTAGTATGACATATTATAAATTGAACACAACAATTTTAGCACTGTATACAATGACCAGACATTGTATTATTATTTACATTGCCCAAATATTCCGTGCAATGTATACAATACTCGATCAGCGTTTACAATAAATCATTTTACCACTTGGACCATAACATAATATATAAATTATATATTTATATAAAATGGACACCGCTTATAAGACTCGCTGATTTAAGATTCAAAATCGCTTGGAACCAAATGTATCTCAATACATTTTATTCTTCCCAACTTCACCTACAAGGTTCATTCAGTTTTATGGCTCACTTTGTGCTAATCCTAAAACGAGTAATAAGCGGTACCCACTATACCTATATTGTATTTATAGATTATAACTTAATATCTATACAACATTTATAAGTAACCTATTAAGATTGATTATAGCTAAAAATGTACAAATAGTTACATTTTTTTCAACAATATCCAAAGCCAATATTAAAATTACATTAAAATATTATTATAACCATAGGCGTGCACACGAGGGCAGCACATGCTGCCTCTGAACCTTTTTTCGGAGCTACCACTGCTGCCAAATGTTAAAAAATTGTATCAAAATAACCAAAACGATTTTAATTTTGATACTGTATTACCTTGATATATAATAAAAAAGTATAAAATTATCGATCAGATTTAAGGGTGAATTTGGAGAATGGGTCTGATTAATTGCATGTTATATTGGTATACTACTTGTAATTATTACTTTTATATTTTAATAGATACAGTTAAAAATATTCTTAACATTGCAAAACTGAGATCTATTGGCAAAATTCTACATAATTACCAGTTTGAATGCGAGCATCTATTGATGTTTATCAAATGTTTAATAAGATTATTAAGTTTTTTTAGTTTAACCGGTAACAAAAAAAGAATCTATTCATGCAATAGGTAGGTACTTCCATACAAAACGATTATTAATCTGATTTTAGTTGTAAGCATGATTAAACCGTAGCTATTAACTAGGGGAAAAAAATACGAGTTCGGTAATATTATATCAATAATTTTGTTTTAACTTTATTTATTTTTGTAGAGTCGCGTTTAACATTTTGACTGTGATATGTATGATGATAAATTTTTAATTCGAAACCGGTCGTACCATACACTAATCATAATTATTTATTTATATATATATTTACAACAATAGTGCTATACTATACTGTAATAGTAATTATGATAAAATATATTGTAGATAGGAGTTAACAATGTGAACAATTTAAATTACGGTTATAATAAACAGGTACCTAAGTAAATCAAGATTCTCGATTAATATCACAAAAAAAAATATATATGACGTGTATAAAGTAGAGACGACGACGTTGAAACTTGAATTTTTCAATGTTAATATGTCGAAATAAAAATTACTTAATAATTATTCATGACTATTATAAACACGTATATCAGAGGCTCGCCCGGTGTAGTGTGAATGCGGTTTACACCGGACTACCGGAGTGACACCATAGTCTACAGAATAAAATAATATTAAACCGACGAAACGAACAATTTATTATGGAACATAATTATTTTCAATAATTAACAATATTATCTAAACAAATGAGTGGTACGGCACCAATATTATTCGGTATTACTATGCCACTGCGGATTTACGGTCTTGGAAGATAGGTCCACACCGAAAAGGCGAAAACCGTAAATACGAATTAGATTACAATTCGTGGTTGTAACCATTATCCCTAATAAAATATAGTTACTATAGATGTGTTGACTAATAATGATAACCACGAGATAAGATATGACGCATGGACTATTATTGATGGTGATACCGTCAGCGCGGGCTGATACCGTCAACCGTGATTCAGCACATCGCGCGTAATGCGTAATGCTATGTCAGTGGTCAGTCACGTCACTTACGGGAGAACGTTCAACAGTCGACACAAAGCGCACAATAGAATTTCGCGAACACTCGCCAGAACGCGGAAATAAGTCTGTGCGAAACCCCAAAACATTAAGGTTTTAACGTTTTTTATTTTTATTTAACTTGATTTCCGTGAGTTTTTCACCTTTTACACGACTATTTGCAGTCATGGAATTCCCAAATTTAGGTCAGCACTGCAGCAAAGATACGTGTAAACGTTTGGGTAAGTGATCGTTAATACTTACACATAAAAATTAATACTATAATAATTGTTTGTACAGTATTTAAAAATCATAATTGGACTTATTACCTAAAATAGCAACTTGGTCATAAACTCATAAGACAACGGGATTAGAAAACTGACAGTTAAATGTGGCGTTATAACATACTTGTTATAAGTCGAAGGTGAAACATTGCTAAAATATCGAAATTAATAACGATTTTAAAATGATGAAAATAAAAAATCTATTACACCTTAATTTTATTGAACTTTACTAAATTTTTTTTTTTTAAACCCAAAAGATATATTTCAACTAGTGATGTGATATAAATCCGGAAATCGAAGAATCTGAATTCCATACCTCAAATCACGAAAATTGTCTAGTTCGTACTTTAGGCAAGTCATTTTTTGATTTTCCAAGCAGGTTTTCATTATTATTGGGAACGAACGGACAGACATTTACGGTGTAATGATGTCATGATTTTACATTATCGCACCTAACTAATGTTAAAAAATTGTAGAAACTGGTATTTTTTACAAAATACTATATTGGCCTTTTGTAGACGTGGTCAAATTTTCAAAACACTCTAGCTATTTTTAGTTATTTGATAATTTTGTGTTTTTATATGTATTTTTGTTTAGTAAGTATCTGTGATTAAAATTATCACTCTTATATGACTTAAAAGAAATTTCACTGATTTTGGATTTTTTGAACTTTAAGAAATCCGAATATTTCCTACCACCAATTTCAATCAATATTTCTGTACTTCACCAATTTAAAAAATAATAATTGTTTTATATTTTTGTTTTAGATTTCTTGCCTGTAAAATGTGATGCATGCACAGGTATATATTGGTAAGTTCTAATAAGTAACATTTTTTTAAAAAAAATTTTTGTTTGCCTATACGTTCTAAGACAAATCTCTGATGACACAGCTCAAACCATATGAGTTATAGTAGTCACCAATGTCAATCCGCTTACAAAAAAAGTGTTCAAGTGCCCATGTGTCCATTATGCAACAAGCCTGTACCAACACCTCGGGGACAAAAACCGGATTTTATTGTTAGCCAGCACATTGACAATGACTGTCGGTTTACTGCGGGTAAAAAGGTAATGTTCACAACAACAATAGTTATAGTGAATAATTTGTTATAAATATTTAAATTGCAAATATGAATTCAATTATTTTTTTATTAGGTGTTTACAAATAGATGCACGGTAGTCAAATGTCGTGGAAAAGAAGCTGTGCCAGTGGTATGCAGTGAATGCCGTCAAAACTATTGCTTTAAGCATCGCCATCCTTTAGACCATAGTTGTGCCGGTAGTGTAAAAACTGTTCAAAGAAAACTGCCGTGAGTAGATATTATTTTTTTTTTTTTCATCTATACCTATATATTTATTTATGTTTAGAGATGTAAAAGGTTTCTTTGGAACCAATGGAATTAGTAAAAATAAAACCTTTACTGCAACTGCTATACAAGGGAATATGGTAATTTGAATTAAAATATTTAAATACTTTAATGTTTTAGTAATCTGTTCTAAGTAAAAGAATTATAATTAAATATTTACATTTTTTTAAAAATTATATTTTCAGAGTGAAGATGAAGCATTGGCTAGAGCTTTAACTGAATCTGAACGCTTGACAAACAGACCTATTGAGAACCCGCAGCAAAGATGTTCGGTTTCATAAAATTGTCAATTATTGTCAGTTATTCCACAAAATTAAAATGCACATTTTACAATAGTGCATGTTTTATTGTAATATTTTAAAAATTATCAAATTATTAAGACATATATCTAATCTATATTATTTCTATTTCTTTCTATTATTGTACCATTCCACCAAAAAAAATTTGCATTAATGTTTCATTTTCATATTTTATATAGTATTTATAAGCAAAATAATAACTTGAATAATTTCACTTAACAAAATAATTCAAGGCTTATAAAGGGTATGTCAATTTCACAAGAAATAAAATTATCCGTCCTCGTTTATGTTCACATTTTTTAAAAATATATTGCAGTTTGATTTGAAGAAAAGTATTAAACGGAATATTTTATTTTTTTTGTTTAGATTATTACCATTGATTATAAATTATTGCATTTATATATTTAATTACCTAACTTACAAATTTTGTTGCAAGAGCACAAGTTGAAATTGAAAATAAAATTTGTGTATGTAAACTAAACTAATTAATAGTTAATTTTAAAATATAAAAGGCAATCATATTTTATAAAAATGTAATTTAAAGGTTAAATCTAAGTTAGTATAATGGTATTGAACAACTTAGAAACTGAAGAATGTAATTTTTTTTGTGATAGGCGAGTTTGAAGTGGAGATGAGTTAGCGCAAGGGATGGTTAATTTCATGTAGTTTGTCATTTCTACGGTGATTAACACATGCTTAGAATTGTGTTTCACATATAATCTTAAGAAAATTTGTTAAAAGATTTTTGAACTCAAATTACTCTGCGATAAATCAAAATATTGTTATTGTTTAAAGCTATTGTACGCAATTTTTTCATCAAATTCTTTTTCCTTCTGTACCATATTATGTTATTATTAATAGGCCATATACATACAAACTTTTAATATTTTTAATAAACAACAAAATAACAAAGACATCAACCACATATATTTTACCTAAATTTATTGTGTTCTTTATAAATTGGTTTATACATTTTTTTTTATTATTATTATTATTATTCATTAACATAAGACTAACATGCTCTATAATATAATATTAATAATAAATGTAATTTATGATAAATGTACAAGACAAGTATAATATTTACAAAACTCGTTGGTTTGGCTTTTTTTCTTCTTTTATGTAAAAAAAAAAAACAAACAAAAATTACATTTTGCCACTACACATTGTCACATAAATTTTAAAAATGTCTACAATTCATTCCTATAAAATAAAAACTGTTGTATAATGTTTTTCTTTGTCGTTTTTGGCTTTATATTGTACTGTCGTAAAATGTATTCTATATACTATATAAGATACATTAAAAAAAATTTAATAAAAAAAAAAATGCATTTTGGGTCTTTCATTAGTAATCCTAATAATGAATAAAGTAATTAAAACACATTCTCAGCAACGTTGTAGTAGATACTAATCTTTTTTTATAGTTTGAGGAGCTTCTGCAAGACCTTTGACCTAAAAAAAAACAAAATTATAAAATGTTAGCGCAACATAAATTGATTAATTAGTTATAAGTAAAGACCGAATATATATTCTCTTAAAACACCTAAAATATGATTCAAATATTCTCTTAGAAGTTTGAAAAATAATCAATGTACATCAATTTATTTATTTTTTACAACATTCCATACATAATTAATGACACTTGTGTATTAAAATAAAATAATAATAGTTAAGTAAGAGTAAGAATATAATATAAATATAACAATACAGGTAATTTAATTTTTAAAAACTAAAAGTCACGTTACACACGATTGAAAAAGTGTAAAACGAAATATTTGAAAATTTGTATAGTTGATGATGATAAATGATTATAAACAAATACATTACTATTATTATCAATTTGAAAACAACTGCCAGCATTTCAGATTAGCTACCATATTTAGTTAACAATAACTTATAATAGGTAGGTACCAAAACACTAAACTTTTTTATCAAAATGATACAAAAAAATTGTCAATGTACAAAACATATTTTTCCAGGTACTGTATTATTAAAAATAATATTTTTTTCTCACAATTTACAAAATCTTTAAAAATATGCAAAATAAGCTAAATATTCCTTGAACCATGAAATATTCTCAAATATGCAAAAAAGTTTTTTTTCACAAACTCAAAATTTAACACATCATCAACATTTCTTACTCTTATAAGGCTGCATAAGCTCAGTAATGATATGTAAAAACATATTTAAATCTGGTCTTTAGTTATAAGTATTAGTATGTACATATTATATCTATAAAAAGGTAAACAATATGTTTTTGATTTAAATTTTTGCTGGACTATAATAAAATTAAAAAATATTTTAATAATGTATAGGTACATAAATTTCATTCAATTAAAACTAAGTATAAAATAAATAATTAACATTTGATTAAAATAACGAAATGGTTATAATAGTATAGTATAATATAAATTTTCATATAATATTATTTTCCTGATTGATTTTAGATTCTGAGCAGAGCGAGGAATGTGTTGGTGGTTTTACAATAATGTTTTTTTTTTTTTTATCAGTGAACAACTCTTTTACTAGAATCTTTGTCCATTTTTCAAGTTTGGCACTTTTTCTGAAGGGAAATTTTCTTACGGTGGTATTTTAGTGGGGTTGTTTTTGATTTTCTCAGGGGTTTTCATAATAAATGAGAAAATGTACAATCTTAAATATTACAACTTTTAGAAGCATGTATAACTGAACTCTGTTCAGAATTGTTTTTCATTAGCAATAGTTAATCATTGCATACAGATATACATTAAATTTTCCTTCTATCTTCCGAACTTCTCACAACAGTTACCCATCCATCATGTGAAGTATAAAAAAGCGAGATAAATTTACTTGGAGAATTCCAAAACTAAAAAAAATTAATTAATTAGATAAATTAATTTGTAAAATTGAATGTTTTTTTTTTTTTTTTTAAAATCATAATATATATTATATACTAATTAAATAAATGGTATTTTATTAACAAAAAGTATTAAGTTTAAAATGTTTTTAAAAATATAAAATGTAATAATAATTTATAAATTTGGAAACATTTTCTTTCTTTAGGTCATTATAGAGTAAAATAATAATAATAATAATTTGTAATTATTATTATATGTAGTTAAAATATAATATATATATTTTGCTACTGTAAACTATATTAAGAGTGAGTCTAATATACATAACAGACATACTTTTCGCGTGGGTGGGCCACTGTTGTACGTGAGAAGTTGGGAAGGTAGAGGGGAAATATAATATATATCTGTATACAACAATTAACCATTGCTAATGGAAAAAAGTATTCTGAGTGGAGTTCGGTTAATAGTGTTGCTTTATATATATATATATATATATGTCATATTATAAAAATATATTTTTTCTTTAATAATATTTGTTTAATATTGTATTCATTTTCCTACCTTTTCTTCTATTTATTGGGAATACTTGAAAAAATCAAAAAATGAAGTGCTATTATTATATAGTGGAGCAAAATTACTGGTAGAAAAGTTGTCTACAGAAAAAAATAAAATAAAATAAACATCATTCTAAAAACAATACAGTCATTTCTCCGCTCAAAATCTAAAAAAGAATAATAATATAGTAAACCAAAAGTACTCATAGGTATTATTAAGCCAGGCCGTTGTTATATATTATATTATATACATTATTTTGGAATTCATATTGTATACAATATAATATAAAAATGTCTACCATGCACAATAAAAATCTCAAAATATCAATTTTTAGATTTAATATATTTTGCTTAAACAAGGAATTAACAATATGAACCTCTAGTATTTTCTAACATATTATAATATAAGTCCATAAAATAAAATAGAAAGTACTATTATAATAACTTTTATTAAATATTTAATGGGTACTACACCACATACTGAATATTGCGAGTTGTGTCTATTCTTTTTCAATTTGATAATTTAATTTGAATTAACATTTTTTTTTTCGTCGTGAAAATCAAACAAAAAGAACTTAACTTTGGACTATTCTTTTTCAAAATAATTATCTAATTTTTCGTTTGTAATTTTTTAAATTTAAAAATATTAGGATTATAAAGTCAGCAAAAAAACCTGATGTTTAAAGTATTTTAACCTAGTCTTTTTTTACCTGTTACCATTCCGAGTACTGTACTGATAAATTATTATATTCTGTAACAATACTTGTCAAAACTAAAAATTTCAATTTTTTTTTTTTTATTTATTTCTTGTAATTTATTAACTTTTACATTTTGTGTTGACAACTAATATTATATTATATTAATATTATTATTATTATTATTATATACACAAATATTTACTTACCTTCAAACGATCAGCTGTCTTCAAAAAAGCTGGCAATTGTTCCTGACTTATATTAACCTCTCCTGCATACATAAATTCTAGTATAGACTGCAAATGGCTGAACGGTACGTCTTTAAGTATGATGATTGGATGTTTTGAAGGGTTTTCCTAAATATTTATAAATAAATAACCATTATTAAATTTAAGCAGTGTATAAAGTAAAGGGGGACTCATATTTCAAAAATTGAAGCGTACTTATTCTTTTTGTTTGAAGTAGAACGTATAAGACACAATTGTGGAATAGGCTCCACCCTTGGATAGTGTTTATTTTTTAAATGCAATTCTTATATTCTACAAATGTTTACATAATATATATTTTGTTTATATAATATCCTTCAACCCCCTCCCCTTGAACAACCATAGGATCCGCTACTGATAGTACATATTTGTTTGTTCAAATGTTTAACTTATAAAAAGTAAATTATACAACACAGATTTAGTTAGCAGTGATCTTGGGTGCAAACTTCTGGGCACTTTTTAGGTTTAGTGTGACCTACCAACAATTGTAATATTATTATTCAATTTGGAATCACCATAAATACTTAGGTATTTTTAAATTTGTTTAAAATTTTGATTACTAATAAATTGATAAACAAAAAAAAAAAAAAACATACATTTTTAGTCTAAAATTATATTTTGATACAAATACTTTAATTTTCCCATCAATATAAAAGTTGTAACAACATTACAAAAACCAATGTACCTATTTAAGTAAAAGGTCTAAAAAAAAAACCCATGACATAACTACCTATTCAAGATTTAAATATAACTGTATAAATATTATTTAATATTACTAAAATATTGTATAATATTACTGTAATTGTCGTTTATTACTCACAATTTAACTAACTTATCTGAAACCACCCATTAATTTTATCACTGGAAAAATTATAGTATTTACATTTCCGTACACACTATTGCTATCAGTAGGTCATTTGGTCATTTTAGATAGTATAGGTCACTCTCTAGACCAATACCAAATTTGTTTTCTAATAGCAATTATTCATACCTAATGAATAAATATATACTTTAGAATAACTATGAATAAGGTACCTACATAATTCAAAAATAATAGTATAATTTTGGTACCTAGATAAATTTTAATAAAACTAATAAATAAACTGAATAGACCCATGTAGAATCAAATATAAATTAAAAAACATAGGTAGATACAGAGAAATTATAGGTATCAAGAGATAATTCATTTTTGTTCAAATTCAATATTAAAAGAAATACGATTTGATCAATTAGATATTTGGTTATCTTGGTGATAAATAGTTATACTTAATAACTATTGTTTCTACCACGCATGTTCTGCCCACATCAACATTCTCTACGAGATCTCTTTATTTTATACTTAATCTTCGAAAAAGGTAAGTTACGACTAAAACTGTGACTATAGAGTGATGTAGTGGAAAATAGCAGCAGAAATTTGTTAGAAGTTTGGTCTCGATGATAGGTAAAACCAAAGAAGAAAAGTTATTTGTGCTGTAATTATAATATCATAGGTACCTACCTACATTTTATTTTTACACATAGAAATGATAAACTTACATAGGTATTATATTTATTGTCTACACAAATTTAACTAATAGACTACAATTGGAAACAAATTAGCCCACAACTATTATTATAAACAAGGTATTTGTAATAAACTTATATTTGATAATTTAAATCATAAAATATGTTCATGTCACTTGATTTGTTTTTGAAGAGTTTAAAATTGATTTTATCAAATTGACTGGGTAATATCTAGATGCAATAAAACCAATAGTGTGTATGAAAACTTACCTGAAAACTATACTAACATACCTATCTACCTGCAGTTGAAAATATACACCAGGTATTTTTAAAGTTATCTACATAATATTGCATAGCGTAAACATAAAAATTATACAGTAAGTGTACTAGACTGAAAAGATATTTTTTATTTTCATCTCCCCTTCTTAGATAACCTAGTAAATTTTTAATTCATAACATCTTATCAATAGCATTGTTAGTGGATATTTTGTTTTTATTTTTAAACCAAAAATGGTGAAGTCAAGGTTTGTATAACTTAGGTACGAAAACAAATAGATATTTACCTCTAACAAAGCTTTAAAATAAGGGCTGCAAGCTGATAAGACCATTTTGTGTGCCTTGCACGTCTGTCCTTCGCACGCCAACGTCACGTCCGTGAAGCTCTTCTCGTTCCTCAGGTGTTTAAAAGACGACACCATATTGCTCTGGTAATCGTTCCATTTCAAAAAGTATTGCTGTTGATCGGCCATTATGATCTGCAAAGCGACCGGTTTACTATAGGTCCGTCGTAACTAGGTAATACCTAGGTGCCAAAGAATATTTACCTATTTTCAATTCGGATTCGCGGAATTGATAACGGGACGTACTCGTCGTCGTCTTCGGGAACACGAGAACCGGCACGGTCGATGATCGCGGGGCAGCTGGCGTCTGGCGGTGAAGACTGAAACGGGGATTCGTCGGCGGCACAGCACAATACACCTACGAACTTGAACTTGGATAACGGCGCGGCGATAACGTTCCGGTGTCAGAAATCGTGTCGACGACGAGGACGCTGGTGGCGGGCGATCGAGTCGTGCGTGCGGCGATGGACGGGACTCGTCTAGGACAGTGGAAACACGTCGTGGAAAAACATAACAATTACGTGTACCGGCGGCGGGCGAGATGCGATGCGATTTATCAATGGCGAAACAATCGGAAAATCGACGGAATAAACAAAACGCCGAAAAACGTTGACCCGACGTGATGACGAGTGACGGCCGCGGTGCGTGCGTGAGCGTGAGTTACTCTGTGTCGGTGCGCGCCGTCCGCGAACGTGTGCGTGCGTGCGCGCGGCGCGGCGCCGTTTTCTTCGTTATTCGCAACGTTCTCGGGCGGAAAAAAGCCCGTTGCCGCCGGTCCCGAATTCCGTGTTTCCCCGTGCGGACGACGTGCACCACGGCCGTCGTCGCCGTGACGTCCGTCGCGCGAATAACCGTGGTAAACTGTTGTGGTACAATGTTTTAACGATACGCCATCCGGGGACCCTTTTGAAAAATCGCGACACTCTCTGTCAACGTTTTCAAAACGGCCGACTCGTGACGCGGTTTAACGCGGTGCTGACCTAACGGGAGAAAAACAATAATCGGGCGCCGTGATATTTTCAGACATTCTCGATCGTTACGTTGAATCGACGCGGTTCCGCGTCCCGTCGTTTATTTCGCTTTCGCGGCCCGGTGACGCGAACCGCGGCGGCGGTCGGAAATGGGAAATTTCTGTTGTATGTTTTTTTTTTTTTTGTCTTTTTACGAAATTTTCTACCCGCAACACGGTTCGTACTGCTGCGTACACCGGACGCGAGCGCAATAACAATATTATCGTTATCCGTTTTGCATTAATTAACGTCATCACGTTGGCCGCACTGCCGGATTTATCATCGCGGTTTTATTAATATTTTTAATCGAAAATCAACCGCGGGCGCCGCGTACGCATGTATTGCAGTGTATTGCAGTGTCCATATCGATTAACCGTCGTCGTTTTTAAACGGTCGCCGTGCCCGTTTCTACCCACGAACGCCGCGGGCAACGAGTGTGATCGTTGGTAATGTACGGTCCGTATGCGGTGCTGGAAAACGATCGCGGGGACGTGCGGATCGCGCGCGCTATTTTTGCCCCGATCCGCCGGAAATGGTCGAAGACAACGACTCGCCGGCCCACACCCGTTCGTGTAACGCCCGTATTATTATCCGTCGTGACGCGAAAATGTCCATACAATTTTTATCTGTCTGTCACGGCGAATTATCGACGGTCATTGGCGCCGACACGCGGGATTTCCGTACGGGGGCGCGTTGAAAAATCGTTTGCCGTTCATGGGGGGTAATCGGTAAGAAAGAACAACGGAAAAAGAGAACAACGATTTTAAAATGTCGAGTATATTAATTAGTTTGGAAAATTAAAAAAAAAAAAAAAATTGTTTAGTATAATTTGTTGCAAGTATTGAAGTAGAAAAAATATATTTCTTGTGAAAAACGTCGGTTTTTAATTGTAAAAAAGTATTTTCATAATAACGAGTGTAGTTGCAATGTGGCAATCTTCCATTTCTTTCGTTCGTTGAAATTACCTACGAAGACTATTACATACTTCCATGTTATTATTTGAGTGAACTAAATTCAATCTCTCAAAAGTCACTAAAGTGTTCTAATGTACAATATATGTATTTTTTTTTATTTCTCATACGTAATAATCAATTATTATCATCAAAATTGTTCGTTTTATCCGGGATTAAGGGTGCAGCAGTCGTATCTTTAAAAAGGTCTAGAAACATTGTTTTTGAACAACAGCAATATTGGAATATAGAAATCCGTATGGAAAAAATTTGGTAATAAATTATTAATGTTATATGCATATATAGGGTATAGCGAATGCAGGATCAAAAAGCCCCCGACCAAAAACCCGCACGCAAGGGACAAAAATTCTCGGATTCTATTCAAATGTTCCGCGGGACGCAATTCGCGGTTTTCCGTTGGGTTCAACGCGATGACTCCCGGTCGCGCAAAAACGACAAGGTGGGTAACGGACGGACACGAAAAAACCGCGCCGAACGGGGGGGGACACTGTGTTGCAGCCGTACTTCCGTTGGAAATCCGTTTGTCCGCGTGCGTACATTCATTTTGTTTCGTCCCGGTTTATTGCTCGGAAAACCCTGTGTAGAATTCGGACTCGCGGGGGAGGGGGGGGTGTAGTGGGGTTTTGAACAATAGTTTTCAATACGGTTTATAGTCGATCTGTGGTCCGCGTCGGTTTTTCGCAAGGACCCCGCAGTTTCCGCAGCGGACAAACGTCAAGCGAACGTTCGTTTTCCCCCCAATTACTACCGGTACGGGGCGCGCGTCCATGTGAATTGAAAACGGGTACTACTGTCGTGACAGAGCCGTGCGGATTATTGTTATTATTATTATCATTATCATTATTTTTCCGTTGTCTATTCCCTACTTTAATGACCGCGCGATCCGCAAGCCGATTTTTCGGCAATTCGGAACACGCGCCGAGAGATGACGAAACGACTTTATTGCCTGCGGATAGAGCGCGTACGACGCGACGTCCGTTGTAAAGATAGTAGTTGACCGGCGACTGTCACGCCGGCGGTTGAGACGGTCCTGCGCGCGGCAACGGATTGAACAGTGCCGTCGATCTCGACGATAAATTGTTATTCATTTTTATTTTTTTTCGCGAACGTGTGTAAAAGAGCACGGTATAATGAACGACAAACGGAAATCGGCAAATCAGCAATACGATTGATAACGAAAAATGTCAAAATTATTGTTATAATTTTTTTTTTTTGAGGAGGGTGGGATGTTTTTGAAAATCGGTTGTTGAAAACTAGAACAATTATATATAACATTGAAACGGAATGAGTAAACGACCATCGAAAAACAAAACATTTCGGGGGGGAGGGGGGGTGTTTGAACGCCCAAAACGCCACCAACAGCTTTTTAACAAATTTCACGCTCGGGCCGAAACGGGCCCATCTCGCTTTTGTGCGATTTCGAGAAATTAGGAATAAAACGTGTTCTCCGGCCTTTTCGACGGACATTTTTCTGCCGCCTAAACGACGCTTGGTCGACGCACGCTCTTTTTTACCGCTAGAAAAAGCATTGGTGACGCGCAATTTTGTGCGACGTGCCGCCCGAGTGGACAGGGAGAGGTTCTCGTCTTATTCTCGTACGGGAAAAACGTTTTTAAACGGTTTCTTCTTTTGCGGAACATCACATCAAACACGGGCAATAATCGTTTTCAAAATAAAATGTTCAATGTTTATTAACGTTGCAACCGTGTAATATTTTATCACGCGGTCGTACGTGCCGCACGTCCAAAATACTAACGTTCGTACGCGTGCAATAGGCGCGCAATCGTAAATCGTAACGCCGTTGCTATCTACTTCACAGTGACCGTTGCGGCGGCGGTAATGGCGGAAGGATGAATGTTTACCTGATCCGCAAACGACCGATAAACGATTTAGACCAATCGACGCGAATGCCTACTGAATTTCACATGGTTTCGAACTCCTCTCGTGCTGTGACGTTCCAGATTTTTTTTTTTTATCTATTTAATTGTTACAAACGCAATTAATTTTTTGTTCACTACGAGCGACACGGTGAAATGAAAATCGAAATACGCCACTCTGACTTCGAAATAAAAATAAAATAGGAAACGATTGAGTACGAACGTAGTAATGGTTCAAATTGTTTGACACCCGTTGAAAACAATAAAGAAGAATGCCCGGTTAGCGATGGTAGACTAAATTTGAACGATAATGACATTGTTAATTATTTTAAACCAGCTCGTGTGTCGCACGAGTTAAATTTATTAATGTTCAAAATTACTACGGTACCCAGATATATCTCTCGAATTTCTATGCCATTGGAAAACGAAATTTAAAATTTCGGTTTAACTGGTTTTCTCGGCGGGAGTTGGTTAGTTTATTCGAAAACAACGGACGGAGCTTGTTGTAAATATCGCGCGCGTGTTTTTCTTTGCACCGTGGCGGTGTAGGAAGTGTTTCACTTAAATCTCTTGTAAACATTTTTTTTTCGAAATGGAACGCCGTAGAAAATGTTCGCAATCGTGAAATAACCGAGCATCGCAAAATTGCTGTTCTTCTTAAAATGGCTGAATATATGTATAAATAGTAACTCCGAATTAATATCAAATTATAAAGTGTTGTTCTACGGTAGAACATACATTTTTTTTTTTTTCAAATTTAATCGTTCTATCACACCTTAATAATATAAAAAATAATACAATTGTATAAACATTATAAATATATTATAAATGGTAATCCACAAACGAATTCTACGTGCGCCACTGATGTCCGTTTTCATCAAACAGTGACGTTGACCCGGTTTTGACCGAAGCCTCAGAAATTTTATCGATTATGGTGAAACGCATAATGGGTGGAATGGGTACGTTTGTATTTCATAAATATAAATTTATTTTTACTGCGCACTGCCTTCAAAACAGCACACCGTATTGAACCATAAGTAACTAAACTGTATCAATTAATTTTCCGGAGTTTTCTACGCAAAACGAAAATAGTTATAATAACGATATCGGTACTATCGATAACGAATGAAAAATAATAAATATCCAGCTTAAAAATAAAACAAAATCGTTATCATGTAGAGGGGGATGTACGTCAAACCGGATGTATGCATTGCCCAATTATCTGTATAATAACACAATAACGCAATACGTGTTATCATAAAAAAGTTGTAAACATAAATATTGTTATCAGCTTTATAAAACTAAATTGGCAGTTTTATTGTTTACCTCGTAGTACGAGTTATGGCTCGGCCCTCTGTATCGTTCCACTATAGAATGACGAATCAAATCGACTGTTACGTTTACTACTCAGTGGTCTGCGAAGACGGTATTAATTTTAATAACAATGAGCAAATAAATTGTTTTTTTTATTTCACTCAATTTTTCGTTATGAATATTACAGTCTCTCGGAACACATCCATGGTGGACAGCCATAGGATTTTAAGAACTTCGGTTTTCGACCAGTCACGGGTCTTTGTCAAAAACTAAAGTCCAATAATTTCAAAGTCCTGTCGTAGTTCAGATCAATGACGTTCAGCGAATTTCGTAAGACAATGTATTATTTACCTAAATTTGTGTTGACAAATCGCAAGCGGATACGTTTGGTCGCCGAGTCCATAACCTTCTGTGTAGTAACCAGCAGTCTGGGATGGCTGGGCTATGAAATTCGCGAGTTGATAACTTCCATCGAAAATTCTGTTCAAAAAGATCCAATGCTGCTCAACAACAAAGCACCAGAATATGTGTTTGTCGACAAACCAATGTTCACTGGTAAATTTGGCATTGAATTACAACTATTTACATGGTTTACCTACCTATACAATATAAATTAATAATGTCAAAAAAATATCAATTTTTTTATGTCTAGTTTTATTTATGTAGTTTTGTTTAACAGTTTGTTACTAACCTCATCTCATCATAATACATATTGTTACGGGCGTCTGCATATTTTCTTTAAATATTATAATATTATAATTATCATATACAGCACAACAACAGAGTATTATATAAGTATGGGCCACAACGGTATTCGTGAAGTCAAATTAAACGGGCGATAGTTGTTCGGCATCAAAGCTACATCCTCCTGACAGAGACTGATTGTCTAAATCAATCTCAGCTGCTGCTGATCTCGGGCACTCTGAATTGACAAGACGGCTGTGTACTAAGGCTCCGGCGCAACACGAACGACCGCGAACAAACTATTTTAGCAATATATTTATGCGCGTATTTTTGCACAACCCAGATGCATGGACCAACATGTTAGGTTATCACTCGGCAATAAAATGTTGTTGCTGAAAAGCGCCGACTGAGCATCTTTAGCTGGAGGTCCAGGGTACATATACTGGCCGCCGAGAACGCTTTTTCAGACGAGTCTGAACACTATCAACCGCAGGCACCTTCACGCCAGACAGACTTGTAAATTTAAATTAAAAATGTTTGAATATTTTTCAACTTAAATAAAAATAATAAGATATTGTGTCTACTCATTCAACTTAACTCTGTGTTTGAAAATACGCCCGCAACAATATTATCATAACAGATGCAATATATATATTAACAATTAAATTGTAATTAATCTATCTTCTTTAATTATTTGAGAACTTAAATAAATGATTCTGCTTTAATGACATCTTAATTTAAACTTTTTAGAATTTAACTTAATTTAAAATATTTTATTTTTTTTATATTAACTGTTTAACATAGTTAGAAATAAAATCGCATATCATATCATACCTCTGATATAGTTATACTTTAGTCTTTGATACTTAATAGATATTGGTTAGCTGTTTGATTATTATAATAATGTAATTTTAGTAAAATATGTATTAATATAGTAACGTAATTTATTTATAAAACTTAGATACTTTGTATTCAGGTATCCTTATGGATTTTGAGTGATAATCTATTGACATTATAATATAAATCATATTATTACTTGGATATATTGTATTATCAATCATGATATGTATACTTATAATTTTTTTTATGCGTTTATTATTTTAATTATACATTAGATATACATTTTTTATTTTAAGCAATTAATATAAAATATTGTATTCAAATATTTATACTTTGTACACAAATGAAGAAACTTATGTGTAATTAAAGAATAATTTCAAATAAAAATCAAATTAAGTATCATTTTTCAAGCTCCATTTCTAATTTAGTGAATTACTAAAAATATATTTTCTTTTTTAAATAAAAGTTTATTTTTTATACATTTTTTCTTGTTAATTCTTATATTTTTTTTTATTGGTAGTACAAATTATAATAACTTTAAACAATTTTTTAACACTTAATTTTTAATCATTTTATGAGCTCTAATATTATGTATAAAATATATAAATGTATTACTGGTTCTATTATATAACTAATGTTTATTCTAAATTCTAATAATAATATAATTTAATGTTATTTTTATAGAGCTCGATGAATATCAAATCATTGATAGCAACAGTATTATTCAGCCGACAAACCCTCCTGTATTTTTCTTGCAAATATGGAATGATTTCAAACATAAAACAGCTTGGAAACTTTTGGAAATGGCCAACAAGTCTAAAAATTCTAAAATAGCTTTGGCAGCTACTCAAAAATTGACATCTATGGTTCATCTAAAAGGCAAACAATAGTTATTATTAAAATAACTTTTTTTTTAAATTTATATAATTTTTATTTTAGATTCGGATTTTCAACATCTAGCTCAAATGAGTCAACCACATACTTTGGTTGGTTTAGCTCGATCAGCTAATGTGAATCCAAAATTTTTCTTACCCCCTAGAAATATGAGTTGGACAAAAGATGTATAAATAAAAATAATTATTATTTTGTGTATGAAATAATAAATAAAGTTATTTTTTTTTTTTTAGGAAATTTTATACAAAGTCCGTAATTTATTAATTAAATTAAATGAACTAACGGAACATAAATGTTTATCATACTTCATAGCTTATGCATTTAAAGTAAGCAAAAACATATATAATAAATATAAATGTAATATTTAATATATTTGTTCATGTTTGATTATTTGATTTTTATAGAATAAACAGCTTGACTATTATCAACCAGAAGATATACCACCAGATTTTCGAAGTATGCACATAGATAATGATAATATTCTGCAATTAAGTATAAATGCTTTGTGTCACCATTGCAACAATGAAAAAAATGTCACTGGTATGTAGTATTCTATTTTATTGTCTTTGTTTGAATACCAAATGGATCCTACCTACTTAAAAAAAATTTAAGTGGAACATTTATGTAAGTTAAAGTTATCAACTTTTAATGTTTTCTATATAGCTATGGTAAAATTAGGAGGTCTGCAAATTTTAATGGCACTATATCAGTATTTACAACATGATGAAGAAGTAGCTGAAGAAATTGGAAAATTGCTATCTGTTGCCTCCTTAAACAAAGATCTTACCCAAGATATTTGTGTAACTGGTATGGTTAAAAAATATATTTTATTTATTACCTTTGTTGGAAAAACAAAATTATAAAACTTTTTCAGAACTTTCAGTTAGATAACATTGCTTTTTATTTTTATAACTAATTATTAAATTTATTACTTCATTAGTATTATATTATTGCGACTGATAATAATAATTATTTATGATTTAGGTTGGATCAGTATTTTGTTTAAGTGGAAAAATCACCAAAATTTTAGAATCCAATCTTGGGCTAACCGTACATTGTTAAATATGGATAATGAAGATCCTATTAATGGCAATTATAAGTTTGGAAAGCAAACAGTATTACTATATCCAAAAGATCGAAGTCATCAAGATGCTACAATTGATGTAGTTCTTGTGCATGGTCTTTTGGGTGGTGTTAGCTTTTCATGGCGTGAAAAAGATCTATTTATCAACGAACCACTTGGCTTATTTGGTGAATATTAATTAATCATATTTTTAATGTACCTAATCATTATTTTAAATGATAATCAAAATTATATAACTCGAAGAACATTTGTCTTCTATTTTGAATTTAAATGACATCATTATAATGATGGGTAATCTTTTAATAATAGATATGAGTAGTAAGACAGATACTTATAGTACCTCTAATACAATAACACAAAAGAGACCAGTTGATGAAAATATGCAAGACTATATAGATATTTACAAAGAAGTGAAAGCTAGAGAGTGGAATCTAGTTGGAAAAGAATTTGAATTTGTTTTGAATGATATACCAATTAAAGAAAACACGAAAGGAAATGGAATTTACTCATTAAATGGGTAAAATTATATTTTTAATTAAGGTTAAATTATGTTTAATTTATTGTTTTTTGTTTAGAACTGATTCTGCTATACGACAAATTGCTATGAACAAAAGTTACAGTCAATGTTGGCCATCTGATTGGTTACCCACTGACATAGATGGTCTTCGTGTAATTGGTGTGGATTATAGTACAACACTATCTGAATGGCTACCATCATGTCCGTTAAAACAAAAGAGGTAAAATTGTTATGTTCACTTTGTACACAGTTAGGATGGAGTTGCCATAAATGACCAGTATCCTTACTACTGTGGTCACTAATTTTTATTTTATTCGTAAATAATGCTATTTTGTAATTTGATGAACCATATTATGGTTATTGTTTTATCATTATTATTATTATTATATTTACTGGATGATATCAATTACAAAAACATAAATAGCGTAGGATGTCCATAGAACATGAAAATGTAATTTTAAAATATTAATATTAATCTTTCATTCCATAATGTTCTGAAGACTTAAATTTAAACTGATTATTGGTTAATTTATTATATATTTATGATAAATCATAAAGTTTAGAAAGTCTAAACTAAAGTTTAGAATTTTTTACAATAATTATAGATAGATTAAATCTAATATTAATAAAAAACAATTCTGTAGATAGCTATAGGTAGTAACTATACCTTTTTTAAAAATTATTTCTAGGCATCGTACTCTTGAGGGGCGTACGGATAAATTAATGATTCAGTTACTTACTATCGGTATTGGAGATCGACCGATTATTTTTTTGGCTCATTCTATGGGTGGACTTTTAGTAAAAAATATGTTAGTTACAGGTAAATTATTTAATATTAGATAAATATAATTGTGCATGAAGTATAAATAATAAAATATTTCAGCTCGAAACAGTGATGATCCAAATGTTAGGAAACTCTTTGAGAAGACAAGATCTGTGTTTTTTTTCAGTACTCCACATCACGGGTCCCCATTGGCCACTTTGAACAGTGCATATCGATTCTTTTTATGGCCATCCGTAGAAGTAGATGAACTTAGAACAGGTATTTATTTTGTAAAGTTTAATTTGTTCACATTAGTTTAATATTTTTAAAATGATTATCACTCTATTTAAAGATTCACCTAAATTGGTATCTCTCCATCAACAATTTTTGGAATGTGTACAAGAGAATCCAATGAAGATTGTGACATTTGTTGAAACCTGCCCTACAGAATTTACTGCTCTAAAAGTTCCAATATTGTGTGTACCAAAAGATGCAGCTGGTAAGTTTAAATTATCTATAACATAATATAGCTTGAAGTCATAACTATAAATTTCAAAAATATTTTTCAATTTCTATGAAACACATAAGTCAATATAGTTTGGTAATTGAAGAGTTAAAATGATAAATTAATTTTAAAAATACTGCTTTAAAATTTTTCAAACATATAAATTGAATGTATTTTTTTTTATATAATTAAAGTGTAGTTTTCTTTTATCATAATATATTGTTATTTATTAAATTTATATATATTCAGTACAATCAATCTGATTCTTTTCGTTGTTGTTCAGTGTCCTAAACAAATATCCAAGTTGGTATTATATTTTATCAAATCGTGCAGATTAATGTATCTAAAACTCAATTATTTGAATGTTTTTATATATTTTTGCAATTTGTATTATATTTTATTATACTAGTATTATACTCTTAAATTTATTTACATTGAAGTTTTTTTTTTATTATTATTTAGATCCGTCAATTGGCGAGCTTTACGAGTTGCCATTAAATCATATGTCTATCTGTAAAGCTGATTCTAAGTAAGTAAACAATTTGCTGTTATTTACATTTATTAAATTCATTAGTGGGTAATACAATATACACTATTTAAGATTTTTAGTGTAGCGAGAAATGTATTAGTTTTACTGTAATGTTTTTTTTTTTTAATCTGTGAACAACTTGTCTACCAAAAATCTTACTCTAATGTATCAAGCGTAGTACCTATTCTGAAATAAAATTTTATCTTCTTAGTACTTAAAGGAGTTTTTTTCCAAGTGATTTTCATAATAATTTGAAAAAAAATAGGAGAATTTACAAAAATAATACTTTTATTATTTTCAATTTTGTTTTTTTGTTGTAATTCAGTTGAAAATGTTCATAAAGACTTGATATTTGAACAGAATGTTAAAATTGACTTTTATAGACGTGGTTAAATGTTCAAAACATTTGTGCCATTTTTGAGCTATTTACAGACATTTTAATTTTGCGAGTTTTTAACGTAATTTTTATTTAGTTGGTACTCTGTAAATAAAATTGTTAGACCCAACAGAAATTTTTTTTGAAAATTTAACTAGAGGTTCATTTTAAGTTGTACTTAGTGGTCAACAAAAAATAATTGATTCTAATGTAGTATTTTTTTTTTTATAAGAATTTTAATATCAAATTTTGACAAAAATCATATACATGGCATTTTAATACATGTATAACAGAACTCTGCTCAGAATTGTTTTTCATTAAAAATGATAAATCATTTCAAACAGATATCCTTCCTTCTCAACTTCTCATCTGTAACAGTGGCTCACCCTCCTTGCGAAGTATAGCTGTCTTTTTATTTAGAGATTATACAAATTGGTATTATTTTCTAAGAAATAAAATTAACGCATATTCTCCATTTCACGAGAAAAGGTACACGTTTTTACGTCTGTCGCTGCACATCTCCCATCACTTTTGCCCATTCACATACATAACGTAGAGGTAAGGAGTGGGAATAATTTGACCTCCGTGCTCTCGCCGATGCACGGAGCATATACCATCTCTAGTGAAACGAAGTATAGGGTATTGAAATTTTTTAATGTTAAATTTGTTTTCTTTTTATAAAAAGAACATTTGTATATTGTGTATTTTTGTTAGTCAAATAATTATTATTTAAGTTTACATGAGAACTTGATATGTTTTATATATTATTTTGTTTTACAGATTATCATTTGTGTATCAAAAAACATTGTCTGTGATTAAAACTATTGCAGCATATAGTAGTTAACACTGTTATTTGACATTTCGGCAATTTTATTGTTGTGACCAATCTATATTATAAAGGACTATTATTTAAGGATAACCAAAAATATTATTTATTACTTTGTTTTACTAATAATTGTATTTATTTATTTTTTAATATTTATTGTATTTAAATATGTATGTGCTGATTTAAATAATGTTTCATGATCTCATAATGAATTCTCATAAATTAAATTTTTATTTTATTCAAAACAAAACATACATCATTTAGGCTATTTCTTCTGTTGTTGGTTGCTTTAACGAATGTATCATATTCACCAGTTCTTGATATAGAAAACAATTCCTGTGAAACATATTCTGTTTAGTAGTTATATGCATTTTTAAGAACTGTATAAATATTTCTTCAAAAAATACCTATAATACTATCTCAAATATTTTTGTAAGTTATTATATTTTTTCATCTATTATAATATTATTAATAAATTCTTACCGATTTTTGGGTTTACAAATATTTCTATGATCCAAAGGAACCCCATATAAATCTCCAAATCCTGGATCTTTAAAAATAAAAAAAATAAATCCATAAATCATTTGGTCTTGTTCTGTATTCAGTTGCATGCATTATTATGGATAAAGAGTGAAATTTAAACTTAACCAAAGTGCTATTTTTATATTCTAACTTATAATTTTAATATTTAGAATTCAAATGGCCAATTTAATCATAGAGTTAATGAATGATATAATTGGTTTATGTAAGTATTAATTATAGTATGTTTTGTCATTTAGTGTTTTATTTGTTATTAATAATAAGTTAGAGAATTTGGAATTGGAAAGAACTGAATAAAATATATTGTCAAATTTAACACTTTACCTAATTAATGATACCTAGTTACTTACTATTAACAAAGTATTTACACCAACATTATACAAATGAACAGTGTAGTTTAACTTTGACCTTAAGAATGTGATTTTTATAAAAATCTATGAAGAGAAATGAAATATTTTACCAAACATACTCTGCTGTTAAAAACTTATACACCAAATTTTAATTTTTAAATAATAACTATTATTTGGTTTTTAATATATGAATTGAGAATATTTCCTGAGCATAACTTATTGACTGTTGGTGCATTATCAATACCAACAATTAAAGTTATAAACAAATAGTTTATCCTTTGCGATAATATAAAGTTCAAATAAATGCTTTAAAATTGTGTACCAGAAAAAATGTTTCTATCAAAATTCACACTTTATATAAAATGAGTTATAATATTAAAAAAATCTACTAAAATACTAGTATATCTTTTAATATTTTAAAAAGGTATGAAAATTTAAGAACCAAACTCAGTTTTTGTCATTTTAGGTACAATAAAATTAAAAAATTGATAAAATAATGGGTGATTTATATAAAAAAAATATACATTTTATAATAAAGGATCTTATTGATTATAAATATACATTAAGAATTTAGATACCTGCAGATTGTATAGATACGATTCTCAAATAAATTAATTTCATTAACGTCAACTTAGTTTCAATAAAACTTTTCACTTGTATATGTTTATTCGTATTCATCATCTCATGGAATGTCTGCTGAAGTTTTTGTATATCTTGTGTATCTGTTTAATACAAATTACAAATTATCATATTAACTGACTTCATAAATTTTAATATGTGAATATTATACCGTTTACTAATTCCTGTAGTTCAATTGATCGTTGAAACAATGGTAATTTTATATTAGCCAGGGGAGATCCATTATGGGGAACACTATAAAACAATATTCCTCTGGTGTTAGTTATGATTTGGTGGGATTGCTGGTTTTCATTGGCTGTAATGTTACAATAGGTTCGTACATAATAATTTTATGCATAAATATAATATAGCTAATAAACGACATAAATTAGTACCGTGAATTAAAATTTGTTTTATGAACAATCCTCCTTTAGAATGACCGACCCACGTAATGGGATTGTGCCCGACATCAAAATCTCGTAAAAGTGATATCATCTCCAAACCTCGATCTTTCATTGTTGTCCTGTATAAAATCAAACCATTTAAATAATATTATTTATATTTTTTGAATTTGTGTAGGTATAATTAACACAATTTTATATAATAGTTAATAGCCTGTAATAATAGATTAATATGAAGAGTTCTAAAACGTATAGGTTATTTTCATTTTAATTCATTGGATACCTATATTATGTGTAAAGATATTTATAGTTTATACATGAATCATTTCTGATTACTTACTCACTAATACAATCATAATATATAAAAAATATATCGAGTACTTAATTTCAAAAAAAAAAACCTACATCATATTTTTTTCAACTCCATTTTTTTTTGTTTTTAAATAAATATATTTCCATAGATATTATTGATATCTATCTGATAGTATTACATTCAATTTTAAATTGAATATATAATATATATAATATTCAATTTCACTTTTTACAATTTTAATATTTATTTTTTTTTTATATTGGTTTATGAAACATATTGTACTATCGATTTTAAATAGTTATATTTGTTTACCTGTCTGGTTTTCGAAACCATATAGGTCTCCACAAATAGGGATCAGTACTGTAACTAATAGTTATAACTCGAACATATGGACAGTCCAGTGGTAACCAGTCTCTAGGCCAACAATTTGTAAATTCTTTGATCTCTTCGTCAGTTGCTAACCTTTCAAGTTGATTGATTTTTGATAATCCAGAGCTCCTAACAACAACAGGCTCGGGTTTTTGATCCACTTGTTTCCACACACCCTGTTTCCAAGTCTTTAGTTTATCACCTCTAAGTCCGTGTATAAATACAACATCCATAAAAGTAGATTCCGGTCCTGGGTCGTATAGCACTTCGCATTTCACTTCACATCTTTTGGGACCGTCTACTTCTGAATAAATCCAATTGTGATTTTTATCTAGCAAATTTAAAGTCCAATTACATTTTTCTATAGTAAATTTAACCAGCCACCAACTACATTTTGTTAACCACAACAAAAATGAAGCCACCAAAACAGTTTCGTAGTAAACAATATTCTTGGTCTTCGTCCAACATAATATCAGCAATTGCTGGTATGATGTAAAGTTGGGTTTAAATTTAAAATAACAGATGACGTATAATATATCTTGAGTTGCCTTCATTGCATTCCTAATATTAACAAAATGATGTTATTATATTATATAATATAAGGTATAAGATAATATTATTAGTATTAATTCATAAACAGATTTAAGTCGACATATAAATTTAAGAGTATTCAATATTTCAACATTTATTTTACTGATATACCTACTAAAATTTATGTTAAGTTATGTGTTTACATAGGTAAGTACGTGTTCTATTTTGTTTTTGTCAAGATTAAAACGAATATAGGTAACTTACTGACTCCGGCACGACAACACCGATTTGATTGCATTTGGAAAATACTTGAACCAACCGTGGTCAGTGCCGGATAGTCGGTCTTCCATTCTGAAATGATAGAAATAATTTATTATATTTCAATTTTTTTTAATTTTTCAAAAAAATTGACTGATAATCAAAATGATACTTTTAATAATAACTGTATTAACAATAAATGAATATAAATTGTACTTTACATTTGTATGGATACAACCATATCATCTCTTATTGAGAAAAATAAAATGAAAACAACAAACAATAAATATTTGTAACAAAAATATTTAATATTTTACAGCAACCACTGCATGCGAGTGCATAATGAGTATCTAACTTATTAAATCCAAGAAACGCATTATCATTTTAGAAATCTGTAGGGGAATCGCTCATTTGTTTTACACAAGTATTAGGCATTTAGATGTAAAAGGGTCTTTCATGATTGTTATATAAATTGTTATATACCTATGTAACTATGTTATATTTATATAAATAATAAATTGGCTTTAAACATGGCTAATTTATAATAACACGTTTAACTTTAACTGTGGCGGCTTTTATTAATTTGACATTGAACTGAAAATGTATGGTTTCTTTTTATACACAATATGTTACAGGCAATTAAAATAGTACCTATCTATCTACGGAAATTTAAATAATAAACTGATCGAGTTTATAAGATATATTTTTAAATATATTATTTAATACCATGACTAATACAGCTATAAAAAATATTATGAAATATTGTTAGGTATGGTCTTCTGAAATGTTTATTATTTATATAAATGCATACTTTTTATGTGTATAGGGTTAAAATGGTAGTTAATATTGAAGAAAAACAAAAATTATAATATTTTTTAGTAAACATTTTATAGGAGTACTCTGTGTAGAATATTAAAAATAAAAATACATTTTCCTTTGTGTAATAATAAATGAATATGTGTACTTACGTGTGTGTTTTGCCAACAATCACATGTGTGTACCTAACGGACGATTAGAAAAAACTGAACGGTTGGCCAAAGCGCGGTGACCTTCTTTAACAGCTGCAATACAGCATTACTGCTCAATATGTACCTCTACAAGTGCAGGACATAAAATTTATATTAATTGACCAAGAGACTATAATATATGGTAGTGTGCTGAACACACATACGTAAGAATTGTTAAGTCTTGGAAAACAGTTCCCTTGATGATAAATTCGTGTGCGTATGCATAAATATAGGATTGTAAATGTATACAGATGCATGTAAAGTAAATATTACAGCTGTAATACAAAATATAAAATCATTAAAATAGATACCTATTGGTTACAGGTATTAGCTGCCAATTTAATACGTTTGTTTGGAAACAAATCAATTAGGAATTGACGAAAATTGTTTTTGAGTATAAAAATGTTTTATATAATTTTAAAAAGTTGTTAGAAAAATTAGATAGGTAGGTACGGGTTATTTTTAAAATTCCACAAAAGTTTTTGAAGATATTTTTAAAAATTACCCGAACCGAGTATGTAAACGACGAAAAAAAACTAACAGTGATCCTATCGCTTTAATTTTATTAAGAGCTATTTTGATTATTCCTACCTGCCTATTTATACAACAATATTAACCCGTACATATAGGTAAAAATTTGAAATTTTTGAAATATTTACAAGCCTCAACTGGCTCGAATATAAAATGCTAAAAGTTTTTTTTTACAAGTCAGTGGCGTATTTATACTGGGGTGAGTGGAGGGGTATTATGGATGGGAAACCCTAGAATTCCCACCCTCCCAGAGGCTTTTTATTAGGTCTGTATGATGACTAATACATTATAGGTTACTATTGAAAGGAATTTTATTTATTGAATGCTTTAGATTTTAAACGGATACAGAACTCGATCGACATAAAATATAGGTATAAAAATATAATTAGGATTTTTTTAAAATTTACGTTGAATGTAATATAGTAAATAATAAATAATACTAAATTAAGTAATACGCATTTTAATCTCCAATTGATAAATTCGCGTATTTAGCTTTCAGCTGCTGTTTTTTTTTTCATCAATATCTATCGTTATACCTAGATATCGCTAATTGAAATTTGCAAAAGTGTCGCGATCTCAGTGGCAATTTTGATAAAACATCTAGGTGGGACAGTTTTAAATTTGTTGGGCCCCATACCATAGTAACATTTATCAAATAAAGGATAAAATTTGATTATGGTCCTATCATAAATTACACATAATTTTCATTTTAGATTCTAAGTGGAGCGAAGAAGCTTATGGTTTTATAACTGTTTTATCTGTGAACAACTTTTATACCAGAAATCTTGCTCCGATATATACAATGTAACATCTTTTCTGAAAGAAAATTTTATTGGGGAGGTACTTTAAAGAGATAATTTTTTCGATTTTCTCTGGAGCTTTCCCAGCAAATGTGAACAACTGGGAAAAAATAGAAAAAACGGGAAAATCGGAACAACATTAAACAAATATTATTAAAGAAAATATTGAGACAATGCCTATATAAGGAATTACCTTCTTCTTTTTATCTGTGACAACTTTTCTACCAGCAATTTGGCTCCGATTTACAATAATAGTACTTTTTCCGAAAGGAAATTTAACTGGAGTGGTACTTAAAGGAGGTCATTTTTTGATTTTCCTAGCTGTTTTCATAATAAATGGGGAAAACTGGAAAAAAAACGGGACAATAGGTCCAATATTAAATAAATATTATTAAAGAAAATATATAATGCATATATAATTATTTCACCACAATATGACATATATTATTGACAATACATCACTATCAACTGAACTACGCTCAGAATCGTTTTTCGTTAGCAATGGTCTATTGTTGCTTACGTGCAGAACACACAAAACAGTTGACAAAAAAGTAAAGTCCAGGGGGCGATCGCCCCCATCGCTCCTCCCCCCTTAAAAACCGCCACTGCGCGGTCTTGCAATTTTAGATAGGTAAGTCATAGTAGGAATTGGGGAAGGTAAAATAATGACTCTTCCTTTTACTACCTATAGATATTATTATGTTAACTTTTAACCAGAGAGTTTTTTAACGTATAAAGCAAAAAAAAAAAAAAATTATTTTAAAAAAAAAATGTATACAATGTCCAAGGTTGATATGTAGAAGTACTTACTTACGTTTTGGACTTTTCAAAAATGTCCCCAACTGTTAAAGTTCAATAAACCGCGATTGAATATAAAACAAAAAAGCAAATTGGTAATCGGTATAGGTATACTTACATAGAAGAAGAGACGCGAGGCCATAGATTTAAAAAGTTTATTTTTATTAAATACCTAACGAAAATATTATCACGCGGACAAAGAATACAATTTTTTTAAATAGATAAAAAAAATATTAAAAAAAAATAAAAAACGCCAAAACTTTTGTTCGGATTCGCAGCGAACCGACGAAATTGTAACACTAATCATATCGAATATTATTATTTCAAACACCGCCAGAGCCCGTAGAATGTGTAAATCATAGGTACTGCAATAAGCTATACTATATTACGAATTATAATATGTATACGGCCCAGTGGTTCTCAACAAGGTATATATTATATTTTCACCAACAGCAGTAAAATAATTAAGTGCCCACCTCACATCTGGGTACATTTTGAAATCGAAAAAAATCGTACACAACGACATTGATTATAAACACCTACTTACTTAAATCAGTATAACCCTACAATAAACGACTTTAATTTTTTTTCTCTTTTGCCCATAGAGCACTTTTATTCAGAGAAAAAATAATTTTTTTTTTTTCTAAATAATGTTTTATAGACAGTTCAAAACATTGTAACCTGTAGGTAACATAATGCATTGCCGGGACAAATACGTATAATTAATGGTAGTACCGATGGTAAAAATACTCATAATATTATGTAGGTTAACCTATATTATATATAAAATTTAAATTTAAATTTAAAATGTCAAGTAAACAAACATTTTTCTGAAATAAAAAAAATGACGTTTTCGTAATATCCCCGCTGTCGTAACACTCTCCCCCCACAATTCCACGCATTAGGCACACACGACCTACCTAAATAATTCCCCCGCCTAGTTGAGAATCACTGATATTACCTAGGGTATACATTGTCAGTGCCATTAAAACCAGCAAAACCGCGATTGTAATGAATAATAATATTACAGTTTTTTTGAATTCTTCGTGCGTATAGTTAATATAGAAAGTATGTAAACAAAAATTTTTAAAAAAAAAACTAGCTATAGTATACACCCATGTCTGAATGGAAAAATGTGCTTATTGTTTTTATAGCGCTGTACAGTAGAAACGAATAAACTAAAGATTAACTCGCCGACACTATAGTAATACAGGCAGGTACTTACGTCCTACCTACGTAATGACAATACAGGATCGTAAACCGTTTGTTGAGATTGTAATTATTTCCGATACAAAAATGAAGCAGACACGTCCTGATCCTAGATACGAACGGAAAAAGAAAAATAAAATTCTAAGCGAACTTCGATTTTCAATATTTTTTTTTATTTTGTTCGATATAGCTAAATTTTCGATTTAAACGTTTAATCGAACTTCGAACTCTGAGCGAAAATTTTAATTTTTTTTTTTTTTTTGGTAACGTGTATTCATTAACTCACATTGAAAATGCAGAGCTATATTTACCTCAATTATAGAAGAAGAGAATCCAATAATCTAAATAAAATAATAATTTTTTGAACAGGTTTTGTTCGATCGAAACACGCTGTGCATCGGGTTGATAGAAATTAAACTAAAACGTCATCTATTCGGATAAGAATGTTTATTACAGAATTGTTTTAAGAAAATCAAATAAAGTGAAGTGTGGGGGGAGAGTAGCGGTTGATGCGTCACAAATGATGTTGATGCGAACAAAAATAACGGTAACGTAACATTTTGGCCGCTTGTTTCATTAATTATCCAAAAAAAAGTTTGATAATAATAATAGTTGTCTAGCATTCTAGCCGTTAGGTAATAACCACGGATATTAGTATTATTACCATAGATATAGACAGACTGTATTTGTGCCTTCCGTGCTAATAACAATGAGTATCTTATCGAGGATTGATTATTCCGTTGACCGTGCTAAACTAAGACCGTGCTGTAGACATTGAACTATAAGATAACTTTTCTTATAGTTATCAAGTTTATATATATATATATATATACACGTGTATACTTATCTAGATAACTTATCTTATAGTTCAACGCCTGTAGATATTAACTAACAAGATAACATATTGGTATTTCCATAGATAATATCAGAATTCTAACATTATCTATGGGTATTTTGACGGTGTAAAATAAAACGCCCGATAGATGGCGATAAGGTTATTATATCAATGTTGAATTAAATTCGTGTATTATTTCGTCCGCCGTCGCAACAGTCGAGTTCAATCGGGGAAAATTTGTTTTTATTGTTTTTAATCAAACCATTAGTAACTTTTTACATTGGTTACTTCGGCTACTTGTATGCTACAGTGCAATTTACCCTCGTACCGGTATAAACATTTTTATTAATTTTATCCAAACTAACCTACCATCATTATATTATTATCAATGTTTATGTTAGTTTTCAGTTACCGATCAAAAAGTATTCGACCAAAAATGTGTGGTTTTACTATTTTGACAGGCGTCCGCCGAAACGCAAGTCGTTGATAAGTAATAAAAACACGGCTGACGAACCTCTTAATATGAAGTCTGAAGATCCGTTGATCACCGTTTGTTTAGCTGTGCCGAAATATCGTACCTACCATCATTCACGCATCAATTTGTCGAACAATTTAGATAGAAACAAAATTTGCACAGATGTACCTAACCTTTTTATAGTATAATGTCGAATGCTTAAAGCAAATACTATAAATGATGATTCGACTTAGTTATGCTGGTAACCGGTGAACAGAATAATAGTAAAGTCCCCCCTCCCTCTCGAATTTGTAGTTTGGGTTGCCGCTATTTCGCCTATTAAAATAAGACTTAACGACTTATATCTCAAACGAAAAATAATATTTGTTTTTTCTTCAATTGCGAATTGCTTTCGTTTGCTGATTTTGCTAAAATTATTTCACTACGTCTAGAAAAGGTAAATCTAAATTTTTTTGTCCAAATCTAATTATTCTAGTCTAATTCAAGTCTTTATTCAAGTCTAATTATTATGAAAACTACAGAGAAAATCAAAAAGACTTTCTTACTTGCCAACTAGAGTAAACAACAAAGAGATCTTTCTCTTGTTGTTTTCATATTGCAGTAATATTTTTTATAGAAAACATTAGCCGTAAAAATTTAAAATAAATAAATGCTTGCGCCATGAATTTATCATTTTTCGGGTTTTTACAATTATTATGGAAACCCTTTATACAATCAAAATATTACAAAAACAGTACTTAACAACTAAATGCAATTTCCTTTCAGAAAAGGTGCTATACACTTGAAAGTCTGAGCTAGATTACTGGTAGACGTTTTATACACAGTATAAAGAAAATAAAAAAAATAAACATCACTGTAAAACCGATACGTCATTTCTCGTTTATTTCAGAATCTAAAAATTAGTAAAAACCTATTTTACTAAACCTAATTAGTAAATAATCTGCCTATACCGGGTATATCCTTTATTTCATCAGCTATACGTTATATACACTGAGTCTATACGCTATCAATATACGGAAACTACCGATTGTGCTATTTGATATATTCTATAGTTTTTGTGTAAGTTTTCGTATTCCATTCACGGTGTTTTCTCTATAGTAAGCGGTAAATATCTCTAGTATTTAGAAATCGTTGAGAAATACTTACTCTCCCAGAATGGGAATTATATTGTTCGCAATGCTGCTTCGCGTATAATATGGATTGGTTGGTTGTACAAAGATAAAATCTTTGTATAAATAAATGCAATTTTTAACGATTTGTATGTGCTGGCGTGCTGTCCGGTTGAGAATTACCTATCTATTACTCACGCTATGTGAGTAACGTGTCTCTGCGACACAGTCAATACGGTAACAAACAAACCGCTGTTTGAATTTTCCCACAAAAAGTGAAACGGCGTAGTTTTCGGAAATCCGTCGGTTTAAATCGATTCAATTTCAGATTTATGACTAACCGGTTTATTTTTTTTTTCGACCGCCGTGACGAAGCGGTCCAAATTTGTCGATCTCGATTTGCCCCCCCTTCCCTTTTAAACCTGCCGATTCCCTTTAATTTTTCAGCTACGGAGTTTTTTTTCGTGCTTGCGTTTGTAATTTATGCGAATTATGCTAATTGTCCCATTGAATATTCTACACCGGTTACATTCGTAAGTTTACGCATTAAATAGAATAGATGACTATTACCTACGCAGTTTTTGTTTTTAATCCGCGTGTTTTTCTTATATTTACCTATATACTTTGGACATTTTTAAATTATGACTGCCAGCAAATGGCATTTATAGAGTTAAAACGCAGCGGTTATAAGTAGCCAATTTTCAAGTGGAGAATATTTTCGACGCTTTTCTCGGTATTAATTTCAAAAAAACAAAAACAAAACTAACATAATTGTATAACCCAGTGGTTTTCAATCCTCTTGGTCTACGGCCCTTCTGTTTTTAAAAACCAAATTAGCGGCTTTATTACCAATAATGATACCTACATTCATTTTCGTCAAAATATTATTGACACAGACTTTTGTTTTCTTGTTAGGCTCTGAGTGAAGTGTTTTATTTTCTTACTCGGAGCGAAAAATATTTTAACACGTCCCTGACAATGCCTATCGGTGGTCTGCGGTCCCATAGATTTTATCTTATTTTTTTTGCTCGTTCATTTCAAAAAAAAAGAAAAGAATTACGAAAAAATATAGTATCCATTGTGTTTTTACACTTTTAAAAGTATTTATCAAAGTAACAAATAATATTATTATCGTTATTACTTCCGACGATCGATTAGTGTGTTTCACTTTTATAAGTGTGTAGTTACTAAACGTTTATTACTTTGATAAAAGTATTTATTAAATACCATTAAATAACGACTTATTAAATATTATTATTGCGACTGATAATTGTTTACCGATTGCATATTTTCTCAAATATTTAGTTATGAGATTAATCGAATTTTTACGGTTTTACGTATTTTTACCGAGTATACAATTCCAATTGGATGAGCTTTCTCAACGATTCATTTTCTTATGAACTGATATACAAATATTTACAATACAATATTTTGACATTATTTTTATTTTATACAATATGCTGGTCTATCGTGTAGTATTTTGGATAATATATTATTTTATTTTGTAATAAAACATACCTAATATCAATATAAACATGTGAATTATAGACTAAATTAATCTTAGAGATGGATACTATGTTCCTAAATTTTGTTTGACTATTTTACACTCATGTAAGTCCACATGTTGGTAATTTTATAAATATTTATAGGTTGGTACATTTGTTTAAAATTATTATTATGTTTAACAAATAAATTGTAGTTTTACGTGCATAAAACGTTATTTGAAATAGAAATTGTTACCATTATTATCAAAATAATTATTATTTACAATTTCGTTTCTCCTGAACAATTCTAAAAAGTGGACTTGTCTGGTTGTTACAGGGTGCCCTTCAATCGAGGTGGTCCGCGACCTATCAAAAATTATCGAAATGGTCCGTGGCGGTAAAAACGTTGGGAAACACTGGTCTACGCAGTACGTAATATGATATTACATACGAATAATTGAACTTTAACGGGAACAGATTAAACGTAATAACGCGGGTGGCGGTGCGCCGTGCAGTGGGAGAATTCGATTTTATCGTCTCCTCGAATTGAACCGGTGACAATTAATACACAAGTGAACCGAGATCGTCGACATAGTGAATCATAACGTCGAGTTGTGTATAAAATAATACTCTTATAACACTCGGAATTATTATAGGTCCTATTATTATACGTCTTCCAAAATACAGCGTTGTTCAATCAAAAAAAAAAAAAAAAACGGTAAAACTCATTCCGAAACTCGGACAGTTTGATAATACATTTTTTTTTTCGGCGGATTTTGTTTCAAAACTCGGCGTTGCCAATGCGACTTCCGTCGGATCCAACATTAATATTCTGAAGATGGACGTGTAAAAGTACCTGTCATATTTGATATCAATAAGGAACAATGTCGCAATCAAATCGGCCGTGTTTCGTTATCCAGCGCAATCTCGATATTTTTTTTTGTACGACAACTTTTCAACGGGTTCAATTGAAACGTTCAGTTGAATTTTTCGGAATGCGCGGTTTATATTCTCGTCTGTCCAAAAACAATAATATTACCGTAGATAAAACAATATCTCCGGACGGATATTGTGTTGAGTTAATGGCCGCGGGTCTATGACCGAGACCGTTAACAGCGTCGTTTCGACCGGCCACGGTGTTTTGAACCGGTTTCCCGCAAGTGGATTGGTCATGGTCTTTTTGAACCAACTACCGTAATTGATTTTTTATAATAATATAGGTATTTATTATTATTATTATTATTATAGGTGAATCATTAAATTCAACGCGATTGCCCGTCGATTGCCTCCGTGAAAGAAAATAACGAAAAAACTGTTTCGTCTTTGCGCATCGTTCGAATCGACATGACGTCGCGCGCCTCTGTCGAAACGTAAAGTTAATTTGGCCGTACACGGAATCACGCAAACGTCGCACTTCGAGCAGGTAAGTCACGCATCCGCTCGCGAACATTTGATTGCATTTTTATTCCGTTCGATATCCGGTATTAAGTGGCCGTTTTATGCCCGCATCTATACTGTCTCGGTCCAACTACCATGCAAAAACAATGCTTACCGCAGAATAAGTAAAACTGGCCTAATTTCGATTTTAGAGTACGTAATTACGTATCTATTATGTACACGTGTGGAGAACAATAATTCGGAGAGAATGTCATAGGGATTTTGTATTGTTAAAAGTATGCAATTCTATATCAAATGTACAAAAACTTTTTTTTTTTTTTCAAATAACTAACTTTTTCAATGGTTCATAATTCAAAAAAACACCCATGACATTACCTCCGAAATATTGTTGTCTATACATTTTTCTCAATAGGTATTTTTAATGTTAAATCAAAATTAAGGTGGTTTTACTCATTCCACGTAAGCATTGTTTCTGCGTGTTACCCGGTTGTTAGACTGAGACTGCAATAAATACGGGTATAACGCTCTTTTAAATCGCGAGTTTTTTCCTCGCTTTAGTCACAGCGTCGTTTGTCATTTGTATTGTTGTAGAGAGTGGCGTCGGGTCTTTAAAAACCGGCGGTTCAAATCATCTTCGTTTAGAACTCACAAAACGCCCCACCCACCAAATGACCCATTGACCGATAGACAATTACTTATCAAAATATATACCTGACAAACGGGTGTCAATTCAATTAATTTAGTGTAATTATTGCTATTGAATTATGTACTTACCACCCAGGCACAGCAATCATCACTCACACGATTCAGGTGGTTCGTTTGAATATGTTTTAGATAGAAAAAAAAAAAAAAAAAACGGAAATTCTAAAATATTAGATTCGGAGCGTAACGAGGAGCGTCCGTAAACAAATTTTCGAAAAGCAATTTTGCTCCGATGTATGGAGTAATAACAGTGTTTTTTCTGAAAGGAAACTTTCGTCCGTTCGGATAACCGCGTCTTTCAGATTAGGATTTAGGACTGTGTTTTATAATATAGTTGGAACTCGTTAATCCGAAAATTGGGCTAATGCGAATATTATGGTTAAATACATCGATTAAGTTTGTCACTTTGTCTGTTGTTATAATAGGCGCATATTATGGGAACCAGTGTTCAAAAAAATAATTAAACTCGATATTTAAATTAACGAACATCAATATGTATGCAGTTTATTATAATAATACTAATTATTATTATAATTGCATGTACTTGTGTTCATCGTCTTTTTCAATTACAGATAAAAATTAATTTTTAACCTTAAATTGCATTCAAATTCATATTTTTTTTTTTTTTGTAAAATAATAGGGAATCCGAACGACCCTTTTCCCCAAACCCGTTCGGATTAACAAGACCGTATTGTAATTAAATATGATAAACTTAAATATTATGTAAACATAATAGTACACGCGGACATAATGGTATTGGGTATAACATAAAAGACGGACAAACTCCGCACGATGGGTGGGTCACTGTTGTAGGTGAAAAGTTGGGAAGGTATGCAGCAATTAACCATAGCTAACGAAAAACGATTCTGTTCGGTTAACAGTGTTGTTTTTGCTTTTCAAACTTTGATATTAAAAATTCTTATAAAAAAAAATTCTGTATTGCACTCAATTTTTTTTTTTTTGTACACAATATACGACTTATAATGAACCTCCTGTTGAATTTTCTAGCATTTCTGTTTGGTCTAACAATTTTATCTACGGAGCACTAACCGAACAAAAATTACCTAAATAATTCATACAGTCGCGTCCACTGAATATTAAGAATTTGAACGATTCGGAATTATAAAAAGTAGATACAATTTACAAAAATGTAATTAAAAATAAATAAATCGTTTTTTGTGGCCTACTGAAATTTTCTCGGTGGACCTCGTCGGTTCAACACGACGCAAAATAGTTTTTTCTATACCTAATCGAATATTATATGCAATGAAGCCGTTAATCACACAATGGTATTTAAGGGTTCACATTTAAGCAATTACAATGACATTATTTTTTTAATATAGTCGATATCGCGAGTTTATTTTATTGTGTGTGATTGTGTAAGAAACTTAATCGTTTACGGAAAAACGTCGAATTTTCCACAAAAGTATGAATCATATGTTTACCTGGCGAAAAAAATGACAATAATATTGTTATTGACACATATTTAGCAATGATATTATAATTCCGGTGCCCCCATATGACTGCAACAAATATTATCGACATTTAAACAAATTATAATTTTAAAATAAAATTAAATTCGGTCTTATAATTGGTTAATTATCAATAGAGTATAATAGTTAATTATGTTTATACACGTTTATTTTTAAATAATGAATAGCAAACAGTACAGTAGGTACCGAACTGTACTATTTGCTCATGCAGTTTTACTCGTTATTAATTGTTAAAATATGTTTACACAGTTCTATGCAATATTAATTGGCCAGATATGAATTGATTGTCAGTACATCAAAAAGCTGATAAACCTGGTCTGACAGACCATAGCGGAAACAATATGAATGGAGTACTTGGAATATTTTTCTCGGCGTTTTTAATCCGAGCCAGATTCCTCCATGTGGGTAAGTAAAGTTCAATACATGTTTAACCATCGTTAAATTAACATTGGTATTTATTTTACAACAGTTAAACAGCCAATTGGTATCGGTTGTGATATACACATCAACAGTGAAATTTCACATAAACAGCCACTGGTCCTGAAAGAAATTCAAGGAAACGAAAAAGGTTATGCATTTGACGAACCTGACGTGGAAGATGATATGTTTTTCAAATCGGGTGAAAGCGTGTTGCTGGCGTGTCCCGGAAGTGGTTTTCACGATAGTAATAATACCGAATTAAGAGTAAACTGTGTTCAGTTGAGAGGATTCCGTGATGAGATTAACAAAGAAGAGCGATCGTTTGAGCAATTTAAGTGCAATCGTCTTCCAGAATCAAAATTGAAGAGGGAAGGCCAGTGTGCTGGCAATAAAAGTGCGTTTGCGATCGGTTTCGAAGTGCGCGAGGCATTTGTCAAAATTATAGACTTATGTTTTGACGAAGATACAAACTCGGCGTTATACGCAGTACACAAACTAACGCCAAACATAACAGGGTCAGTAAACATAAATATACCTAACACATTTTGTTAATGTTGTTAAATAGAACGAACGTATTGTAATAGCGATTAAAATAAATACAGCTCATTCTGATTTTTAAGTGGCTTCAAAAGGTTTCAAAAGAATTACGAGTTTCACATAAATATTTAATTGTCAGATTAGTATATTAGTATTTACATAAATCGTTGTCCTAAACATTTCTCAGGTAAAATAATATTATTATGTTTACCATGAAATGCACACTGCGAACAGTATTTATTAAAGCACTAATGATTTTTTGTCGGACCTTTACATTATTCATATAATACATTAGTGGACCTGTGGACGAAAGGTTGAGCATGGATATCTACGGCCATTTAACCAAGTTATTACTGAGGGTAAATTCGGGAATACATTTGTAATTAATTATAAGTTACCTACAGGACTGTAATAGTTGAATAACACTCTTAAATAGTTAACGTTTTATCAAACGCTTAATAATTTATAAACATTTTCATTTTATTTTTTTTTTACGAATTCCTTTAAAACTGAAAACATTTAAAGTTAGTGTAGTAAAAATACATACCTAAAGTTTAAACCGAATTAATAATTATTACTATATATAATTCTATGAACTTATCGCTGTAGTTTATGGAAGTATAGAGAAAAATAATAATTGTAATAATTTTATCATCTTCCTCGTGTATTTTTTTATCTTATAATTTTTTAATAGTTTTTTCAGTTAATCAGTATTGCGTAATTTTAGGTCCCAAAAAGATGGTTACCGGATAAGCTTCAAAGAAGGTGGCTTATTCCCGAGTTTTTCGGCCAATGTTGCATACAACCGCGATCATCAGAAATATATGTTTTCTAAAATAATATCAAGATCTGTAGCCAACCAATACATCAACAACTATGCATTTTTTGCAAGAGGTCATCTAGCGCCAAGGGCTGATTTTATATTTGATTCTCAACAGGCAGCGACATTTTACTATGCTAATGTAGGGCCTCAGTGGCAATCGTTTAACAATGGAAACTGGGAAAAATTAGAATCGGCCATCAGAAAGTTTGTCATCAATAAGCAACTGGAGTTGATAGTTTATACAGGAACTTATGGTATGTACGAAATCAACGGTAAAAAGATGTTTTTAACCTATGATGCAGCTGAGCAGTATAAGATTCCGATTCCGCAGATATTTTGGAAAATCTTGTACGACGAAAAGAATGAGAGGGCTGTGGTTTTTGTCGGGCTCAACGATCCATATGGCGACCCGTATGATAATCCAGCTAAGAAAATATGCTCTGAAGATATATGCCATTTAATTAGTTGGGTGTCTTTTAAACCGAATCCAAAGAACGGCCTAATGTATTGTTGTGAATTTTATGATTTTATTGAAACAGTGAAATTTCTTCCTCCGATTGGAATCGTGAACGATGTACTCTACAATTAATATATATGTGTATAATTTTTTTTAACACCTGACAAAATTAAGAATAATCGCAGTTACTTAATTATAAACCCATATAAATTATATGGATTTGTTTTTAATGTAATCGAATTACTATTATAATAGGGTTAGGACTTATGAGTATTAAATATTGAAAAATAAATTTTTTTTGTTATTTCTTGGTTTGATTATTTTTTATAGTTTAAAATTGAATAATGTAGTATTTGATTCACTTTAAATATTATATTATGTGTTCAAATTGGTCTTATACCGTAATGAACAAATATCTATAATGTCAACAATTAAAACTGATTGAACTATTCGTTAAGACAAAGGTATTTTCAATCTGTTGTTAACAACTAAAAAAAAAGCAACCGACAGTCCAGAACCGTTTAGTGCCCTTACTTGGATGTTTGCCGTAGTAGTTATTAGAGTTTAATATTTAAAAAGCTGTCCTAGGATAATGGGAACGGGTGCAGCCACTGCCATAGGCAATTTAATGTATATCTGTAAGCAACTATTTATCATTGCTAAGGAAAACACGATTCTGCAGAGCGGAGTTCAGTTGATAATGTTACTTTGTTAACAATATACTCTTATATATTATGTTATGGTAAAATAATTACATTTGCATTGTACAATTTCTTTAGTAATATTTTTTTAATATTCTACCTATTTTATCGTTTTTTGTTTGTTTTTCCCGGTTTTTCCCATTTATTGGAAAAACTTCTGAGAGAATCAAATTAAAACCCCATTAAAGGACCTCCCCAGTTAAATTTCCTTTGAGGAAAAGTGCTATAGTTGTAAATTGAAGCAAAATTTTTTGGTAGAAAAGTTGTTAAAAAAAAAAAAATACCATTGTTAAACCAATATATTCTTCACTCAGTTCACAATCAAAAATCAACCGGGATAAGAATATAAAAATTTATTGTAGACATTTTAGATTTTAAGCGGAGCGAGTAGCGAAGCGAATCTATTGATTTTACAATGGCGTTTTTTAAAATTTTTTTTTTATATTGTGTACAAATTTCTTTTAGAAATCTTACTCAAATGTATTAAGTGTAGCTTCTTTTCTAAAAAGGAATTTTATATAGTGAGTAGGACTAAGGCCAATTTTGGATTTTCCAAGTGGTTGTCATAATAATTAGGGAAAACTGGGAAAAAAACGTAGGAATAATGAAAAAATGTACGGAAATAATGATTTTATTATTATCAATTTTGTTATTTTGTTGTAATTCAGTTAAAAATATTCGTAGTGGTTTGAAATTTAAACAGAAAACTTATATTTGCCTTTTCTAGGCGTGGTAAATTTTTTAAAACATTTGTTCCATTTTTGAGCTATTTAGGTAGATTAGGATATCGTATTTACGTCACAAATTCAAATGATTTATTTTTAGTTTTGGCAAAAATAATAATAATATCGGATCAAATCCTTAACTACACTCTCGCACATGTTTATAATAGTTGATAGTATAATATATTATATTATTTTGGAATTTTGTTTTAACGGTGTATATTTTAGTATTTTAGTATATTTTTTTTTAATATTTTAGAAATACGTGCTTATTGGGAGGAGAGCTGAGGTCCCTAGTCCATAATCATTAGTAAAAATCAACATAATTCAAAAATATATAATCGAATTTGTAAACGAATTGAATTTCTATGTCCGTCATGCGGTCCTGCCAGTAAAGAACATAAAAAAAAACGAAAACAAAATCAAAACAAATAAATCATAATCTGTTTTCGAAATTGAATTCTCGTTAAACGCAATTCCTACAGTTTTGTCCGGCTTGTACGTGTGACTAAAATATACACCGTCGCCCGATGCGAATTCCTCCCCCCTCCCCTCTCCCTGTTAATAATATATATAGACATGACATAATATCGTACACCTACGCATCATTGCACGATATACTTACCCTAATTATTAGCCTGTAATAACGTGACGCGCAATGCGAATTATGAATTATATCAGATGTTTATACTAATGCCCGTGCCAGCGACGATTGTTCAAACAATAATAATATTATAATTCCTCTTGTGTGAAACGTCGTTTGCGTATCAGTGAAATGTACAAACGTGTATCAGCGTTCGTATTGGTACAGATAAAATAAGGTAAATAAAAAAATAAAAAAAAAATGTATTTTAAAGTGGTACTCGTGAAACACATTAATATTAAATAGGTATAATAATACCGATGTCTCTCATTCGCTCGCGAGTAGTGTTTCATAACAATATTACGTTCTCGCGTATAATCGGTAAGTTAGGTGGGTAATTCGCGTTTAAATAATAATAAAAAAAAAAAACAACTAGTTATATACTCTATAGTTCCAGTACACACCCGATCTACAGTTATTAATGTACCGTCATTTATTAATTAATTAAGAACACAAAGAGGAACGTTTTAAAAATTATTAAGTACTTAATTCGTAAAAAAACAACAATTTTTTTTTTGGTGTATAAACATGTAGAAATTGTTTTCTATTCATAGCTGTTTTACGGATTTTTTTTATAGGAAAAATGTCTCCGTTATTATAAGTTTCGGCTTCGTTTAAAAAAAAAAAAAAGGAGAAAAAGGTAGGTATAAATTATACTTTACGCTCTATACTATAATATTTTTACTGCGGTTGGTTATTATAATTTTTTAGTTCTCAACTCAGGGCCGGATTTAGACTTTTGGATGCCGGGGAAAATCTTTTTTTGAGGTCCATAGGGAAAAAAAAAATTAAAAATACACAATATCTAAGTAGTTGAGGAAAAAATAAAATATTTGCAGACTTGCACGTTATAACTATTTACTTAAAATGTGTTTATTACAAGTTTGAAAGGCTGCTGTTTCGTGTCTCACAAATTTCAAAATTCATTTATATAGCAATATTTTAAAAGTAAAAATAGGTATATTAATCTCATAGCATTTTATTTATTTATAATTTATTTTATTTAACACCCCAAAGGGATAATGAGTACAGAATATTATTATATAATACATCAATATTTAAAACTACTTAAAACTATTTAACACTATTGGAATACAATCACTTCAAAACAATATCCTCAATTTAACAAGTGAATTAAAGCAAAATCAAAGTTACTGTTACCATGAACCAAAAGTCGATTCTCCGGACTATTATCAATTAAGTTGTTGTATTTATTAAAATTTTGAAATTAAATCTTCACACTGTTACATTAGTAATTTCAAAACCAAAATGACGGACATACTTCGTACGATGGATGCAGCCACTGTTGTTGGTGAGAGGTTGGGATATAGAGGGAAAATTAATTTGTATTTGTAAGCAACGATAAACTATTGCTTATTAAAAATGATTCTCAGCAGAGTTCAGTTGATGGTGATGCTATATTAACAATTTATACGTCATATATATATATATATATATTTTCTTTAATATTATTTGTTTAATATAAATGTACCGATTTTCCCATTTTACTACTTTTTTCCTATTTTTTCCCGGTTTTTATATTTTTTTAGGAAAACTCTTGAGAAATCGAAAAATGGTCTCCTTAAAGTACCTTCCCAATCAGATTTTTTTTCAGAAAAAGTGCTGTTATTGTAAATTAAATTAAAATTGTTGATAGAAAAGTTGTTCCTATGAAAAAAAGTTCGAAATATTTTTCAACTAATACCTACATTTCGTATATTTTCCCGTGTTTTCCTGGTTTTTTCCACTTGTTAAGAACTTTTCGAAAAATAAAAATTGATTCCTTTAAAGTACCTCCTCAGTAAGATTTCTTTTTAGAAAAAGTACTATCATTGTGAATTAGAGCAAAATTGCTGGAAGAAAAGCTGATCACAGAAAAAAAAATCATAATATTTTACTAATATATTTCGTACATTTTCTTGTTTTTCTCCGTTTTTTTTTATTTTTCACATTTGATGAGAACTCCTGAGAAAATTTCCTTTCAGAAAAAGTTCTAAATCGTATACATCAGAGTAAGCTTTCTAGTAGAAACAGTGTTCACAAAAAAAAAAAAAAAAACAATAAAAACAATAAAAATTTTTGTATAACTGATATATTATTCGCTATACTCAGAATCTAAAAAACTTAATGTAATTACGCATACACGACTATATAAAACGGAACACATGCATGCACGCAATAGTTCGATCACTGGACAATGATCGATTGAATAAGCTGTTAAGTGTTTATTCATTTTATTCAAAAATAAATCATATAACCAATAGAACGTTTATACCTATATACTAAAATATTTTGTAATCGTTGGATGCCCCATTGCCTCGTGTCTCGTGAAATCTTGACGTATTAATTTGCAGCCGAAATCATATACATTTATTGGGGAGGTACTTTAGAGAGGTCGTTTATCGATTTTATCCAGAGCTTTCTCTACAAATATGAAAACTAAGAAAAATTATGGGAAAACTAGAAAAAAACGTGGGAAAATCGGAGAAATCGGTACAAGATTAAACAGATATTAAAAAAAATATATAGTCTATTTAATTATTTTACTATAATATAGCATATATATATATATATATTTTTGACAAAGTATCGCTATCAATTGAACTCCACTCAGAATCGTTTTTTCGTAAACAATGGTTTATCGTTGTAGGTATACATTAAATTACCTATAACAGTGGTAGCACCCGTTCCTGTTATCCCAGGACGTCTTTTGTGAAATATTGTGTTCATGTAAAACAACCAAATTAACCATTGAAATAGGTTTTTAACTTTTTGGGAACGACCTCATTGATGTTGATACAATATTATTCTCTAAATCAGTAGAGCAGTAACGATTTAGTTCTGGAGGGTGGGATGGATAATTTGTTAGATAAACGTCGTTAGGGAGCGTTTCCACGTCGAACATTAGAAACTATTAGTTTTACTAAGATGTGTTTTCCTCAGAAAAAATAATTTTGGATTGTAAAAAATAATCACATTTTTTTTCATGCCGTACATTAAAAGATGCGCATTTCCGCCTTATGGTCTTTACTTGTGCCTATATTTACTCGCACTTCATAAACTGTAAGAAATAAGTTGTTAGGCTCTAGCAATTGAGTTGGTGACTACCGTTAACTATATCATAAATATCTTTACAAAATAGGTATACTAAGGTATATTATTAAAAAAAGTTTCCGGGTGGGATCTATCTTTCCTCAACATAAATACGCTACTGCTTTAAATAATATAATGTTTAATAATAGCTTGTAATCGTGAAAGTACAGAAATTCGTATTTTACTTTATTATATTTTTTTATTAAATTTATAATAATACATTTTTCGAAAAAAAAAAAAAAAAAAAAAAACACCAATCAGGTTGTCTTTGAAATGTTGTCGTCTACAATTTTATAATGGGCGTTTTATCACTAAAATCAGTTTTAGTGGTATTTTCACTTGTTTAACGTAAACACATTTTTCCTTTATTGCCCGTTAGAAAAAGATAGATACAGCAAATGCCACTGTGACTGTCTCTTAAAGGTCCCTATATACAAAATTTGTTTTCTTTCACAATTTGTTTACACACTAGAGCAAGACTAGACAAGTGTTGCCAGTTGTTTTTGTTTCCTTGGAAAAACTGGAACATTTATACACATAGGTACTATTCATATCACAGCAACAAATTTCGAATAAAAACTCAATATGAACAATTCAAAATCCGTTGCTCTATAGTTTTGCAACAAAATGTTCAATATTTTAATATAGTCAGTACTAGAATTAAATAATTTTTAGGTTAAATACATGGTAAAGTAACGTTGAGGTTTTGTCATTATAGAGAATTTCTTTAAATTTATTTAGGTTACCACGATTAAAGATATTTATTAATTTTTATGTTTAATCGTGGTAGTTATTTATAAATTTTCACGTGACAACGCGTGACTGAAGCATTCTGTTCACATTGACTAACTTGTCCCTTTCTCTCACTATTTGATACCAATTTTGCATTGTTCAATAGAAACATATTTCTCCGTGTGTCGCTTTTAACCGAAACACAAAACAAACAGCAACTTTTATTACTGGTACCATAAACATGCAGTGACATTTGCTAAACATTTGTCAACTTTTGAATTAGCAACATGTTGCAACTGAAAAAGTTGCTATACATTACTCTAGTGTGGACTCGGCTTATGTAATAAGCAACATAAACATTACGTATCTAATTGATTGTCTGCTTGAATTTAGGGCAAAGGACCTATTATAATTACGTATGTAATAATATAAATCTATAATTATTAATAATATAGATAATATTATTATTGTTTTTAATACTTTATTATTGTTACGCCATAATGTGGATTAAGTTTATGATAATACTATTGATTATAATATAGTCTTTATATATAGTCTTTAGATAGTATAGGTACCTACTCGAATATTAGGCGTATTAGTTGATAGGTACTTAATAACACTAAACAGCAGTAACAAAAATGTAAATCAAACGTTAATGAAAAACTAATTAACTTATTACTTAGATAGGTACCAAAAATGATAGCGTTCAACCTTGTTGAGTCATAAATAAGTAGTAGCTCATTTATATATAATTTTTTTTATGGTTATCATAAATAATTTTAGCACAAACACTGTCTATTCTCGTTAGTAACTATGCAATTATCGTTCAACGTCAATAATTGTATTACACTCGACTCATGCCAGCGAACTTTTTGATCACAATTCGTATTCATTTTTATTACAATACACACCCAAAAAGAAAACACCGGTGACAGAGCTCTGTCACTACAATAAAATATACCGCCACATGTTTTATTTTTTGTATTACCTATATAAATATTCTTTTTAAACAATAGATAACCAAATACTATAATAATGCAATATTATACTATTATAGTACTTAAAAAAATAATAATAATAATAGTGGTATTTGGGCATAAAAATAGTGCGCGCGCGGAGTTTAAAAGCTGAAACTCATAAAAATGTATTTTTCACACTAACGTGTGTGAAGAACGCCATGAATAAACAAAAGTCCATCCTCATAGCTTCATTTAGGAGAGGTTCTATGGGGTATTTAAAGATAAAAAAACACACTCTACTATAATAACGTGGGAAAATTCAAATTTCCAAATTAAACCCGAATTTAACGCTTCAGAATTGAAGCCTATAAAACAATTTTGTTATTTTATTATCTAGAAGAAGCCGCTAAAAATATACAAAAGTATCGGAAAAAATATAAGTATATACATAATTATAACTGTGTGTTGTGCATACACTGCAATATAGCCTTAGTTTTCGGGGAAGATTCGACAAAAAACAAATTAAGTATAGACAATAATGAAACTAATTTTACGATTCATAATTTATGACTACAAATAAAAGAATATGTAGGTTGAAAACCTACGTATTGATAAAGACCGCGCGAAACAGTAGTATAAACATAACAAAACTTTAATCAAATATACAAGACCGGCGATATTGATTAATAGCAGAACGATACGCCCAACAAAACAAACAGAAAATAGCATTATCGTCGTTATTTACATATCACTCAGTCATCAGGGTTGAATTTAGATACCTACCTAATATATTATGTTTATTTTCGATGCGTAGTTGGAACTTTTTATTTGTTGCAGACAGTAATAAAACTGTATATTATTGATCTTTTCTAGTCGTGATAACATTTTGACAAAAATTCTACCGATTTTTGAGTTATTTTTAGGCATTTAATATGTATTTGAATTTAGTTTAGTTTTTATTTAGTTTAATGTCAATGAAATTGTCTAGCCAAATAGAAATCCTTGAAAATTCAACACTCAATTTATTATAAGATTTACTTAGATGTAAAAAAAAAAAATTTATTTATTAATGTAATAGTTTTTTTTAAAACACATTTAAGTTTAAATTTTTACGGAAACCATGCAAATTATGGTATTTCAAAACATGTTTAACTGATTTTTGCTCAGAATCGTATTTTTAAATTTAATCATTTTAGTTTTTACTGTAGGTAAAATAAATTGTTTACTTTTGAAACATCTTTGTCTTATAAATAGGGCCCGGATATCAATACAAAATGTTTATTTTTTGAGTGATATTAGACAATGCTTCCTAGTATATTATTTGATTTATATAATAGACTTCAAAGATGAACCTTTTATTTTGCCTTTTTTCCTTTTTCTTGCATTTTTCGAAGTTTTTTCATTTTAAGAACATTTTTAGTATTTTTCGGTCATTTCTTTCGTTTTATTGTATATTTGCACATTATACGAGTATAATATAGTATAGTATTTATCCATAAAATGACCATCGATTAAATATACATGGTATATTGAATCTATGATACGCCTTAATAATTTAAATTTAGCTAATTCAAAATATTATCCATGTTTTTCGGGTTTTCCAATCAATCAGTTAAATACAGCCCCTCAGTCAACACTATCGTCGCTAGTCACAAGTCAATTTTTTAATTTTGTGTTTTTATTTTTATATTAAATACAAATATTATCCAATAAAACAATAAATTAAAAAAAATTATTGGTATATCATTTTTTTAAGGGCGTTTTCACGGTAATTCATTTTTTAAATTTTTTAACTTTTTTTAGATCATTTTTCGATGATTTTTAGTGCATTTAAATACAGGTCCTAATTATAAATATTCAGAAATTTCTAAAAGAATTTTTAAAAATTATTTCCCTCAATTAAATCTTGCTACTTCAACAACTTTAACAATCATCATTTTCTTTTTTCTTGTCACGTCATAAATAATATTACGCAAAAGAGTATAAAATAATAAATATTATATTTTCGTGAATAAAATACCGGTTTAAATAAGAAGGCGATTTATTAAAATTGATTTGTGAAAAATTAATGAACCTACTATAAAACGATTTAATTTTAACTTTGTGTTTATGTATATCTTAATTTAAACGAACAACTTAATATGGTTATTTTTAAGCCGGCATTTATTTACATATTTGTCTGTTTTTCGCATTTTATACACGTCACAAAAGTGTTTATCAAGATCTTTGGTGTTTTTCGATGAATTCGAATAACTTCACAACATGAAAATGGCAATTAAATTTGTGATTTTTGTAAAGCGGATATTATTATGTTTGTATTGGGAAGACGATGCGAATACTAATGAACGTATAGCGGTTTCTTTGTACAGTAGAAGCCGTATATCAGATCGACATTTTTTTTTTTTTTCAATCTGGAATAAAACAAAACATATATTGTGTCGTAAACAATAATAATTATAGAAAGCGGGCAAAATTAATGATTGAAAACTACACAGTAGTGCGACCATCGGACGTCTCGTTTTCGCGGTTATTCGTGCGATTAACTCCTTCAGGCGCCGATAAAATATAAATTTGTGATCCGGCGGAGGAAGGGAACTATCAATCATCCTCGAAATTCTGAAACGTCAGATCGATTTTTAGTATTCTGTAGGCTGTGGCAACTCTGTCCGAGGCATTTAGCTTCTAAACGAAATGGGATTTTTGCTTAAAATGCACACGCAATATTACTGATACTAGTCATCAGCCACTTAAATAAAAAAATCTTAAAATTGATATAGTTTATTGTATGATGGGTGACATGAGGAGTTGTGAGTAATTTACGAACGTAACGAACGAATTTACGGAAAACATTCGCAAATAAATATTATATAATATATTGATAACACTGAGCCAAGATAATTTTTGATCATGATTAAAAAAAAATTCTCACTAAGAGTATAATTTATATGTTTTACATAGATCTGTGTGTTCTATGTCACAACTCGAAAACATATTGCGATTTTTTACCTATTTGGCACTGGTCTTAGCCTATTTTCAAAAATGAATTTGAAAACTTTTAAATAAAAACTTTTAAACTTAAAAACGACTGGGCATAGAAGATAAAAACTATCTTATTATATAATATACTTTTAAAATGTTCTCATATTACATATAACCACGAGTACGTGGTCCAACACGCATTTTTCCGTTTTATATTTTTATTTTTATAGTTAGATCAGTTTTAATAAATTCAACCATATGTGATAAGATTGAAGTCATAATACTTATTAATAGTCATTGATAATTATTGAAAAAAATGAAAGCCTTCTCTATGCAATACTACACAAATCTATGTAGACGCATCATATAGTAATTTAATTAAATGCTTATTGTGTGTCATGCGGTAAAGAAATCGATTTTTAATTTATATGTAAATTAAAAACGTAAAACTATCGTCACACCCGGTCGGCTTCGTGATAAAAGTTCTTAACTATATAATAGTTGAAACCCGGGTTTCTGTAGGTATATTATTATACTAATATACTAGTTCGGTCCACAATATGACATTTACCCCAAACATATATATGTTTTGGTCTCAAGAAAGAAGGGCTTAAGTAAATTTCATTAAAAACACAAAAAAGTAAGTAAACCTATAGTAAAATGTTAGACTTAACTAGTAACCAGTGTATTACCTGAATAAACCCGAGACCCAAACTAATGTAATGTACTACCCGTCATAATCACTAGGACCTAAAATACATCTGTTATCAGAGTACACACTTTTTAATTTAACTGTAACTTTTGACAGGTTTCCATAGGTAGCAAAAAAATAAACCTGTGGGGGTCGTAACATTCAAAATTATCTCCTCTTTTGTATACCGCTTAGCGTATACATTTATATTATTTATATGACGTTTGGACTAAAAATGTACAAAATAAATATAAATAAAAGTCCAGAATATTTTATTAATAGTTAGCAAATGTCAATAATCGGGAAAAACGTAGGAAAAATGGGAAGTCGGTACAATAAATAACAAATATTATTTTTGATAGATGGCTGTTTATAATGTTACGAAAATATTCGTAAAAGTGAAGCGAACGACTAATCACTGTTTTCGCAATTGGAACTTCATATTCCGTCTGGTATTGACAATAATTATTATTGTACTCGGCTGGTCACAAATATTTAATAACAATAACGACACGAAGATATTAGGAAACACCAGATTCGCTTCAACGACGATAAAAACCGCCCGAGAAACTCAAAAGGTATAACAGTATTATATAATATGTAAAAACACGATTTTAGTATTATCATTGAGTATTGTATATTGATTACCTACAATGAAATTTGAAAAAAAAATTCACAACGAATAGGTTGGATTCACTTTTAGATTCCGAACAAAGTGTGGAAGCTATTAAGTTTTCAACGATTTGTGTTTTTGTATTTTTAATTTAATTAAATTTTTTTCAATTATACTTTTCAGTACAACAAAAATAACCAATAATATATTAATTTAACACGAATGACGGTACGTTAAAAAAATAAACGTTCAAATTTTCCAGTTCAAAACTCCGAAAATTAATTGTTAGAAACTGGAAAATATAACGAGAAAAATTCAATATTTTATTATTTTAACTCTGACCGCCTCGGAATTATTTTTCAAACGTAATAATTTATCGCTGTTTAAACAGTGTCTAGTATTATATTGTACACCAGTCTAATACCTGTGTGCGCAAATACAAAAATAAATAGAAAAAATTAAACGATTTATCATCAAATGTATAAATATATCGCCGCTTTCGGTGTTCAGAAAAAAAAAAAAATGAAAAATTACATCTGTATCCCTGTACCTTCTCAAAACAGTTTTTCAACTTAAAATATACGCGACTATAAGAGTATATACGTATAATATTTCCGCAATTATTATAATACCTATTTCAGTTATCGGAAAACAATAATCCATTGGAAACGGTGAGCATTATTGCATCACTCGATAACGACGACAATGAGGATTTGTATAATATACGGTTAAAACGAATTGTTAAACGACTGAACACTAGGCAAACTGTACGCAATCTACATAAATATGGACCGTTAACAAACAATTCTTTAATCATTGTTGTACAAGTATGAAAAATGAAAATGTTATTATTTTATATTATGCTTTGTGTTGTTCGTTATTATATTGCAGTGTTCGCTGCTATTGATTTTGTCGAGGTCCTGCAATTGTGACAGAGACCATAAAATATACTATATTTACAATTTTAACCAGTTACCGAAAAACCGTGTAATTTATTTTTTCTCGTAATATTTACAAGCTCTGGAGTTGGTTTGTGTTCGGTTAGTTAGGTTATCGCTACAGATTTTTTGTATAAGCGCATAAACAATTCCAATTTATAATTTCAAATTATTTGCAAGCCGCCTTCGAATTACAGTCCTATCCGTTCCCTCCAATATTAGTATCGTAAAAAATATTGTAATCACATAATAATAATTATATAATTCGATTCAATATTCTCAGTTTTATACAAATATTAATGTACACAATATAATTCAATTAACTGACAGCAGATAAAAAAATGTTTTGTATACGTAGACAATGGTACCGTGAAGTTTTTTTTTTTCTATAAAGCAGTTGCAGAAAAATGTCATAAAAAATTCACATAACAACTCAAGTCTAAAAAAATCGGGTGCTGTAACCAAGGCCACCTAGACATTTCTGTTACTTCTATTTTTTGTTAACTTATCTAATGAAAAAGTTCCACATCACAAACTAACCCACCTACCTGATTTGGTTATGACACAGCTGCTTCATAAGATAACCATTCAAGCCGATACTGTACATAGATACCTAAAATATCAATATTAATTCGTATAGTGTTTCAGTAAAATTATTTAGAATATTCACTATAACGTGTAGTTTGAATTCCTGCAGGTAAACACTCGTATAAATTATCTGTATGAAGTCATCAATAGTCTATCAAAAGCTCGTGGAATTGAGGATGTATTGTTAATATTCAGTCACAATTATTATGACGAAAAAATCAACAGATTGGTAAACGGGGTACGGTTTTGCAAGACGATGCAAATATTTTTTCCATATTCCACACAAATATATACAAACGTGTTTCCCGGTCAAACTTCGTATTACGATTGTCCACGAAACGCGGCCCGAGAAAGGTAAGCAAAATTAAAAATGTGGCCCTATATTAAGTATAGAAACGGTGTCTCATCTCTCATCCTTCAGAATAACAATATAAGGATTATCGAAATGTATTATTTTAGATTCTGAGTTTAAGAAAGCAGCTATTATAGTTTTACCAAGATGTGTGTTAATAGTAAATATGATAAAATTCTATTTTATCTTAAACAATGTTCATTAAACGAATGGTAACACTTTAATCAAACAAATTATAGAATACCGACAGTTTTTCTAATAAATTGAAAAATTGACAGAAAATTTCGATAGGGGGGGTCCTTTGTTTTTATTTTTTTTTTAATTCTGAGCTACAAATCTAATAATATAACATTATACCAGTTTACCAAAGTCTACTCAGAATCGTTTTTTTTTTTTTTTTTTTGTTTAATGAATTATTGTTATTTTTCAATATATAAATTAAATCATAAACCTTCTCATCTACAACAGTAAAATCCATGCCTCGGGGCGATGATAAACTCTTACAAAATTAGGTAATCTCCTATTTAGGCATAGTGCACGTAAACAACTACACTATATATTATAGTGTTAACTCTTACACCGGATAGTATTAACTGCTACTCAAGATGGTGTAATACTGTAATATCTCACACTAGTTAGTATAATAGAAAGTTTGAAAAATAAATGTTAATCGTTTTATATGTTGTGTTAAATACAACCAGAACCACCCGATTCACAGAATGTTACATTTCCATAACTCTTTTTATTACCTCTACTTAAGTTTTATTCACCGCATATGCACTATAACTTATTATTTATGTGTAAAACACTGTGTTTCTTTTTGTTGTTAAATGTTTCTGTTTTATTTTCATTTTTGCTATTCTCATTATATAGTTATTATTACTAATCTGTCAATGTAACTTGTCAATCTCACTGAACCATGTAACCGGCGAACTGGCGTTAATTAAATAAATAACATTAGTATTAAAGTTATGATTGATACATTAATACATTTTTAAATCTTAATATCCAATAATCGATTTAAAATTTATTATATCCAAAAGTATAAAAACACATATCTACTCATATATGTTATACGTGTAACAAGTGTGTAAGATACGATACAAATTACCAATTCTAAACTTAAATATGTAAAAATGCCTGTGTAGTGCGTAGGAGATTACACTATTTCCGTATTTCGAAGATTAAACATCATTTTACATTACTAATCGCTCAATAATAATCAGAATAATGTATAGACTTTACAAATTGAATAATTTATAACTACTTATTTGTTATTATATTCTAGTGTCTATTTTTCGCATTTTTAATTTTCAGGAAATTGACCTATACCAATCGTGTATAGGATATTAGAAAAAAAAAGTAAATAGTATGCTCTCCAACGTGTTAGAGTTATGATGATACTATTACGGTATATGTTATAGAACGGAAAAAATGAATTGTTTCAATGCCACTGCCGATCAATATGGACATTATCGAGACGCGAATATTACTCAGGCCAAACATCACTGGTGGTGGAAAATTAACATGGTATTCGACCGGCTACGAGTCGTCAAAAATTACTCGGGTATAAGTTTGAATTGAATTGATTTTTTTAATAATCTAAATAATAATATATAATATAGGTAAAAAGTACCTTCACATTTTTTTTAGCAAATCAACTGAATAGTATCTCGAATAATTATTGTTCGCCGTGACTGCAAGTGTAACAGTAACGGGCGCCATTTCGGATTTTAAAGAGCTACGGGATACGAACATTTAAGGCAATTAGTGTCTTAAAATTAAAATTGTTAGTAAATAACATTTTGGGTGGACGTCATATTAACTAAAAATATTCATTAAAAACAGAAAACCCATGTAAAATCCAGACGATTTTAATTTAATTTTATAATCGCCACTACCCCCGTTTTCCAACCATACCAACTACATATGTGGTCAATACTGTTAATAGGTAATCATCGATATTACCTTTATTACCATCAGTGGCGTCATTTGGACCACGCAAGGTATACATTTGCATATTTAAAATCCAATATTCAAGGCCCAGTGTTATAAATTGTTTGGCCTAAATAAATAATGCCTGAATAATGAATAATGGCTTGCGCATTATCAGTCTGCGCGTATTCTATTTTCAAATTAGTATCTTGTTTCTTCTTTGCATTAAAACTGAAAATATGATTTTGATATTACCTACGTAGATATCGTTGATGATTATCAAGTACTTTATAATCGCGATGATTCGGGAATAAAACTCTATTAGTTAGTACTTAATGTTCTATTACATTTTTAATAGATATGTGAATTATTTTATTTTTATATTGAAAATTCTAGACAGGGTTTGTGGCCTCCATAATCATATTTGTATTAAAAAAGACAATTGAAATGACGCCACTGATATAACATTGATAATACGATACGATTGGTACAGACCCAACGTAACATACGGATTATAAAAATATGTTACCTATGCGTACCTGAACCAGCACAACAATACTGTTCATGTTACCTAGTCTATACGAGATACGGCCATAATTGTTATACGTAGAAATTACAATAATAATTATTTGTATTATTGTTATATTATTTATTTATTATTTATTATATAATAACTATATCGTTTTTCGGTAGTTATACATTTTTTATATTTACACAATCGTCAACTTTATAAATACTTAATATAGGAATATCGATACATTCGAATCCATTTTTATTACGAAACACCCGTTTACAAAATAAACGAATCTAAACGTGTAGATAACTATGTCATTATGATGTTAAGTAGTAAGCTAATATTAATGATTTAGATATTATTATGTTACGTTTGTTCGACTAACACTGTAATGACTGCTCAGGTTTGATATTATTTATGGAAGAAGATCATTACGTGGTGGAAGATTTCATACACACACTGAAATTAATGCAAAGGACATTGTCGCAAAGTGAAATATTTTCTATGGGAGTTCACAGCGATACATTAATATTTTTCAGAAAACCACAGGTACAGTATACTCGTAAGTGGTTATAGTTAATCTTTTTAACTATTTGTCTAAATATATTATCGCCTCGTTACAATAACAATGAATACCTACTTCCGAGGGTTTACGAATATTTACTAGATAGAAAATTTAATATGTTCCGAAATAACGCCTGCGATATTCCAATTTCATTATCATACTCGTTTAAATTAATACATTCTCGCGGGAAATTCTGTAGGTATAACAAAAGTGCCACCGGTGGGTGTTATTAATTTTCCTATCAATTTTAACCGGGATAGCAAAAAAACGGTGTTTTTTTTTTTATTATTAGAACCGCAGTTTTTTAAATATCATATTATAATAATAGTCGCTTTTATAAATAGAATTTCTTCATACATTTTATGAACGAAATAAGAATTTAAAAAAATGCTACTTCTCTAGCCAAAAGTTATAGGAACGGTTTTATTTGGTTTAGGTAAATATTTTAAAAATGATTAGGAACTACATAAATACCTTCACTCTTCAGAAATATTAGTTATTATAATTTTTTAACGTTTAAAACGTACCTATTGAACAAGAGTTTTAAGTAAAATTGTTAAAAAATTTCGAAATCCTGATTCTAACACTGTTGTTAACACTAATACCACACACTATGTTTTTAATTAATTATAGGATATTATAGAGATAAGTGTACATATTTATAGCTCCCGTTTATCCTGATGCGGTATGTCATAGGTAGGTTTTTATTGAAATAAAAAAAAAAAAAAATAAAAACTCTACATGTTCAATCTAGAATTTAAGAATATTTAAAACTAAATAATAATAACTTGAATTGAATAATTTAACTGCGAAACTTGTTTTTTATACTTAATGTAATATTAAAATACCTAATTATGATTTTATAATGATATAGTCCTGAAATGTAACCGAGTTACTCATTATAACAATATAATAAATTAACCTCACTTATCTCACTTGTCTATCGACGATTTTTGACTAGCTTAAATAATTTGAAAAACTATAATTCTCGTTTCTGACTTCGAGTGCACACGACATAATAATATAGGATAAGTATTTATGGGCAGCATAATAACTACAAAGTTTTTGACATTTCAGACATGGACCTTTGCGTGTGTTAGATATCGGCATGCAACGAAACTGACACACACACATAGTATTTTTTAATATTCTACGTTTTGTTATTTTAATTTGTCTACGTACATTTCAAATAAAAATTCTATGTACATTGTACCTGAATAATAAACAAATATTTTGACATTAATATTATTATTATTTGCGTAGCTATTATAATAATTATAATAATTGGTTATTATAATAATTACTTTGTATGTAGTGACGTTAACAGTAGTGGCGTGAAGTTTTTTTTTTCCATGAAACAGTTTTAGTAAAAATGCAAATATCGTCCAGAAGAATCGGAAGTAGAAATTAAGGCTACTATACTCCGTGCCACGAGAGAACGCACGCGGCTCGCATATCCAAATAATACAATTTCTCCCACTATTGAGTTCATTGATCAATGTTTTTTAGTGGGTATACACGAAAATATACGAGTTTTGGTTCATCGCCATATGCGTTCTCTCGTGGCCCGGAGTATAGATGTTCCTAGTAGCCTCAACTTCCGAAGCGGATAGGCACCTTAAAAAGAAGATGATGTTCCTATTCAATTTTTCATGAATTTTTAACATTTTGTGAGTTTTGATAAATTGCCACACCCACACCTACTCACCTAATTTATTCATGGAGCATCTGCTTCATAAAATACCCATTCACGCTGCCACTGGACGTTAACATGTTTGGTAAAATCTATGCAGACTATGATATTTTAAATACATATTTGAATGACCATCGGTATTGAGCAATTAATTATTTTTTGTGACAAGCGGGTTTGTATTTTAAAAAAACAATACTTATTATATGTTCAATTTTCCATATAAAGATAATCTAAACGAACATAAATTGGTGTTTATTTATTACTGAAAAAAACTTAAAACCCACAAATATTTATTGAAAAAGTTATTGTCACCTGAATTCGTTTCGAATCCGAAATTAATAGTTTTAATAAAATGGTTTATTTTCATAAGAGATCACAATATAAATAATAATACGTAAATAAATCCAACCAGTGTTTAAATTTTATTTATTGCAATTAATTTCTTTAAAACTATTGTAACACTTGGTGCGCTATTCGACTAGTTTTATGCTTTATTTCACAAGCAAATGAGTTTACTTACTTAGGTAGTAAGAATTCTTTGATCTCACGTATTTTATCCAAATAATTCTATCTATATCAGACAATCTTATGCAAGGAGACTGAACTAATTGGTTAAAAGATAATCTAAAATTTTCAAATAAATTCAAATGTTGTATAATTAAGTGACAATTTCTCACACAGACAAATTTTAATAAAAATAACATTAAATTATTGTGTTATTATTCTTTTATTTTATTAAAATTAGTATTCAATTTTATCTGTAGGTCCATGTGTCTAATTGGATAAGCAATTTAGGTATATCGTTCAACCGTTCTGTTTGGAATGCATTTGTCCAGTGCGCTGAAGAATTTTGTTATTACGATGATTATAATTGGGACTGGAGTTTGCAGAAAATGACGAAATATTGCAATGGTCATACTTTTTTGACTTCTACATTACAAGATTCTCGGTTTTATCACATAGGAAAATGGTAAATATTTAAACATGAATAAATAAAACAACATTGAATTTTAAAATTTCAAAAATATCAGCTCTTCTGTTTATGGATGTTTATTTATTTTTTTTATTGAAAAACTTGCGTTAGCTTTCTTTTTGCACTAATAAGACAACATTTTCTACTTGAAACCACTCTTGAAGTTGATGCAAAGCGAAAACTGAAAAAAATGTACAACATAGGTATATATATTATCATAATAAAATTAATTCACATCACTCAGTGCTTAAAATTCATGAAGTAAACCATTTACTATGAATATCACATTGATTTTAAATGATTTTATTCCTAAGGTTTATTATTACATCTAAAGTTAAATTATCCAATTCAACAAAATAGAGTTTTAAATTATTTTTAACTTTGCATTAAAAGCCAAATGTACTAATACAATTATTTAACTAAATTAAATATAATGATATATTATCTAATAATTAGTTAAAATAATTTTGACGTAATACATATTATGAGTATAATGTTTAGATAAATCGTACGAAAATTCGATAGTATAGTTACTATATTTCAATTTTCATTTAATATCGAACTACTTTATATTATTCAGTGGTATATGTATAACATATAATATTATTTTTTAAGGTTTTATCTAGACCAGATGATCCATTTAAGTGGGTACATGGGTCGGAGGAGAGTAGTGGAGTATCATTTGTGTGGCGGTACGGCGTGCGGCGCGTTAATAATGCACCTCTACACTCTTCCAATCCAAACTTAAAAGTGGAATATCTCGTCAACGGATTGACGAAAATCAAAATTGTCAACACCAAAAATTTATTTTAACTAATACTCCATCCATTTATGGGCTTTCTAATATAGGTTGCCATTTGTAAGGCCTAAAGTAGGTAGTGGTTTTACCCCCCAAAAATAAGGGTGAAAACAAATAATATAAATATAAAATTTTAGAGCTGCTTGTTTCCTAAATGTTCTAAAATAAAAAGTCCGAAAAAAGTTAATACTTTCTGAGATAATGAGTGTACCCACTTCAATTGATCACTCTGTATACGCGCAATAGGTAAGTGGATTACTGGCTGTGAAACTACAGGTCTGACGTCACAGCAGAGTGACTAACGATAAAACAAAATTGGGTGTTCATAAAGTATTTTGAATAAAAGTATATAATATTAAATTAATACATTTTAATGTTTATGCAAAGTACGAAGAATTATGGTAACTCCAATGACCAAACATGAAATTATTAAAATGTTGTGTTAACAGGTACCTGCATGAATAGCCCCATCAATAAATATTAAATTTACTGTAAAAGCCAAAATCAGTCAATTGTGCTCAGCTGACAGCCACATTATTGAAAATATTAGTATACAAAAACTACAATATTAAAGATTATAGTTTCGTTAAAAAGAAGATAAATATGAGAATGAAGTGTTCGCATTTTGTGTCTATTAAACCGTTTATTGACTTATCGTCTTGAAATCAAGTGCCATAAAAAGTGTAGAAGATTAATACAAGTGATACCTAGCTGGAGGCGCTGAATTATTTTTTTTGTGTGTAATAATGAACATTAATTTTACCTATCTTTTCAATTCTACATGGAATTAAACCTAAGTCAGGGGGGGGGGCATAGCCAGACAGAAATGTATTGATTTTACAATGATGTTTATTTTAGATTCGGATCATAACGAGGGATCTATTACCTATTGTTTTTATTATGATGTGTATTTTAATATTATTTTTTCTGTCTAAAAATAACTTTTCTAAAAGTAAATTTTCTCTAGTTGGTGCATTTTTCACAATAATTAGGAAAAACCAAAAAAGACGAAAAATACGTTTTTTTTTTTTAAACAAATTACGGCACAACAATTTCATTATTTAAAGTTTTTACGGCTTATGTTTTGTACCATAAATATTTAAAATAGAAAAACGACAAGAGATCTTTTTATTTGAATTTTTAATCCAGTTGGTGAGTTAGGAAGTCGTTTTTTGTTCGTGTATTTTTTTTTAATAATTAAGCGAAAAAAAATATAGAAAGAACGAGAAAATATATGAAAATAATGCTTTTATTATTTTCAATTTTTTTTTTTTTTTATGCCATTCAGTTGAAAATATTCGCAGAGACTTGAAATTTAGATAGAATACTTATGTTTGCCTTTTTTAGACGTTACTACGTCAAATTTTCAAAATATTTGAGTCATCTTTGAGTTATTTACAGACATTTATATTTTGCGAGTTTTTTACGTAATTTTTATTGGTAGGTACTCCGTGGACAGAATTGTTAGACTATACAGAAATGCTTGATAATTTAATAAGAGTTTCATTATAAGTCGTACTTTGTGAAATAAATAAAATAAAATTAGAGTGTAATGTAGAAATTTCTTGTTTCATACAGATATACATTGAATTCTCCTCTTAAAGCCCACCCATCTTGCGAAGTATGTCTGTCTTTTTCAATATAAATACATGCACATTGTTTGTCGTTTGATTAGCATAATAATTTTTATTTTATAAATGCATACAAAAATCATGTTATTCTTTACTACAAAAATATAATAATATAATCTCGGATATAAACAAAAATAGTTAAATTATTATTTATTTATTTTTTTTAATTTTAAATACTACAATACTGTATATTTAATTTTAATTTTATATAGCATTAGCCTGAATACAACACCATGAAGTATCTGTAGCCGCGTTGTAGTTTATTAGTTACTATTGGTTATTTAACGTAAAACTATTGATTAAATAGTTAACTGCTTTTTTCTAATGCAATCACATAGTACATACTACGATAGTCCAGGAAGACTAGTTCGCGTTATTTGTAATATTATGGCCACTGCTTTTTATATTAATTGTAAATTGTATAATGTTTTATACCTAAAAACTACCAATGCTAGGGGGTATAACTACCCCTTAAATAAGATTCAGTGACACTGTACTAAGCTATGTTATATTTACTATTCCGAAAAATACATAAGCATATCAATAATACTTCTGAAACGTATCACAAATCAGTATAGTGTATTGTCTAAACGATTTTCCAGATTTTTACACTTTTGTATAACTTGAAAATTATTATTCACCTCTTAATGACTACTTTAACGATAAGACTAATCTACTGTCCAAAACCTATTTAAAGGGAAGGGATTTTACCGTTTTTATGGAGGAATATGACGTTTTAATACAACGAGCAGTGAGAAATTAGACGTGCTCTCTAATGTCCGATTTCAATTTTTAAGTATAAATACTTATACATGAATTTGTTTAAGAATTGATTAGGAAATTTAGGAAGTCGAATTTTTGATCCAAAATAAAACCAATGTTGGTAACCACCTATGGTTATTTCCTGAATTTTCAAAAATAATATGATTAATTTTTGAGGTATTCGAAACTGGAAAATTAAAATCAAGTTTTCAAATAACCTAGACAATTTTTCAACGAATTCCATACGTACTTTAAAAATTAAAATAGGACATTGGTAAGCATGTATAATATCCTACTGCCTATGGGCCTAAAACGTATGACAAATAGGTGTGTTCCAACCCTCTTAATAAATTGGTTATAAATCAATGAGAGAATGATCAAGGAAATACAAATTATAATATACGAGTAAGGTAAATACTAACTCTAATAGCAGTTAATACTACTCTTATTACTAATTAATAATAAATGAACAGATATTGTATAAAATATTTTGTTTTTGTTTTTACAACAAGACTTTTATTAGAAATTATTTTTACGACGCTTGATTTTATGACTTTTAACTTTATGACACCGACACGTGACTATAGAACACTCGACCCATATAAAATGTTATTACATTTATGTATAGAATTTGAACGAAAACTAATAATTCGATTGGAAATTTAAATTTATACGCTTGTCGAATAATTATATGTTCGGTTTTTTTTTTTTTCTATAATATAATCAGACATCTAACTTAGAAAATTCAAAAAACCCTATTTCAGCAGTACTCAATCCTTTAAAAAAAATCTTCATATATCTCGTTTACTATTCCGGACACATTTTTATTTTCATATTTTTTTTTTTTATTGTCTGCCAAGTCTAGCTCTCGGCGAATTGAAATTACGGCCATCTGCCAACCTATAACGATGATCAAACAAGTCTCGGGACTTTTTGGTGAAACGGACGACAAGCCATTCAATCACGTCCCTTTATTATTTCCCGAGAAAAATCTTGAGAAAAACCGTCCGTTGTACAACTAGCTCAGTGTTAAAGGAATAAAATTTAAATAAACATATTCAAATCCTTTATATTATTTGTATCATATTTCATTATTCTCTGCATGATAAACTCATCTAATAATACAATAGTATATCCGACTAAGAATAATCTATTCGTGAAAGGATGATTCAACATCTGAAAATTGTACTAAATATTTAACGGATTATAAATATTACACTACATATTAATATTTCGTATTAAGAAATTGATTTTTGAATTTAAATTACTCACAATTTCTTTAATACCAACAAAATTTGTATACACATAAATCAGAAAATAGTACACAAATTGCCATTATTTTATGGTTTTCGTCTAAATTTGAACGTAGTATTTAAAAAAAAAAAATGTCGATAAAATCGTTTGATATTATTATAGTGCGACAAGAAAAACTAGTTTTATATCAAAGTTTTGGATATTTTTTAGATGTCAAACAGTATTATCTACATAAAACCAAATTCAAACAGTAATAAACATGACAATTTAAAATAAAACAAATAACACAATATCGATAGTATGTTTTGAAAATTGTACCATGTGTAAAAAGAGTTAATAAAATATAGACAATTACAGGTTCATACGATTATTTTTAACCGAATAACAACATTAAAAATAACAGAAACCATTATTGTGTACATTTACAATTTTTTCCCAATTTTTTTATTGAATTTTTCCAATAATTATATAAAAAAAAAAACTACAAGTAAAATCAAAAAATAATCTCACCCAATTAATTAATAAGACAACAATTTCTATCAAAAACCACCCGTAAAGTCGATGATTGGAGCAAGGTTTCTGGTAAAAAAAAATGATTTACAAACAAACAAAAAGTCACAGTAAACGAACATATTCCTCGCTGCGCTCAGAATCTAAAATATGACAAAAAAAACTTTGTTTGGAATGTAGGTTGTGACCGGTTTGGATTTAAACAATAATCATCGGGTAATGAAGCGTTTTTTTTTTATAAAAAACTTGCATATTATAATATAAACAAATGAGTGAGAAACGCCCAAGAGTATTGTAGTGTAGATTGTTGGTTTTTTGAATTTAAATTAAGACTTTGTAAGAGATTATGTAAAATAAATATTAAATGTATCAATGTTTGAAATGTGCCTCGTTGTTAAAATGTAGCTTTTAATAATAAAAATATTTTCGAGTGTGGTTTCGGCTCAATTTTACGGCCGAAATAACAAATGACACGATCATAATTATTGATAAATTATAATTAAGTACCTACCTAAATTTATATTACAGGGGCGGGTTGAAACAATTTATAGGGAGTACAGACGTTCTTAAATCTGACCACCCACTAATAATTTAAACACTAGCACTACCGCTGTAAAGGACCGATAAAAAGAGGTATGTGCGCTTATGGAGGTCATTGTATACGAGTATATAAATAATGTCCGTTTAAATAGTTTTTAGTACACAAATTTGCATAAAACGCATACAAGGGGGACTATTTTAAAATTCTTAAAGCTCGAACTGGGGAACTATCTTCATAACCTAGTTTTGACCACTGTAATTAGATACCTAACATACGAATAATAATAATACAGGAGATACAAAATATAATATTTTATAGCTAATACATCAAGGTCGTAAGTGGAAATAATCAGGGAAAATTGAACTTTCATTGACTAAAATAATTATTTTTCCACAACATAATATAGCACTCAATATTTACGGAAGGGGGAGGTTTAGGTTTGGTTTCTCTCGCATATTTTTTGGGGTGCAGTGCACTTACCGTACGTGCTTTCAAGCCACCTTTGTTGTGTATAGTGAAATATTGAAGTAAAATATTTTGTTTTTTTTTAGTGGCATGCATTACCATATAAACTGCTCAGATATGTCACATGTCAACAAACTCAAACAGACTCTCAAGTCATTGGATTTGTATCCAGAAGAATTAGACGTGAAGATTATACACGGATTGAATCAGATGTTTAGCGCTGGCAATGGAGGATGGGGAGACACCAGAGATCGCAAGTTATGTATGCATATGGTGTTTAATCATTATGTGAATGTATGATAAGTAAAAAAAAATGATAAACGATTCAAATAATATTTTCTAACAAAATATTGTGAATTGTTTACAACTATTGAGTTATTATTAATATTAGGTATTTTAGTTTTGATACTATAATAATGTTAGGTAAACTAAAGATTAAGATTATTGTTATTAAAAAAATGATTAGGTATTTTTAATACGAACATTTTTTTTTTTTTTTTTTAGTGTATAGCAAAATAAACTTTTTAATTTTTCTTAACTTATAAAGTGCAGCTAAAAATTATTGATTTCTGGATTGCTTTGGTGATAAGGGAAAACATATGACTTATAGTGCCTTTTTTAGATTTTTTTTTTATTAGGAATGGTTTACTGTTGTATCAAATGATATAACTTTAATTACACTATACTTTGTGTTCCGAGGAAAAGTGATCAACCAACATCTTATGAAAGTACATCAAAGATGATGAAGAAACCTTTTTTAAAGGGGGAGGGTCTACAATTTTTGTCTTTGAAGTTATGGGTAATTTATGTTTTTTTTTAATGAAACCGCAGTTTTATTGTTTATCTTAAAAAAAATGTCAACTTGTGAATGGTTTTTTTATATTTTATTTTATAGTTATTATAATTGTGCTATTAGCCAACATACATAATTAAACCAGTAATGTACGAATTATTTTTATTAAATAGAAAAAAGTACAAATTTGTATTTTTAAAAATAAATCAAGAATAACTCCAAATTATTTATTATTTATTACAAGTTTTTTATTTTATTTTATTTTTCTGCTGAAAAATACCGAAAATACATAAATGCTTTGTTTTCATACTTTTATCATTCCTGAGTTATTTATACCCTTCTGAGCTTAGAATTCTTGGAATCAATGATCGCTTTATAAAAGCTAATTATTGAAAATCTCGGAATTTTTTATTTTCTTGCTATTTTTTTTTTATTAACTATTTTGTTATTTATGTTGTTGTATTTTATGTTAGTTAAATTTATATTTGCCCTTAATAAAAATTTAACTTTTTAAAACAATAAATGTTTAATTTATATCATTCAAATTTCATCTCCAGTGAGTTTATTCTCCATTAAGGCTTGATGTCCAATCATATAAATGACAAGTCATATTCTGTAGCATATACCTCTGCAATTATGGGAGATGTGAAAACAAAAATTTTAAGATATTTTAGGTCGAATAATAATAAATACGATAAAAAAAAAGACGGACATACTTAGCACGACGAGTGGGCCTATAGACGCAAATAGGGTTTGAAATTTAGGAAAGGCCGAAGCCCTAGCTACTAAATGAAGCAATCATGGACTTGATAAATACCTATACAATTTGGGGAGGGCCAGACGAGATATTTGTCCCCTCTTGCCCATCAGCGAGCCGTTATTGGGCCGGGTATTGGCTGGTGTCGGGCTAGTTTTGGGCCTCAATCTCACAAACATGGTTCATGTCATTATGTTTTATGATACATTATTCTCCATACAAATTGGCGAAAATAGGAAATAAATCGGAGTAAAATTCTTCTCAAACTGAGACTTTATAATATAGTAGCTAATAGGTAATAAATAGGTATTTATAATAGGTATAGTAGGTATCCCTCTACATACATATTTACTATTTAGTCATTGTTTTCTTTGGAACATTCAGTTTTTTCGTATGGTATTGCAATATAGGGAAGAACCTCCAGTTTAATAATTTATCCAGATTAATAGTTACTATAAATTGTATTTTTAAATATTTACTGAATTTGTCTAGGCATACTAGCTCTGCATTAATCTATAAGGAATTTGAGGTAAATAACTTTAAGTTTATTTCTAACCGGGCTATTATGATAGAATCTTATAAAAATAAGCATTCAATTTCTCTCCTTGATCGCGACCATGGTACAAGATACAATCACAATATTAACATGCGTTTATCCAACTGCCATAAAGGTTTTGGTCAAAGTGGTATCTTATATTAAGGTTTAAAATTATGTCAATCGTTAAATATTAATGTAAATAATTTTTGAAGTCTTAAGTATTTCAAAAGTCATATTAATCGTCTTAATTTATCTATTATTTAATTTCTGTTTGTAATTTAATATTTTACATGGCAAAATAATAATTTTTACTTTAATAACTTTTAAATTATTACTGTTTATAGTTTATTTTAATTTACTACTAATATATTCACCTGTTAAGAACTGCTCTCCCAGCACATGCTTTGCTAATAGAGAGTGCTGCAATATTTATTAATAAGTTATTAAGATGTAAATTGTAAATATGTTATTGTTGTAATGTATTATTATTATATATATATTAATGGTAAAAAAAATTGAGTACAATGTATTAGTTATTAATATTTTTTTTATAACTGTTTTAAAATCAAATTTTCGACGAAAATTGTATGACCTTTCAAAACCAAACTTCGCTTTAAATCATTTTTTGTTACCTATTAATGATTTATCAGTGGTTACAGGTATAAATTAAATAACTATGCATCCCACCTTTCCAACTATCCATCTATAACAGTGACCACACCCCTCCCCAGTATCCATTTTTTTTTTCAGAATACTTTATTTACATTTCATTTTTCGTATGTTTATGTTTACAAATGCAACCAAATTTTGCTGTTTTTCAGAGTTCAGTTTTTGTGTTGGTATATTTTATTTTAATTAATATTATTATTAATTAGGTACATATTGTTTCACTAATTTATAAACAAAAAGTAAAAAGTCGCGGGTTAATATGAATGTAGTACACATTTTTAAAAAATATTATATACCACAATATGCAATAATAATTTATTTTTATTTAATTATCTTCACTAACTAAATATATATAACTCTCTCTCTATATATATACATAGAGAGAGAGAGAGAGATGTTTGAACAATTAATATTTATACAACTACCTACTTTTATAATTAATCAAAATTTGAAAAGTTTTTAAATAAATATTTGGAAAGCATAGTAATTATTATTCCGCAGTTCCGCAGGTATTGTCTAAAATTTTATGATTTAATTTTGATATACCGGCTATGATGTTTCAAAAAACTTTCTTTTTTTACTACCGTCCCATATATGTGATCAATTATAAGTTTTATTATTATTTATTATTTAATAATAAATCAGTTGTATTGCATTATTAGGTATATTTGTAAATGCAGTAAGTATAGTTTGTTCAGTGGCGTGCGCGGGGGAAGGGAGGTCAGGGGTCATACTCCTCCATGGGTTTTTTCAACACAACAAATATGTGTATATAATTAATAATTTAATATTGAAACATGTATAACTCAGCCAAGTTACAAGGAAAAGTGTGATTTATTGATTAAAAATTTGGTTTTTCGGAAGCGGATTTTAAATTGTTTAAATGTCTAATTCGACAAAGAATATTTATAGAATATATAGATGATCAAATATTTATAATCAAAATTGTCTATATCCCCTACAATTAGTCTCGTTGAAAATTCCCGGGCACACCTCGGAGGTTGTTTAACTTGACTATATTATTATATCTTAGATTCCGATCAGAGTAAAGAATGTATTGATTTTACTATGTGTGCTTTTTTCTCTGTCTGTATGTAAACAACTTTTCTACCAGAAATCTCGTCCAATCAAAAATGGTAATTGAAATTTTTTATTATATATAAGATCTTGTTATAGAGTACTTACCGACTTCCCACATAGGTACCCAGTACCAGTTAAATTCCCAAATCAAAAGAAGATAGCGGTTACACCATCAAAAATGAGAGTGAAAAAAAATAACGTCAATTTAACATATGTCAGACTTGATTGTTTCTTAAATTATCTGAAAAAAAGTTAATACTTATCGAGGATTGTTCAGGAACGGACTGGCCAGCTGGGTGGGACGCTCGGAAATTTCCGTGTAAGCCTGCAACGCCAAACACAGCCATGTGGCTCGCAGTGATCTTTGTTAATGAAATCAAATGAAAAATAAAATTCGGAACATTTTTGTTAAAGATATGTGTATTATCATCAAGGTCAATATAATCAATATAATATCATAGATTATATGAAACCAGAATGACAGAAATGTGGCGCACTTCTCGATTTACTGATAACACGAACCTATCTCAGAGCCCAATGGAGGTTTTACGGAGGGGATCCAGGGTTTCTGGACACCCCCCTGGTCCCGAGTTTAGGCTGTGATATATTATTCGCTCGAGACGCTCGGATTTTGACGAGAAATTACGATTTTCATATGCGGATATTATACGCTTATACGAAAATTTTGTTATTTCAATTTTCAACCGTATATTTTGATGTCCGTATAATCAAATGTTTGTTTGGCTACCCCGAATTGACGACGTTTACAATATCGTTGACATCTGTGATCGGTGATGATAATAGCGTTCAGCCGTCCAAGGTCTAATGTCGTGCATTTGTAGCGATAAACTGACAATCGATACACTATGTCATTATTAAATATTTACAATATTCGGCCGTCGTGCACGTCAAACGTGTGAATTGTTGTTTGCTTTAATTTAAGATCCCCTATATCCAAACGATTTGAACCGAACTTGACAAATATTCAGGTTAGTTTAAAATTTAATCTAAGTAAATGATTTTGTATCATGAATGTAATTTTAAATTTTTCTTAATATTAATTGTTTCCAAATTCAAGGGTGTTCTTTGAAATTTGAATATTAGATTTATGTCAATTCTTATTGATATAATTATACATAATTTCTCATCGATAACGCCGTACGCTATCATCGTCTATCGCGTTATTCTACCGTATATCTAGGCATTAAACAATATTGTAAATTTATAATTTATAACTTATAAACTTAAGTGCCATTTAGACGCGCGTTATTTTAATACCATTAAAATATGATTGTATTATGTAATGTAAAATATTAAAAAGACGTCCTAGGATAATAGGGACAGGTGCAGCTATTGTTTTAGATAGTTCAATGTATACCTGTAAGCAACGGTAAACCATTACTTACGAAAAAACGATTCTGAGCGGAGTTTAGTTGAAAATGACGCTTTATCAACAATATATATCATTTCATGGCGAAATAATTAAATGGGCTTTATAATATATTTCCTTTAATAATATTTGTTTAATGTTGTTCCGATTTTCCCAGTTTTCCTACGTTTATACCGGTTTTTCATATTTGCTGGGAAAACTCTTGAGAAAATCAAAAAATGACCTCTCTAATGTACCTGCCTAGTGAAATTTCCTTTTAGAAACATTGTTATCATGAAAAGTCGGAGCAAAATTGCTGGTTGAAAAATTGTGCACAGAAAAAAAAAATCGTAATATTTTAGTAATAGTTAAATACCCGAAATAACATTTGCATAAATTCAGCGTTAGAAGAATTGTATATGTATACAATGAAATAAAAAAAAAAAATTTTAATAATATTTTAAATGTACAAACCGATCTTAAAAATAATAGCTTATATCAATACATTTTAGCTAAATAAATAATGAGCAAACAATTTATGTTTCTTAACGTATCTATATCAAATAATAACTCGTTTTAAATAATCTCTCTTATTAAAATAAAAATAATTTTTATGTAAAACGACCAATTTGTATAATTTTTTTTTTTCTTTTGTCTATGCATTTCTGTGTATACTCCAGGCGACGCATTCATTCGTTTATGTAATTTGTATTTTTGTGCATACGTTTTTTTCGTCTATACGTATTTATCTACTATATTTGATTTAAATCGGTTTTTCGCGCGTGTCGGTAACAATTATTGAAACGCCGCGACCGCGCCTCTTATCGATTTTCCGAAAACGCGTAACGCTCCGGGAGCGCGCCGTCCGGTTTCACGTTACGCCTAATCTGCGGTGTACATTGTCACGACGGGGCGCGGGCGACGGACACGCGAGACCGCGTTTACGGACGAAGGCATTGTTATTACGACGCCAGCGAAATAATAATCGGCCGCGCGACACCGTCGTCGTCGTCGTCGTCGTCGTGTATTAATATTCCGCGGCGGGTAGTTCGGCGAAATGCAATTTGTCAGCGCGGTTTTTACTGCGCGACACGTGCGCCGGTCCGCGTCCGCGCGGCAGATTATCCCGTTCGACGCGCGCGACCGAAACCCGACGACATCGTTGCCGAGGTCCGCGCGCGTTCCCGCGGGTCAAACCGATCGATGTCCGGGGCGATGGCGGCGGGGAGGGGGGGGGAGGGGTCCGCGGGCGGCGTCCGAAACCGGACCGTTCTCCGGAAACATCTCCGGCGCGGAGACCGCGTCGCGGCGGACGGATTTCGCGCCCGGGAGACGGACTGTTACGCGGAATCGCTCGTTTCGGGCGCCGTTTCCGGTAATAAACGTTTCGCGTTCGGCCGGTTCGGTTCGCGGAACGGCAGCTTGCCGCCGCCGCCGCGCGCGACGGTCGGATCCGGGAACGGATCATCGGTTTCGATGGCGGCGCCGCTTTCCAAACTTCTCGGAGAAGTGTACGGCGGCCGTCGACCCCGAGAATACACGGGCGTGTCCGAGCACTGCCGACAAATTGCATACATTTTCTCCCCGTTTTTTTCTGTTCCTCAATATCGTGTCGACGTGATGTGACAACTGCGGCGGCGGGTACAGTGGGTTTATATTTTGTAAAATTGCGTTAGTTTTTCTTTAATTTAAAATTTAGTCCGTATACATTTCGGCTTCGCCGCCAATCTCGTCATTATATTTTACGGCCGCGTTACAGCCGAATATGCTGGCTCGATTGTAACTGTCTGAAGTTATTCGTTTATAGACTAGGGGATTATTATGACACAGAAACCTTTACTTTTACTTTTTTAGAGTGTATGCGATATTCGATCGGGTAATTGATATGCTATCTTGAAAACTAATTTAAAGACAGTGTTTTTAGAATTAATTATTAATTTGTACGGTCCAGTATTGAAAGATAATAAAAGCTGATTGAGAGGGGGGATTCACCGAATTAAATAATTTTTCTCGGACACGGCCCGAACTTAATATGTCCGCGCGCGCCTATGAGTCCCCGGTGAAGGGTCTGCAGCTGATTAACTTCGTGTCAGTCAGTGTTGAATCCAGGTATATGAGGTAGGGAGAGCGATAGCCCTGGAACCTAGTCCCCTGGAATTTTTTTCGCCCCCTGTTAAATAAGAGTAAATTAACAATTAATTAAATAATTCAACAAATTCGACTGGTTTAAGTAAGAGAATAGATACGCAAAAAAAGGTCGTGGCTCTAATTTTAATAAGGCCGTCCCTCGGAAAAATTGTCTGGATTCAACACTGGTGTCAGTATATTCAACAGCCGTCACCGAGAACCGATCCTCGTGAATATTCAGACGAAAAGAAAACGGGACATCGCGTATTATGCTAATTAGAATATAATTATTTATAAATCCACAGTCTACTAGCAACCTATAAGCAGTGATTCACTATAACCGGTAATTTGTCTTTGGATAGACTCACCCGCGATGATAATATTGCGTGACCCAAACACCGAATTTAATGAACAAAAATCGATACCTAATTATTTATAAAATACGTACGTGGAACGTATACGTAAGTATATATTGCCACACTGAAATACATTACACAAACGACAGCCGTGGAAACTTCGTTCCCTGTATATAATATAATCTTCAACAATAATAGGTACATTGTAAATTGTNGTACTCGCCACGAATTAAGGAATTATATTGGATATTAGAATAAAACAAATCACTCGTAAAATGGCACAGTAATATAGTTGTTTATTCCGCCCCGATAAATATCACTTATTTCACCAAAGTAATATTACCGATTTAAATCAGTACCTTTAATGACTGATTTAAAGCGCCACACATAACGGTTGAAACGCCACGTTGCTTATCTACGCTTATTGCGTTACAGATTTTCGTAAAATATTCGATTATAAGGTAATGGACTGAGGTTGAGGTGTTTTGTAAATCGATCGCATTGATGTACGTAGATTTCTATACTATTCATACCAAAATAAAAGAATGCAATAAGAATAAAATTTGTCTACAACAATTTATCGGGATATTCTCGGGCATTTTGGATAGATTAAACGATATGTGAGAAGAATTTAAAAATGTTAAGAATTATGATGACAAAGTAATTATTTACTCACGCAATTCAGTTTTTACGAAATAACGTGACGAATTAAGGAGGGGAAGAGCTTCAAAGAATACAGTTTTCATCACAAAAATGTTCAATAAGTATCAAATTCATAATTGCATGGAACCGGTAACCTGGGATCACGTAACCGTGAAAGGGAACGATTTGTGGTTGTAAGTGCAGAAAAATACAACATGATATTAATTGATAAGCACGTAAAAGATATGAGCGAGAACTCTGAAAATTTTTCATTTTTTTGGATAGAAAATTTGATAACTATCGACGAAATGTCTAATGACATTAACGAAAACAATACGTTTTTTTTTCGTTAATCATAAAAGCGTATTTCACAAACGGATTATTGCTTCGTTATTTTATGTTATTATCGAGTTTTTACGGTATTTTTCGAGAGTAAATCAATACGAGGAGTCAGTGGCGTGTTGGCCGTGATTTTGAGGGGCAATTGCCCGATAATTTTAAGTGGCGGGTGGGCGGGTGCCTGGTGGTCGAGTACTGGGGTCTGTGGAGAAATTGTAGTACAAGATTAACTTCATCAGAATATGTCATATGATATTAAATAAGAATAATAAAATTAATAATTAGTATTCTAGGAAAAGCCATCAGCCCAGAATACTGCGAAAAACAACAAGGAATATGGCAATTTAAAGCACTATCATTTTAGTTTATATTTATAAACTAAATAATATAGTAAATAATTAATAATTATTAATAAATATTAATAATAATAAAGTATACTATATTATACTGTATAGTTACGGTATATACTATATATCTACAGTACTATAATTCACACTAGTTTATAAATAAATATAATCGCTATCGTACGACGTAATTCCCAACTGCCTATTAATGACTATGGGCACGGCCGTATATTCTTCTATTTTAACGTAATAATATTACCAACAATGTCTAATACTCTAATCGTTCATCGTTCGACGTTCAGTCGTGATCGGATGATCGTAAATTGAACTTATTACTTAATTTTCCAATCGTCTTTGATTAGTCGAAAATAACTGTGCTGTACTACTGTGTTTTAGACGTTTCAGTGTTTCATATCTGATTTAGTTATTATTTATGTAATTATTTCTTATTTAATACAAATTTTAAATGTCGAACAATACAAAAACGTGCGTTTGTGGAAAAGTCCGTGGAAATTTGAATCTTACTAACTGGCAAAGACATATAGACAATTGTAAAGCGAGAAAAACAGTAAAATCTTCTCGGTCTATAGCTTCTTTTTTTACTATTTCTAAAAAGAATCAATTGGAAGAAGAGAAACTTGCTTTTTCTTGTTCAAATGGTAAGTAATGAGTTGAGTCATTATTTATAAATATTATAATCGGTGGTATAATAAACATAAGTAATATTATTAATTTATTAGACTTGAATTTGTTTATACATTATGTGATTTTAATTTACAAAATATAATTTATAATATTGGTTAATAAGGTTTTTCTACCCCAATGGCTTTGTTTTATAGCTTTTGTGGATGAGTAATTTTTGTATTTCGTCACCAAATAAATGAAATGCCGCACCATTGATATAGGTAGATTCGATCTATATTATATTTAAATTACCAAAATTATCTTGGGTAATTATCTTAAATCAAATAATTTCATTTTTTTTTTTTTAATTGAAGAACATTTGTTATTTAAAAAACGATTGATCTTTTTGAAAATAGTTTCTCACATAATTTTTAGCTATTTTTTATATTTAATATTTAATTACAAAAATAACTAAAATGATTTTAACTACATTTTTTTTTTTTTTTTGCAATAACTAGTTGAACCTCCAGATTTTAATATTAACATTGAAAAATGTGACATAATGATAAATGTAAATGAACAACATCAGTCTAATTATAATGAATCAGATACATTTGCAAGTAATCTATTTTTATACATACCTATGCTTATTCCATATTTTATAATTACAGAAATTAGATGAAATAACTTTTTTTATTAATCTTAGTTGAATGGGAGGATGTCGTTGGTCAAGAAATATCTTAAAGAGTGATAAATAACATTGATGATATGGATTCAAATAAACAACATCAGTTAAATGAACCAGGTAAAATAACACATTATCTACCTATTTTATAGTGCTACATTTAACTAGGTATCTGATAAAGTATGGCAATAAATTGTAATAGAAAGTAGTTTGCTATTTTATAAAATTGATTGATTTTTAGCTATTTTTTAATTAATTTATTAAATTGTAGTTAGAAAATGTAATTGTTTATTTTCATTATTAATCACTGATATTTGTTATTAAATGTGATTCTGATGGCTCGTCAATAAACATGCACATGCTCAATGAAAAGTACCCAAATGATCCAGCTATGGTTAACAATTCTCAAATAACTAATGAATATTTGTCATATTTGATTTCCATTGGACCATGCCAACCTTTGCCTTCAAATATGCCTGGTAAAATGTTCCCTAAAAGGAAGCAAAACAATATTGTTCGATCGTTTAATGACTCTTACTATTACAAAATATTACCTGATAAATCAACTGTTAGAAGAACTTGGGTCTCCTATTCACCTTCAATAGATAGAGTTTTTTGTATTACCTGTAAACTATTTGGAACAACTAAAGGTAAAAGAAATACATTGTCTAGAAAAGGGACAAATGATTGGCAATATATTTCTACTAGACTTAATGAACACGAATCATCTATAGATCATTAAAATTCTATAATAAGACATTCCATGTATGTTAAGAATAATCGAGTAGATATAAGTGATATTAGACCAACTTCAAACATAAAGGTCACCGAAAATAGAGAAACAGTAAAAGTTATTATTGAAATAATTATTTATCTCGCCAGACAAAATATTTCATTTCGAGGACATGATGAGAGTGTTGATCCATTGAATCGGGGTAACTTTTTACAACTCGTTAAGTTATTAGCTCATCATCATCCTATACTCTTTCATCATATGGCAAAAATAGAAAATTCTCAGAAAAAAAATCGATTAACTTTTTTATCAAATATTAGCCAAAATACAATAATTCATATCCTTGGTGAAATTATACGGAAAAATATTTAAACAAGTGTTGCAAGAGCAGGGAAGTTTTCTGTGATCATTGATACAACCACAGATGTGGCTTGTTTAGAACAGTTCTCTATGATTTTACGTTTTATTAAGTGGTCAAATTAAAGAAAGACTGGTAGCTCTTGAAGTAGTTGATGATTCATCAGGTCATGGTATGTTTAATTTATTTTGTAATATTTGTAGCAAGTATGGATTGAATTGGAAATCAAATCTAATAGCTCAATCATATGATGGTGCAGCATCAATGCAGGGGCATTGTTCTGGTGTTCGCACATTGGTACAACAACAAAATCCAAGAGCAATATATGTATGGTGTTTTTCTCACGTATTGAATTTAGTCGTTGTTGATACGTGTGATAGTTGTAGAGAAACACGTAATTTTTTTGTAATTATTCAATCTTTAAAAGAATTTATGAGAGCTCGTAAACGTACTACCCTTTTTTTAGAGCATCAAAAAAAGTTTTACCCTGTTAAAAGACCTTTAAGAATGAAAACATCTTCCACCACCCGCTGGACTTCTCATCATAGGCACTGTTTGTAATTTTTGAAAAGTTCAAAGCTATTATTGCAACTCTTGAAGATTTGTCAGAATCAATTGATCGAGTGTGTAGTTCAACAGCTAGTAACTTACTAAAGAACGTCACTTCTTTTAGTTTTGTTACTGTTATGTTTTTAATGAACAACATTTTTGATATTACTACTCCATTATCGATATATTTACAAACTCCATCAAATGATTACATTCAAGCATTAATAATGGTTGATATTGCTGAACAAAGATTATCAACATTGAGGACACAAGAGTCAGTTGATAAAACTTTACAAGAATCAAAAGAGTTTTCACTTAAAAATGAACTGTGTGAAATAGAATTTCTTGAAATTAGGCAAAGAAAATGGAAAAGAATGGATGGTGAAAATATTTCTGATGAAATTCAAAATAATCCTGTGGATTATTTTAGAGTAAATGTATATTTTTTATGTGTTGACCAAATTAAGGCTTCTTTAATAGCTCGGTTTAAAGATGCTAGGGATATTATGAAAGACTTAGAATTTTTATCATACGAGAGGTTGTTAAAAGTAAACAATGGAGATATAGTACCTAATGATACCTTTGACTCCCTTAAAACCTGGATTCCTGAAATAGACAAATAATTAATTGCAATGGAGTATAGAAATTTTACTATGAGTTTTAGTAAATTACAATCAGGTATATGTCCAAAAAAATTACATGAAAATATAGTGATTAGTGATGATACTGAGAACTCCATTGATGAAGATGATTGTGAAATGGATGATGAAGACATATCACATAATGATAATTTAAAAAAAATGGTATTTTCTTCAGAAATATTTGAACTCTTGAATTCATTCAAGTTAGCCTCATCATTTCCTAACTTATATATGGCTTACAAATCATTATGTACAATACCAGCTACTTCAGTTTCGAGTGAACGTTCCTTTTCAAAAGTTAAACTTATAAATATACGTTTACGTTCAACTATTGGCTAAAAAATTATGGAAGGTTTACTACTTCTATCTTGTGAAAAAGATCTCTCTGACAAAATTGATATTCAAGAAGTAATTGATATATTAGCTAGTACATCAACTATATTAAAAAAAGCTTTAATGTTTAAATAATAATATTTGTAATACATAATAATTAAAATAAGCAATTTCAAGTAAATATTATTCATATATACATTTTCATCTAAATATTGTTTTATATTTATTACAGTTATTACTAATATATGTATAATATACAGTTTATAGATTTGTTTATATATTTTTCATTTTCCAAATATCATAACATTACTTGAATATTAATTTTACAAGGTGTAATTTTATATAATAATTAATAATTCAATTACAGTAAATAAAATAAAGAGATATATTTTTGTTGTACATTTATTCATGGGTAATGATAATGATCAATGCCTAAGAGTCGAGGGGTGGTGGTAGGTCATTAAAAAAAAATGAATTGCCCGATAAAATATTTCACTTTGCCACGCCACTGCGAGGAGTATATTCATGAATCGTACTCGGTAAACATTGGAAAATTGAAGTATATCAATAACCCGCGGGTGTTAGTGTGTCTGTTAATTATATCGATGGTCTGTGTTTCGGCGTTGGTTACTATAAACTTATACTATAATCGGACAATATAATCTTGATAATGATAAGAGTAGCCATGGTAACAAACCAAGATATCATAAGGTATAACAATCAGTATAATTTGTGATAACGAGGATGTCGGAGATAACAGCTGATAATTCGGGCGGCCATGTATTAAGTATAGCTCCCTTTGATTTAGAACTGTCCTTTTTATACAACTTACGACCCGTCAAATTTGTTCAGAAAACTCCTGAGAAAATCGAAAAATGAGCTCTCCAAAGTATCCTCGGATACTTTAAGTCGGATTTCCTTTTAGAAAAATTGCCATCATTATTAATTAGTCGCTGGTCCAGAGGAGGAAAAAAAAAAAAAAAAAAAAAAAAAATTTAAAACAGAATCGTAAAAAACTGTGATTTTATCGTGATTGTATAAATTAGTTGAACCCTTTTTGAGAGAAAAAAAACGCAAAAAATTTCAGATTGCGATCTCGGTATGGGTGACGTCTGGGGATCCCGAACAGCGATGCCAACGATGGGAACTTGGTACCAACATGCTCACGTGATACATGTTCTACGTGATTGCTTAAGTAGGTGGTGGCTAACATTAATGTGTTCATAACCACACACACCACTGGCTTACCAGCACATGCGCAATATACTGGTAAACCAGTGATATGTGCAATTAAACACACCAGTGTTCACGACCGATGGATTGCACAGAGCCGAAGGTACCTCCCTTATCGTGCAATCGAATGTTTGAACACAGCCGAACGTTCTCCCCTCCACGACCGATCTACGCAATCCGACCACCGAGTCGCCGGTTTACAGGAGCGCGCCGCCGCTCCCGGTCGAAATAATCATAGAAAATACTTGTATTTAACTCCCTAATTTTTGAATTTATGATTCACACCGTTTTAAACAACTAAATATCGAATTGGCTCCCGAATTACAATTTTCCAGAGTAATTGGTGCAGTAGATGACATGAATATAAATAATGAATATATTGTAAAGCGTTTTACTGTTTTAATTTCCAATGCGCAGGCGATGCAAATTTAGAAATTGTGGACATAATCGTCAAGTGTATAATACTTTTATTTCGTATAATGAATGATATATTTATTGAAAATGTTATTTTAAAAATGCTAGGTGGCCTAGAAGTGTTCGTCATAGTTCAGTGTTTGATAATAATTTACTTTGTATGTTGAAAAACAACAATACGTTTGGTGACAGTATACTTTTGATGAGGGCGATGTGTATGTATGTATGTATAATATATGTTCCCTTAGTCATAGAGCCTAAACTATAATGGATCGATTTCTACAAATGAGTTGTTGTAATTTCACGAGTTTTATATACTCCTTTTTATATTAATAAAACATCGCATTTTTATGACACCACGCGGAACATAATTTTTTTTTTAAGAGTATTTCAAATTTTTGATAGCCCTCTATAAAAAAAAGTTGGTCACCACCACCGTAGACAATTCAACTGCGTCTAGGATTACGGGACCGCTGTCACACACATTTTATATTTTCATCTTATACGCTCATATATCCGTTTCTCGGTACTCGGTTCTCAACTAATAAATTATTATTTTTGAATTTTCTTCGGAAAAAATTGACTATTGCAGTATATATATATATATTTATAATCATTATTAACTCATATTGTTACAACTACTAACGTAATATAACTGTCAGGGGGGACCGGGCTCTCTCGCCACCCCTCCTTAAAACCACCACTGACGATAAAATATAATATGCGTCTTTGTTCCTCTATACAGTACCTCTACACAGGTGGACTGTGACTAAAAAAGCCATCGGGATTCAGACCCCGAATGGCCACATCTGTATATTGTTTGTATAAAAAAAAAACACCTTTTTACATTCTCCAGAGTTTTGAAAATAATATTGAACGTGGCTTTAACATGACAGCATTTTCCTGTAGATGAGCAACGTGGCGTTTCAACCGTTATGTGTGGCGCTTTAAATCAGTCATTAAAGGTACTGATTTAAATCGGTAATATTACTTTGGTGAAATAAGTGATATTTATCGGGGCGGAATAAACAACTATATTACTGTACCATTTTACGAGTGATTTGTTTTATTCTAATAACCAATATAATTCCTTAATTCGTGGCGAGTACCTAAATAAATTATTTTCTACAGTAATGTAGTATTTGGTTTTGTTTAGTTCCATAAAATTTATTTCAAATATTCGTCTAGACACTTCAACGATAACAATTTACAATGTACCTATTATTGTTGAAGATTATATTATATACAGGGAACGAAGTTTCCACGGCTGTCGTTTGTGTAATGTATTTCAGTGTGGCAATATATACTTACGTATACGTTCCACGTACGTATTTTATAAACAATTAGGTATTGATTTTTGTTCATTAAATTCGGTGTTTGGGTCACGCAATATTATCATCGCGGGTGACACTATCCAAAGACAAATTACCGGTTATAGTGAATCACTGCTTATAGGTAGCTTGTAGTATAACCGTAGGTATGACTTGTGATGACGAGATAAGTGCAGATATAACGGTGATGATATCTATGATATTGTGGCGGGTTTCGCGCTACATTTCTCCTTCCCGCTGCGCGTCGTTCGTGGCGGACGTCGGCCACGCCCCTCGCCGCCGGTGTAACGGTTTTTCGACACAACTCCGCTCGACTCGACTACTCGACCGCTACGCCGGTTCTTCGCACCGACGCCGTTCGCGAAACATTGTTTCCTCGACTCCGAACCATCCTAATGTATAATTGTTTTTCTTAGCTTATGTTTTAATTGTTGCGTGCTCGCCTTATTCTTCCGTCAGCTGGCGATCACTTGAACCATATTTTTCTTGTTGTAAATAAACGTTACTTTTAATTATCATAAACCTCGTGCATTGGTGTAACCCGCCAAATTGGTGACCTCGACGTTTTTATCCGATCGTATCCGCCTTCGTCGCTTTGGCTCAATCTACCGACCCTTCCGTCATCGAGGGCAATACCTCTGCCATTGCTAATGTCCGTCTTCTAGCGTTCTGGAAGCACTCGCCAGCTCATTGGTTCATGCACGCCGACGCCGTCTTTGCCTCACACCGCGTGACGGTTAACATTGCTAGGGTCAATTTTTTCTCTCCGCGCTCGCGTTACGAGCTGACCGGGTTTCGGAGGCCTGTTCGTTACGGATCGACACCGCGTCCGCATCGGCCACTACCTTTTCTCCCGATCGCCGAAGTCGGTTGGATAGGCTCGAGGATGGTCTCGAGACACTTACGCGTCATTTTGACCGATTCCTTCGTCGCAATTCGTTTTCGTCGTCTCGTCCATCCGAGCGATCGCGGGCACGTCCGCCTAGCCCGCACGCCCGTNCGCGACACTCCTCGCATTCGTCCACCGCGTCGGAAAATCTGAGCTCCACGGCCAGTTTGCCCGCACTGCATGCCGTGGCCCATTCTGCGCGGGCTTTCGCCAACGACGTCCGTTCCGGGACGTTGTTCCTAATCGACACCGGAGCCGAAATTTCGATCATCCCACCGGGGTCGACCCGGCCCAGCACTCCGACCTCTGCCTCACGGCCGCCAACGGCACTCGCATCAAAACTTACGGTTCCAGGACCCTCTCGCTTGACCTCGGGTTATCACGGCTCTTTACGTGGACCTTCGAGCGCGCTGACGTGCCGCGCGCCATCATTGGTGCGGACTTTTTACATAATTTTGGTCTCCTCGTGGATATTCGACGAAATCTTCTCATCGATCTCATCGACCAGTGCACCGTGCGCACCACCTCGGTCAAGGGTCCAGGAGCACCATTTTTCTCCGTTTCGCGCCCTCGCCACTGGGACAAAATCTTCGAAGACTTCCCGGGCATCACACGGGAATCGCCGGTTCCGAAGAAGTTTGTTCATAATGTCGAGCACGTGCTCGCTACGTCCGGCTCGCCGCTTTTCGCTCGTCCGCGTCGTTTACCGCCCGATCGCCTCGCCGTCGCTCGCCGCGAGTTCGATCTTATGTTGAAGCAAAATATCTGCCGATCATCTTCGAGTGCGTGGGCTCGTCCGTTGTTACTCGTGCCAAAAAAGGACGGGTCCTTTCGACCGTGTGGCGATTATCGCCGACTCAACAGCGTCACGGTTCCGGATCGCTACCCGCTGCCGTACCTACACGGTTTCACGGCTCATCTCGCGGGTTGCGAAAAAAGACGGACCACTCGCGTGGACGGACGAAGCTCGTAGTGCTTTTCGTGCTTGCCGCGAGGCTCTCGCCGACACCGCGTGTCTCGCGCATCCGTTGCCCGACGTGCCGCTTCGCCTCTGCACCGACGCGTCCGGGGTCGCTGTCGGCGCTGTCCTAGAGCAACAATCCGGCTCCAGCTGGCAGCCGCACGGGTTCTTCTCGCGCAAACTCTCGCCCGCGCAATCGCGATATAGTGCGTATGATCGCCAGCTCCTCGCCGCCTATCTTGCGACGAGACATTTCGTGCACACTATCGAAGGTCGTCGTGTCACCCTTCGTACCGATCATCGGCCGCTCACCTTCATGTTTTCACAGAAGTCCGAAAAGTTAATCGACCGACAGGCACGACACATCGCGTTCCTTTCGCAGTACCTACATGATGTCGAACATGTTAGCGGCGATTCCAATGTCGTGCCCGACGCGCTTTCTCGCCTCGAGATCGCGTCCCTTGATCATTATCATCCGGATCTGGATCAGTGGGCTATCGATCAGAACGACGATTCGGAACTTAACCAAATTTTCGATGGCGAAGTTCGCTCGTCTCTCGAGCTCCGTCCGCTGCTTCGTTCGGCTCGTGGTTCGGCCATTTTCGACGTCTCAACCGGTTCTCGGCGACTTTTCGTCCCCGCCTGTCGACGTAAAGCCGTTTTCGCGTCCATCCACAATCAGGCGCACGGAGGCCGTGCAGCCACTGCTCGACTCATTAAGAACCGCTTTTGCTGGCCGAACATGGACCGAGATATCCAGCTATGGGTTAGCACTTGCGTTCCGTGTCAGAAAAGCAAAGTCCACCGCCATACTTCGTCGCCTGTCGCCCCGTTCGCGCCTCCTGAGCGCCGTTTTGGCCACATCCACCTCGATATCGTGGGCCCTCTGCCTCCTTCGAACGGTTCCAAGTACCTCCTCACCTGTATCGACCGTTTCACTCGTTGGCCGGAGGCATGGCCGATCGACTCCACGTCTGCCCACGTCGTCGCCTCTACCCTCATCGCTAATTGGATCGCTCGTTTCGGTGTTCCGGACGTCATTACCACCGATCAGGGCCGGCAGTTCGAGTCCGACCTCCTTAAAGCGCTTATGGACCGCTCCGCTCGCTCTATTCGCACCGGCGCCGCTCGCGAAACATTGTTTTCCGACTCCGAACATCATGTATAATTGATTTTTACCACTAATGTTGTTCTAATAAATGCGTGCTCGCCTGTTCTCGTGCCACAAGCAGTCAACTGGCGAGCACTTGTTTAATGTTGTTATGTTGTAAATAAACGTTTCTTTATTACTTTATCATTAAACCTCGTGTTTTGGTGTAACCCGCCAAAATATCATAAGGTATAACAATAAGTATAATTTGTGATAACGGGGATGTCGGAGATAAAAGCTGATAATTCGGACGGCTATGTATTAGGTATAGCTCCTCTTAATTTAGAACCCACTTTTTTATACTACTGTCGTAGTTAGTTACCGCTGATCTACGGTAAACGCCGGGACAATTGGATGCAATTATTCTTTTATTCTTCTAAATTCTATTATCCGAAGGGTGTGCCTATTTTCTTAGATTTTTTTTTTTTCGTTTTTTATTTTATAATCTAATATTTTACGAAAATCTATGACGCAAGAAGGCCATGTCACACGTGGACATTTTACCGAAAAATGAAAAAGTAAAACAACTATAGTATCAGACGTGGATCTAATGGGGGCGAAAATAATCTCGTAACGAGAAGCAAGATATTGAACGTAGGGCACAGTGGTGATTACACCTTCGCCAAAACTCAAACGTTTACTCGTCAAGGCAACAATACTAACTTATGCATAATGCTCTGGTTAATGACATCAACAATAAGGTATTGAAAATTATATCTGCACTACTCAAAGTATCGTTTATATCACCAAACGTGATTTTTAACTAGCCAGGGGGTTTTATGACTGTATAATTGTGGTTAAAAATACATTTGACCGGTTTAATCTACATCAAACATGAAGCATTTAATCTTCAAAATATCAATGTAAATTGTACGGAAAAAATATATAAACGATTTATTTTAGCACAGTTAAATTCAATCGACCGTTTCGCAATTGTCAATTTCTCCTTAAATAACTATAATAACGGTGGCAATGAACGCGATGAGAATATAACGAACGAAAACGGGTGGAATGTAATAATGAAGATATTAGGAAATGTAAACGATATACTCTGCTGGATTGATTGTCCGACACACGGAATTTCGGATTTATTAATATGTACATAACGTAACACTTATACTAATACACACAAGATATTTATAATTGCACCACAGTAGTATTACGTAATATTTATAATCAATCTATCGTAGACAGATTCGGATAACAAGTAGTTTCGAAGAAACGCTTACGCACATTTAACGCACAAGTCACCACGGTGGCGTCGCACGCGTGAACGATCAAGAACGTGTTTCATTTGATTTAAATTATAGCTGTACTACAGGTGGATCGAATAATGCGATAATATTTCAGAAAAAATTTAGTTTCCTAAATAGAACGATTACTAACTTTCCCACTTTTTATAATTTTTACCAATTATCAACGTCTAACAGTTATTGTTTCAAAATTATGTTACCTATTCTTACATTATATTGATCATTCGTAACTAAATGCAAGAAGTTGAACCTAAGGCACGGTGGTGACCTTACATCTTCGCCATCGCCACTAGAGTATGGTAGGTCAAACAAAATTAAAAATTGAAACTATACTTAAAATTTAGAGTGCATACATTTTAGTTCAAATCTGATTACTAAATATATGTCTATAATCTTGTACCATAAATAAAGTAAAATTATAATTATTATATTTCTTGCGATTTTAATATTAATTTTAGACTCTTGGAAAATTAACAACAATATATATCGCCGATCACAGGAATTTTATATAAAGGTCAATAGAAGCCTAAATTATATTTGCTTAAAAATATAAAATATTGCAAGTAAATTATGTTAGAAGTTATTAGAAAAATTTATACTCATATTTTTTAGTCGTGTGTAAATTTCATACAGAAATTATAATTTTCGATAAATACTAAAACAACGTACGTTCGAAAGCAAACACAGATGGATCATACGTGTTTTAACCGATTTTCTCATAAGGAGGCCTGTAGATGGATTTTATCTACGCATTATCTACGTTTTTAGTTATCGAAATTTACGTTAAAAACAGAATCTATAACGTATAATATTAAAATTTTCACGATTTTTACTTTTTTTTTTTCAAATACTCACTCTAACGAGAATGTCGGAGAATAATAATTATATTATTTTCATCGTGGTTTGCTTTATGGTCTGCACAATTATTATACGAGCGGAGCGTATTAGCAGTGTCATTAGAGGAACCGAGTACGAAGAAAATCTACGGGTAGTCCAAAGAATACTCGATTCGCGATATTGGATTGCCAAAAATAACATCGGCGCAAACATCATAGCTCAGCAGGAGATATATAACGGTAAACGAATAACAAAGTTTACGGACTTCACGAATGATGGCACGCTAGAAGTGACAGACGCCATTAATACCCGTAAGGGTTGGTACAAATTATCAGGTGTGATGTACACTGCAATCGGGTGCAAATGCGGTGATACACTCAAACGTTTATTCGGCAAGGTAATAAAAGTACCTATAGGCAATGCCCCAATTGATGAAATTAACTATACCGTATTGAAAATTATATCAGTACTACTCGAAATGACATCTATAGTACCGAACTTGGTTTATCAAGAGCCAGGGGGTTTTCTGACAGTAGCGTTATCGTTAAATATACACCTGAATAGATTAATCCGTATCAGACATGAAGCAATTAACCTGAAAATGCTCAATGAGTACCATGCGGATCATGTATATAAACGAATGATTGCAGCACAGTTGAATACAATTGAACGTTTCGCTATTTTCAATTGCTCCTTAGACGACTACAATAATGGTGGCAATGAAGACGAAGAGAATATATCGAACAAAAACACGAGGAATGAAATTATAAATATATTAGAAGATATAGACAATATACTTTACTGGACTGGTTGTCCGACACACGGGATTTCGGATATACTGTATTCAACTCACAGTCCGTATGCACATTTTCACGTCATAATTCTTCAAATAATCGAAAAATTACGACCCATAATAAAAATCGATGAGTCGTTAGAGGACAAAATCGTAAAAGAGTCGAACGAAATCAGTGATATACTGTTGTATATGGATTTTATACTTGATTCGATAATGAGAATCGTTTACCAATCTACTTTGAACATTTTAAAAATAGTTGAAGATTACCAAAACATCGGGACTGAAATGCACAAAAAAAATTTAGAGTCTACGATCAACATCTGGACTAACATAAATGTAACAATGATTTACGATGAGTTGTCATTACTTATAACGTCCCTGAATTTTTCAATGTCTGTTGTTTATCATATCGATTTACTATCGCGAATAGTGAGAAACATTATTGATTTAAAGGACATTTATGATTTGATGTTATTAAAAAAGAAAATTGAAGAAGTCTTAAACGCCATTTATGTTAAAAAATATCCCGCCGGACTGATGTTGATGTCTAGCATAAATCAGTACGAAATTAATTTGCATGAGTTTTTAATTAAAATATTGTCTATAGACGAATTTAATTATTTCAATCGTCTTTTGAAACTATTGCAACCATACCATAATGTAAAATACAATGATATGTTCGAAACGAAATTAAACGAAATGAAGTATTCCGTCGTATATAGTACGAGCAGTAAGGTTAAGGATTTTTGTGTATCGATCTCAGTGATGTCCTTAGATNTCTCCGGCATTTTGGACACATTTATGGATATGTGGCAAGAAATTAAAAATTCTGAGAATTATGAAAACGAAAATCACAAAATAATTATTTCCTACGCGATTCAGTTTTTACGAAATAACTTATCGAATTATGTCGCCGAAGATGGAGGGGAAAAGCTTCAAAGAATAGAGTACTTTATCACAAATCTTTTTGATAAATATATAATTTATAACTGTATAAACCCGTTAACCCGAAGTGATCTACATCAATCATACAAACAAACGAAATCCTATAGTTCCAATCGAAAAATATTAGAAATTAAATCGGAAACTGATTCTAATATTCCAGTATTGTCTTCTGCCAATAAGGATTCTTCCAAAAAAAAAAATTTGCGAGGTCTTTTGCAGAAACGTAACCGCAAAGATGAAAAATCCAATGAAGGTATAAGACCTGTAGTTGTAAGCCTAGAAAAACTCATAATTATGTCGATTGATGGGTATGTAAAAGAAATGGGTGAAACTGCTGAAAATTTTAAATTCTTCTGGAAAGGGAATAAAATGACAATCATCGAAATATTTGATGACATTAACGAAAAGAACATGTTTCATTTGTCTTTTTTCGTTAATTACAAAAGCATATTTCACAAATGGATTGTGTCTTCGTTGTTTTATGATATTATCGATATCCTTCGGTATTTTTCGAGGACAAAGCAATACGAAGAGCTTGTTCACGAATCGTTTTCGATATACTTAAGAAATTTGAGTTACATCGATTTTCCCGATCACTATTTACCCATCATTAATACTATCTCCAGTGTCGGAAACGTTTATCAACAAGTAGATAATATTTCATTGCGTATACTGTTGGAACAAAATTTAATAGAAAATGGTGCTTTTCTTTTATTAGATAGTTTTAATCCGAAAGAAAATTCTGCAGACTATTATCTTAACAAGTTAGATCACATTTTCAATATATTGTGGAAAGTCTTCAACGTAAATCCAACATTGGATTGGAAAATTGAACAAAATTTTAATTCATCTTTACAAGATAAATTTGACAAATATCCATTATGGTTGACGAAGAAGTCCCCTGAGATCTCAAATAAAGTTAAACCATGGAAAAACCAAAACAATTTTNATAGTTTTAATCCGAAAGAAAATTCTGCAGACTATTATCTTAACAAGTTAGATCACATTTTCAATAAATTGTGGAAAGTCTTCAACGTAAATCCTACATTGGATTGGAAAATTGAACAGAATTTTAATTCATCTTTACAAGATACATTTGACAAATATCCATTATGGTTGACGAAGAAGTCACCTGAGATCTCAAATGAAGTCAAACCATGGAAAAATCAAAACAATTTTCCCAAGATTCCAAAATTTTTATCGTAATTGTTATGTTGGAAAACTTTGAAAGTAATCTTCGATTCATTTATTACATATTTATTCTTAAAAAATGAAATAAAATAATAAATACATTGATGTCATTAGAAATTAGTGTATAAAACATATATTATTTATAATAATAAAAAAACATTTATTTAAAATTAATATTCTTATCTTAAATGGTTCTTATTGTCGTTTTCCGGTCATGCGCCGTTATCTCTCAGTTNTGTCACTTTGTCATACCGTAACATTCTATTAATTTAAAAGTCTCATGGCTCGTAGAGGTACACAACGAATGGATAAATACGAAATTATAAGTAGAATCTTTACATGTTTCTTTTGTACCTTATTCTGTACGTCAGATTTAGGTTGTGAAAACAATGACAGTAGTATTGGTGAAATTTCTGTCGATGTTGGTAAATTGATGTTTAGATGTTTATTTAGAGAAACTAATGGCATTCTTTTACTCTCCAACTGGCATTTACAACTGTCAAACTTAGTCGCTTAGTTTTCTATAGCCATTGGGATATTTGTTTCATTTGCCGAAGTATGTATCTGACATATTTTTTATCTCCAACTGATCTTCTCACACAACAACGTAATTACTATAGCATGGTTTCAAGAGAACTGTCTAAATAAAATTGATTTTGCCTCTTAAAGGGTAGCACACTCGAGTATCTTCTGCACAACTTAGGTTGACACATTTTTCTTAAAAGCATTATTGGAGTATCAATTTTTTAAGTTAGGAAATGTGGTGGAAATCTAGAGGATTGAGTGAATTAAGAAATTATACTGGAACTGGATAATTAACTGCTTCATCTACTTTTAGTATTGAATTACCTATTCTGTATTCCATGGTTTCTGCTTGAAATGTTTTTAATAATATTATATTTTTAGAGATAAAACTGCTGCATCATTTTCTGACGTTAAAATGGATGGATCTCTTGCATAATTAATGCATGGATTTTTCTTGTTCATTAGAATATCCTTTAGTTTTGTCTCTTTTTAAATGTATTTTATAGAAAACGTGGTCCATGTTTTTATAAAATAATAAAATCGTGAAATTGTACGTTTTTCTACATTTTTTCCCATTTAAGTTTTTTATTTAAAAAATAGCGTCGAAAATCAAAAATAGACTTCTTTAAAGTATCATTAAGATAACTTATGCTTTTATTAAAGTTGCTTCACGTAAAAATCGGATCAAGTTTTTAGGAAAAAACGTGTCCACAGGCTAGTACAATGAACCATGATGTATATATAATATGTATAATATACAATAATTGGTTAGAACGCTATGTTTTACCGTCATGTTCATGACCATTACTCGTAAATTCATGTACTGGAAAACGCCCAAACATGGGGAAAAAAATGAATTTAAAAAATAATGTACACGACACGTGAGCACACAATTAAAAAAAAAAGAAACCGTCTGAATACGCCATAATTTAGAAAAATATCTCGAAATATGTAATTATTAACACAATAATAATAATAATAATGGTCCTTTGGCTGCTGAAGCGAATTTCTGCGTTATTAGATAGTGTTCGGTAAGACTTGGTTACATTTATCCAATGAGGGTGTATGTTGGCAGCCTTCTCGTGACCGCTCCTGTCACTCGCATTATTTTCTCTACGCAAAATATATAAGTCAATTAATAGCCAATACCCTGTCCATCGTCCATTACATCTTGTAATCACACGATATGAATGCAAATACAGTAGACAAAGAAGGTCTGTAGCCTCTTCTAAACAGCCCTTCTAAGGGCTTGGATAATGATGCAAGTCACTCTGACTGTAAAAACAAGTTAAACAACAATATAACCATACTTAAAATTAACGTTGAGGGATTAACTAAAGCAAACTATGAGTATTTACAAAAACTCACTGGAGATAAAAATGCAACCATTTTCTCACTTCAATAAACTCACATCTCATCTAATTGTAACATAAACAGCTATAAAATCACCGGTTTTAAACTTGCGTGCTCCCGCCTCCATAATAAGTATGACATGATTATCTACATACAATTCGAAACTGAGAGTTTTTAAATCATTCAAGTAGTATAACATTTACAAACCACCAAATGCAAAGTAGGAAAGTATCGCACTACCATCAGTTGATAAGCCTATTTTGGTCACTGGAGACTTCAATAGCCATAATACCACCTGGGGATACGCTGAAATTGATGAATCTGGTCAAACACTCCAAGACTGGATTTCATCATCTGATTTATACTTACTACAAGACCTAAAGGGCCCCCCAACTTTTTGGTCAGCTAGATGGAGAGTGGGCTATAATCCGGATTTGAAAATGGTTACTATCGATGAAGACGGCTTATCATTCCCTGCAAAGAGTTCAGTCTAGGAGCATTTCCCAATAGCCAACATAAGGTCATTATAATTAAAACCGGCTTTACTCTACACTTAATCTCCTCCTGCCCAATTCCGAGATGAAATTTTCGAAAAACTGATTGGAAAGAGTTCAATTACTATATAGAGAAGAACATTAACCGTATTCCGAAATCTCCTTGCTGTTTGTCACATTTTTCAGGGCTCATGGAGAAATCAGCTAAAAGAAGCATACGTTATTTACTTGGTTGGAACAAGGAGTCAGAAAAACTATATAAAGATTTCACCCATGACCAAACTACAAAGAACGGGAGGAAACTCATAGCTTCTTTGAACAATGCAAGATGAAGGCAAAGATGGATTAAAACCACTGAACGGCTTGATATGAAAAAAAGCAGTTGCCTGGCATGGGGCTTCCTTAAACGGCAACAGGGAAAAAATATAAACTAAGTTACACAACCACCAATCAAAGCCCAAGCTGTAACCGCAATCCTTGTCCAAAACTGTAAAGGTACAGTCGATAAAAACTACTGGAATATATCTTGAATATAATTTTTACTGTATTTGCATTTACTATAAGGACATACTAGTATATATATGTATCCTATATGCGAACATATTTATAATATACGCGAGTCTTACGTGTTCACCACGGTCGGAAAATAAACAATATATTTATAAATTAATTACACGTTAACATTAGCTATCTACATGTGTGTATCTTCGACCGGTCAAACGATGTCTTGCGCGTTCACGGCTATCCATTTTAGGTACGACGTGACTTTGGTATAAACACCGGGTATTCCGAGTTCTCCGCAACTAATGCCCCAGGACACTATCCCGACGTTAGTCCACTTACCGTCCTGTCTTTGTATTTGTAACGGGCCACCCGAATCGCCCTAAATAATCCAGAAAAAAAAAATCAAAACTGTAACAATATGCGTTAAAGGAATAATAATCGTTGTAATTATTTTGTACGAAATACCCACCAAACAGGAATCTTTGCCGCCATCGTAAGACGCGGCGCACAGGTTCGTCTTGAAAATCGGTTGCGAAAAAGCCGAAACACATTGGTCGTGTTCCCATATCGGTATCACCACTTCTTGGAGGACATTACTGACTTGGCCACCGAATACGGTTTGTCCCCAACCTGAAAATATATTATTATAACGCGTAACAATAATGACGAACAAACGCATAGAAAATTCCTACTAATATGGATACGTTTCAAATCGAAATAGATTAAACGAAACGGACCGTCAATACCCGTGAAAAAATCATTTTTCTTACCAGCCACAACAGCGAGTTTGTTGTAAACCTCCAAGTTTGTTTTAGGCAAACAGATCGGCCTGATGAATGAATTATAAACCGTCGGACTTTTTAACCGCACCAAAGCTATGTCATTGCCGTGCGTAGCCTGATCGTAGTCCGGGTGCGTTCTTATATCCGTTACTCTATAATCGATGTATTGCGTCTCGTTGTTGGTGGTGAAATCGTATTCGCCGAGTCTGACGACGAAATGCTGTTTGTCGTACCTGCAGAAGAGTCAAAATTATACGCAAAGACAGAGACGGACCTGATGGATTCGGTATCAATGAAATATATTGATGTCATTTTTGAAACCTCAAATAGACAATAATTGTGATTGATGTTTATACTTTTAGATTCTGAGTGTTAATGAATTCAGCTAAGAACATAATAAAATATGTTTTTGGAAAATCCTTTTTCGGTTAGTAAAAAAATTATCACTTATTACAAATTACCTTAAAGTTTCGGATTTTTCGCCCGGTGCACATACTCTATTTATTTGAACAATTTATCTTAGATTCCCAAAGTGTTTTTCTAAAAAAGTAAAAACTAACAAAAAACGTCGATCGTTGATACTATTTTGGTTGTATTTTCGTTAGTTCTTGTCATGCATTAGTAATGCCTAGTCGTTATTGTCAATGATTGATTTGGTTGATATTTCTAAAAAGTTATCATAATGGCTTTTTTTGTGATATTGCGATTTCTTATTTTTAAGATCAGATATCATCTCAACCATCATGGCGAATAGTGGCATGACTTGTATTAAAATTATCAAACAAATCCTTGTTAGTTACGTGATAAAGGACTTCTAATGTGTGTTTTTTTACACTCTTAATTAGTCGATCTTTTTTTTCCACGAATCATGTCGTTATTTACAAAAGTTTTTATTATCTTCAGGATTTTTCTTTTAACCAGGCGTATCAAAATCATTTTGGAGTTTTTTAACGAGAGTGTGCAATATAATTTATTTTGTTATAACATTAAATAAAATATTATAAACCAAAATATGAAGATACGATAAAATAAATTAGACAATTTTATAAGCGAAAAATCGATAAGCAGTTTAGGAAATACCGCAAATGACAATGACTAAACGTCGATACCTGATATACACCGATTGTCCACAATGACGGGTTTGCATCGTTAGTACTGACATCACCTATAGTTATTACTAGGGCTCGGAAGTTATAGGAGATGTATACTGTTCTGTATGCTCTCGATTTATAGCAGACCGAGCTATACAATGTTAATTTTAAAAATTGAAAATTAAAAATGCATATTTTGCATATTTCGTTAATTTTGGAAAAAAAAGTGGATACTTCGTTGATTTTCATTTATTTTTGTATATTTATATTTATATTTAAAATTTTCTAAAATAATTTTTTTTTTTCATTTTTAATTTATTTATTTTAAATGTATTTTTATGTAATAAAACGCTAATAACTCGGAAAACGAGCATCGTATAAAACTCAATATTATTTTTCGTAGTTATTTATTGTTATTTCTTATCGTTTACTATTAATTTAACGATATTCACGCGGTTCACATTGCCAAAATACTATCATATCGTGAATGAGACTGAAATTTGTCAGTTGTGTTCTAGACAACACGTGTAGTGTATTCTGTCATATCTTTAATATTTGTAGTGCGTATTTGTTCAATATTATACTCTGTACAGTAGGTATACACGTGCCAGACTTTATAGTAATATTTTATTTTATCAAAAAGTAAAAAAACATTAATTTACAAAAACATTTAAGAGAATACGGAGACGTATTTTCGTCTGACAGTGATATTCTGTTTTGTAAAGTTTGCGCAGTTAAAGTGATGGCATAAAATACGTTTACGGTCATGCAACACAAATAAACATCAAATGTTAGCAGTTCGTCTAAAGGCCAGCAAGTCATCTTCATGTACTCAACAACTTTTTACTGAATGTAACAAATAGTCAGCTTTTTCTAAAGATTTGTGCAAGGCATTGATGGCAGCAACTATTCCTGTTTATACAATTTCTAACACAGAATTCCAAAAGTTTATTGAGAAATACACTTTTAACGCTGTACCTAGTGAAAGTACTTTAAGGAAAACATACATTGATGATTGCCACGACGAATGTATGATTGAAATAGAGCAACATATTACAGGGCAAAAAATATTGGTTTTAATCGACGAAATAACTGATGTGGAGGAAAGTATATTGCAAACATGATTGTACTTGGAACTTTATTGTCAGATAGTCCTGGGAAAATTTTTCTTCTAACAAAAGAAGTACTTAAAAAGGCCAAATTGTTCACCATTACTAAATTACATGATAATATCACGTTTTTATTATATACTAACGGTGTCACAATGACGTATTATTATTTTTGTCCTATGCAGCATCTTAGATGAAAAAAGCAGACGACACTATTAAAGTTATTTATCCTAAAATAATTAATGTCAAATGCCAATCGGCTACGCGCATTATTTTAGTTTTCAATAATACAATTTTTTTTTTTTTTTTGTGTATTTTAATAAATAAGTAATAAGTAATAACTAATAAACTTTTATTAAATAAATAAATATTTTTTTTTTTGTTGTATATATTACATTTTTTTCATGCATATTTTATAACTTTTTCGTGTATATTTCGCCTGTTTTAGTTCCTATAACTTCCGAATCCTAGTCATTGTATACACTTCCTGAATTCCCGACATTAACGGTAACATATATATATATATATATATATATTCGTATACGTATATATTTTATAGACGATTACAACTTTACTTACAGTAAGTTATATTATTATATAGGTACCGTCGTTTTATAAGAGAATCGATACACTTTAATTACATACTCCGGTCGACTCGAATGTACGTGAAAATCATAAATATCAGAATAGATTAGCATACTGTTTTTGGGTGCACACGAAAACGATTAAAATCTTCCTTGGTGTTTCCATAAATTTTGATTTACGAAGCTAAAATGAAATATACCCGATGATATTAAAATAAGATGATAATAATAATAATATTATTGTTTAGCTACAGATAATCGAAATCAATAATGTACGTGTTCGTATTGTCAGTGCTATAGAGCAGCATAATATAATGATGCGATCGCGTGTAGTTATACTCGATAAATGCAATCTGTTACTTACAGAATATATTATATTTTTGAGACGGATTTCGTAAATGTTTAGAACATGTTTAAGGCTTTCGTATATTCTTAAACCATTTTCAATATGATTTTTTTCATTACTTTTTTGTGTTTTTAGTGCATATTTATATTTAAATGTTTTCATATAAATACTTGTCCTACATCACTAGTAACACTAGTAATTACTAACGTTAAGTTGGGTATTTCTCAAAAAGCAGAATAAAATGAATAAAAAGCATTTTTTAAATTATCGAAGTGAAAAAAAAAAATACTTTTAAATTTATTATTTGAACTCGAGTACTCTGGTAGATGTAATGTCAAGCAAACAAATTAAGGCAATGCTGCAGTACTGGGTCATAGTAATGATATAATAATAATCTGTGGGTCGAGATGGTTCATTTATAGTAGGAATACGAGCGGAAATCGTTGTTTGGACAGTGGGAAAAACTACTAAATCCTATATAATATAACATCACAGACCTTCTCGAGGCAGACAGATAGACAGATATATATAATATGTAGACTGTCGCTATAAGACGGCGTTGAATTTTCTACGATCCGGGGGTACTTTTGCGAGACGAGGGTAGTGCCTAAGTACACCAACTAATGGACAGTCGATAGAGTATTTTAATTAAGTACAATTCTTGTTTGACAGTTTGGCTGTATTACTGCACCGACGGTCGTTTCCATATTATATAAATTGATATTTCGTGTAAACCATGATTGTTAATTTTTTTTTTTATTTTTCACCTCCGTCTAATGACTTTTTCTGTATTCATATACAGGATAATTTTTTTTTATCACGATCCAACGACAATAATTAATAACCTACATAAATTTTTGGTTAAATTGATTTTAGGGTTTCTCAATCATATTGTGATTTATGTATCATATACTGTGTTAAATCCGTCATTCTAATACTATTTTTAAATGACATTCTCCTCCTCTTTATTACAAAAACGCACTAGAAAAACAAAGTTTTCAAGACATTTTGATGCACCATAATAACGCTATTCTTGTACTTGTCATTTATAGAATTATAAAAATTAATCATCCCGGGGGAGTTGTAGGAAAGGATAATTAATAGATCCATTTTTAGATAATAGCCCCTCGCTAATCCCCCGTTCCAAATTTTAAACTTGAATAATTTATATACGATAAATTGTAAACAAATCAAACATTATGGAAAATATGTTTTTTTCGAATGTGGTTTGAAAAGGGAGCGGGAATATTGCAATTAGAAAACCAAAAATCAACGTGTGTTTTAAACGGTACAGAATAATGGTAATAGTATGAAAATATTATACACGCAAGATCATTTTAGGATTCAGTAACGACTGAAAAAAAAAAAAAAACAAACAAAATCGATTTTACGCAAAATTTGCGGAGATATTTTATTATTGTGGTCGCTGGATGATGATTGAAAAAAAAAAATAGTACTGTGATATAAGCGTCTGAATTAACGTAAAAAATAAATCAATGTTGTGCGTACTTTTTAAAACAATGAGCCGCGGTCAATACAAATCGCCGATTGAGCAGCGCGCCGCCGCAAAAGTTCATATAGTACGTAGTCTCCAGAAACACGGCCATCCAAGGCCAATCGCTGGCATCTGCGTTTTGCACGGACGCGACTTTCGATATCGACTTTGTGTTCACTCCGCATTCCGGTTCTTCCGGCAACGGTTTGATGGGTTCCGGCGCCGCTCTGTCTAGAACTTTGTCCAAGTCGGATTCGTCGTCGTCGGCGACGGCGGTCATTCTCCTCTCTCGTTTCGCACGTACGACTTTATCGACGGGACAACAGAAACTGGTCGACCTTATTGTAAAAACGTACATAATATTAACGAATACAGCGTGTACATTGTACAGTGTTATGTGTATAACTTATGGGTCTCGGAATTCACAGTCGGGAGTTATAGGGCAGTTGCATATTTGTCTGTGTGCTCTCTCGGTTTATATTACGGACCGATTTAGAAACCCGTTCCTTACGACGCAGGCGAGTTTGAAAAATGTATGGGAAAATTCGACATTTCATCGATTTTCATTGATTTTCATACGCGTATTATGTATTATTATTTTACGTATATTTATTTATTATTTTTTTAATATTCATTATATTTTTGGAATATTTTTAATTTATTTGCGTGCATATTTTGATTTATTGTATGTATATTTGCATGCATATATTGCCAAATTTACCTCCTATAACTTCCGAGTCCTGCTATACCCTGCATACATAATATATTACAATAAAAAACAAATTTTTAGTACTGTATAGTATTAAACATTTGTTTTTGTACTTGTGCTATTTCAATAGCACAGAAAAAATCATTTTATTTTGTATCAGTCACGCACAATATCGCATGACAATATTAATGGTTCGTATTGTGAACAATAAAAACTTGTATTTTCACCGTTTTAACGTCTAAATATTTCTAGCGAATAATAATTCATTCGTTGAAACTTATTTCGAAATTGTATACATTTTGTAAATAAAATAAACTACAATTACCTAATATTTTAATATCTAAAGTACAGATGACAATAGTAGCCATAAACAGCACTTGGTAAAAAATTGGGGGGGGGAGTGCGAAAAATTACCACGATTCACGAACCGCGGGTGGGTGAGGGGGGGCAAAACTCCTCTTAAAATATCTAATATTTTTTACCGCACATATAGTAATATTAATGTTTTTATCAAATTTGAATTCCATACTATGCTGCCTAAACATGACCTAAGATTAAACAAAATATGCAAACCATTTTCTTTCAATTTGCTGTTGCACATTCCCGTTATTACTGCGTGTCTAAAATTCTAAATAATACATTTATTCGACAGTGATCTTTGTTAGTCCGTACTGATTGTTAACCACGATTTAAGTCTCGTTTAAACTTGTATAGAGTAGTTCACAGAGCGTATTATTATTATGCCAACCTATATATTGTATTGTAATAATACATGATACAAAGATTTTTAATATAATATCGTCATAACAATATTATACTGTATATAGCGTTGAAATATTTTTTTAATTACATTTCGCCATTAGAACAATGACTTTTAGGCGCATTTAGTGCCTTGAAAACAAGGACGCGTGACATAGTCATTGTAATTTATTTCACGAATAAACGGTGACGCGTTTATTGTAATTCAGATATTTTTTTTTTTCAACGGTACAAAATTATATTAAAAATATTACCTATCCGTATATTATATGGGCAAGTAAGGTATACTGAAATAAAGATAAACACTGATAAAAACAGCTCGTGTACATTAAACAAACAAGACATTTTTGTAGGTTCGTAAAAATAAATTTCAGCTCGCGACAAAAATTGTTTTAGCATTATTATTATATGTCAAAAAAATTAACAAAAGAAATTTATCTACACACAATTCAACTCAATTGTTAAATTACATTCATGAAAAATACACAGATAATGAAAAATAGCAACAATATATATTACATATTACGTTTTAGTAAATAAATTTATACAGTTATAATATTATTGCAGTTTAAATGTTAATTTGTATTAACTAGTTTAAACACCGTGTACAAATACAAAATCAGCTGTATACGATGCGCGTGCAGTGTATGACATAATAGGTATAATAATTTAAGGTTTGAAAGAGTTTATAAATTACTAAATTTGTTTTGGATATATACTATTATAACCTGTCCCAAATTAGCGTCAAAGTTTAAACATGTATAGGTACAAAGAAAACCACATCGTTTGTAATCGTTTGGCCTGGTAAGGTTGCCAATTCAGACTATTTAAATATAAAATATTGTTGACCAAAAAAAAAAAAGAAGAAATCTCCAACTTTTTGTTACTGATTTTTTCTATTTTATAATAGAAATATATCAAAAAAATATATATATTTTTATTTGTTTTTTTTTTTTTGAACAATGAGGTCTATGTATTAAAATGTAGAATACGTTGTTAGACGTAGGACAAATCAAACAAATATAAAACAGTCCCCCTGGCCTCTAAATGTAGACGGTTTACAACTCTAGTTCGGCCTAATAGAATTTGTTTTCATCTTATGAATAATAATAATAATAATAATAATAACTTATTAATTAAATACTAATCGAATACGGAATTAACAATTTTAACATAATAATATGGGTATACTCACGATTCGTGGTCCACATCGCATTTTTGTAGATTTTCTGATGCCGAATTATTATCACAATATTCAAAACCCGACACACATTCTGTGTATTGGTCGCATACTTTGAAACTCTAAAACGATCGATGTTTATCATTATAATAATCAGGACCGACATCAATGTACGATAGACATCGAATATAGGTATTATAATATTTACCCGTTCCGTATCTTTTTTGAGTTTGATCCTTATGAGTTCACCTGGAAAATTGTACGTATAATAAATATCAAATTTAATGATAATTTTGCAGTAGGTATATATATATATAAGTAGGTAAATGTACGATACTAACATCACGAGCTTTTATTACACCGGCTTATCGAACAACAGTAAGCGTGTCGCAAGTGAGGGTCGTAAAAATCCGGGATAATATTCTTAAATCTCTAAGCAATAGCCGGTAGGTATGTAAAATCGGAACACAATTTACCGCACGTGTCAATAGGTTTAGGTATGGAAATATGTGTGTAGTAAAAGTTTTAAAAAAATATTATATTATATTATAACTGTATACAGTTATTAGAACCTTATTAACCGTTACCTTCGACTTCGGAACCAGGACTGTGGCGCTTAATTGAAAAGACGGTTAAGCGTATACAGTACAGTGCTAGTTGAGTGTACTTACTTACTGAGGCGAAAAATGTACAGTGTACACACATATTATACAAAATAACCGAGTAAACAACTTCAGTTTCTTTGGAGGTCGGTCGTTTTGTGAGCGGCGATCTTCCGTATTTTACTCTAACACTGCACCGAGAAACTTTGAAATATTTTAGGCCCATGATAATATGGATATAAAAGTACCGTTAACCAAAATAGTAAAATGTTTGTATTGTTTTTATTTTTTTGAAATAGTGTCATTGGATTTTGGTTTGGAAAGCGTTCACACGAAAATTAATTTCTTATAACTTTAACTTTTTAATTAGCTACTGACAAACTTTGAAAAGTACTTGTATTTAATAAAATATTGATACGATTAAGCAAGGAGCATGTCGACAATTTTCATAACTCGTTAATTCGGGTGAATACAGACACGGTTAGTTTAAGTTAAATGTAATTCGTTCTCAACCTACATTAAGCCAAAAGTTTATTCCTCAAACTAGTTAATTAAGTTAATTTTAACTGATTTAAAAATTAAATTCCAAATTTTTGCTGGAAATCAAAATACCTTAATAGAAGATGTTACATAAAGTATATGATATAATAGCTACATGAGATAAAATTAAATGATAACATTTGGCATTAAAAGTCAAATTAATATAGACTAAAACTTCAATAAATCAACTTATTGCACCAATCGCTGTATACATAAAAACAGAAAATACTACTCGGACTTTTATTAAAATTGGAAATTTATTAAATAATATATTTATTATTGACCGTGTTATCAACCCTACGTTTAAGAAAAACTGTGTTATTTATGTAGATGATTATATTATGCATAAAGGTTTACCTGTAGTTGCGTGGTAGCCGACGACGATGAGTAGTGTACACACCGGAATAAAGAAATGATCGCCATTTTTCATTAATAACATTTTAATTCAATAAAAATACCTAAAACTTATTCTATAATTTCTTGTAGGAACAATACAGCTATTTTTTTTCTTAAGCAGAATAGTTCATATTGTAAATAATGATGTGTTCTTTAAAAACGTTCGCACAAGAGCGCAGAGAATGACATCGAATGATGTCGATACGGGACTATGATAATAATAAGAATATAATATCACGGTCACCCAGCTGATTATAGAAACCGGTTTGCTTTAATAACTGAGATTTTAGTGGAAATGACTAAACCCGATGGTCACCCAAACGGGAGTATACAGGGTGATTCAATTGTACAATAGTAAGCTAAATATTTCAGCCGTATGGACTACTATTGAAATGGGGGTTTTTTTTTTTTTACGGAAAATCTAGGGTTTTGAACCTGTTTTAAACTTTTAAAACCCGTGTAATTTATATTTTTTAAAAATATGTATTTAACCAGATTCGAATAAGCATATTATTTTCAAGCAACTTTAATCAATACGATTTGTTCAACCTCAAAACGATTCTCGAGGCCCTGTGGTACAACCGTGTAAATAGCATTAGAAATTATGATTTTTCGAAAAATGTAAAACTCATAACTTTAAAAGTCGATCTAAAACTATTCTTGTAAAACCATGAACAAAATAAAGGCAATTAATTATTAATCAAATATTATGCATTTTAATTTTTTTGAAAAATCGAACAATAAATTTTTCAATAAACTCTAGATGACTGTATCTCAGAAATATTTCGAGTCAGAAAAAATTGTCAACGATGCTTGTATTTAATTAGACTATTTGAATCAGGCATTATAAATAAGTATTTCCATTTAAGAAAATGTACACTTTTTACTACGTATGCGCGCACTGCAAGAGTTAAAATTTTGAAAGATGCTCAAAACGTAAAGTAAAAGAGGACGGTCATACTTCGCACGTGGGTGCAGCCACTGTTTTAGGTAGGAATTTGGCAGGATAGGCAACAGATGGAAATTTAATGAATATCTGTAAGCAACGATAAACCAGTGTTAACGAAAAAACGATTCTGAGCCGAGTTCAGATGATAGTGTTGCTTTGTTAACAATACAATATATGGTATGTATCATAATTTGGTAAAATAATTAAATCGATGAGCATTTCCATGAAAACAATTATTATTTAAAAAATATTTAAACAATAAAAACTTAATAATAACAAAAAATAAATAAAAACGGTTGCTAATAACAACCTTATTTTTAATTTTTCAATCTTTTGTAACCTAAAGACCAAGGTTTTCTTCGTTATCTCGAATATTAATGAGAATTTCAAGAAATGATCATTCTAAAGTATTACCCAGTGAACATTTACTTTCAGAAAATTTACTATACTTAATAATCAGAGTATGCTTTCCGGTAGAAAAAGTGTTCACACAAAAAAAAAAAAATAAATAAATAAATAAACGTCATTGTAAAACCAGTCTACCCGAAATCTAAAAAAAAAAAAAAAAAAACAACTCATTTCAATTTGAATTCATCCAGATGAAATATTACATACTATCATTTTGATGAATCACGCTGTACATAATGTAAAAATAATGTAATTACCGGTTGTTTATATTAATAAATTAACATTTTTTTGTTTCTTTACCCGACGGCTGTATGAACAATATACTATATTTCATTATTTTTTTCTCCGAATTGGTCAATAATAAGTTTGGATTTCGATGTACATTAATTATGTCCGTTTTATTTAAAAAAAATAAATGTTTTAAAAACGTATTCAAATAATAATATTTCTTCGGATCTAATAGGTCTAATAGGATTTATTCCTATTATTCCAATTATCAGTTGATAAATGATTTTTATAATATCGTACTTTGATTGTTTTATTATTGTTTTATATAGGTATATTAAATATTTAAATATTTGTATAATATAATATTACTGATACTGATATTGTACTGACACTAGTAGGAGAAAGATAAATATAATAATATTTGTTTCATTGTTTTTACCCTGATAGACCAATAGCAGTGACCAAACATACATGTATAATAAAAAAAAAAAAAAAAATACACGGATACACCGTATGTAAATTGCATAATTGAAATGCCTCATAATGCCTTTATAATATTGTTATTATCGACATTTTATAATATGAAAACAAAGTAAACCTAATCATCTAATTATCTAATCATCTTATTCGACCTACGATTTAATATAATTAACGAAACGAGTTAAAAATTTAGTCAAAGCAACTTCTTATTACTTCATAGTATTTCATCATATTTTTATTTTGAAAAAAATCAACCAATTATCTAATTACATCAAATCAACCAATTACATTTAATTATGATCACGGTTGTTAAATTGTTGGCTATAACTTACTAAAGTTGTTGAAATAACTTAAAAAAAAATTTAGTTATCGAACGGAGAAAAAATTCAATTCAAGTATTGTCATTTATTTCAGATGGAATATGGAATATATCATATTTTATGTTTGTTCGTCATATCATTTTATATTTTATTACCTATAGCTACTGTAAATTTAATACAGGTAAATATCAATAAAATTGTATTAGCATTTTAAAATATACAATCGTACGTACAAAATATACAGTTTCCTCGGTTTGATAGGTTTGGTATTTTTGCGTATATATATATATAACCATTATAGCATTCTATATAAATGATAAATAAGCAATAAACATATAGTGCTTTTTCATACTATGTAGCGAATATTTTACATAATATTATGCGGTTGCGGGGGAAAAAAAAATAGTATGCAAATTTGGTTTCGTTTTTGCAAATAATACAGCTCACCGAATGAGATTAGAATAATATGAAAACACAATAATGTGTAACAGAGATTCAGAGGAAAACTGTTTCCATTGTGTTCGCGAGGATGACGATTTTCTGTTTTATTTGTGTAGCATTTCCATTGATTGAATTTCGTATTTATGATAATATTAATATTCGTGTCGGACAAGTCGTTAAAAATAACGACAATAAGTACCTAATTAGAGTAGGTTTGTACGTTTCCCCGAGAAGACGATAAGTATAATACTCAAAGGCGTTTTCGGGATTTTTTTCTAGGGGGTGGGGGGAAATATGAAAATTCATTGAAACTTGAGTCGTGGTGGCTAAGTTCTTTAAGGCTTTTCTTACACCCTCTTATAATATAAAAACAACATAGGTACACTAAATTATAACATATTACATTTTTGATTAAAATATTGAATTTACAAAATGATGTCAATTTTTTTTGATTTTTGAGCCAGTACATTAAGAACGTCTTCGGAATCAATTGGAATTTCTTTATAAACGTTCGATAATGTTAATCCATTAAGACATTTCTAAAAATTATTTACTAAATAGTTCACAAAAATCGATTGACAACAACAACAAAAGTCCGGGAAATCATTTTCATCATCGTTCGATAATAGTATCATGAATCATAAGATTAACTATATTATTAATATAAATCATATTTGAATCAGCTGATTATAAAACCAGAACCGCGATAAATTAATAATCTATGGCCACAGAGATATAAAATACAAACACGATCTGTAACCGAGCGTGGTCTGTATACGAATACTGTGGAAAATCATAACGAGTCAAAAAAAAATGTTTAATGATTATATTTATTAATTTGATTATTATCACTAAATATCAGTTAAACAAGAAACTCCATACTATCTAAAAAAAAAAAGGTTATGGGGTTGGGGATACATTCCCAATGTCTCTCTCCGTGAGAACGTCCATGATATTATGGGCAATTTAGTTTATGAAAAATGTTCCGATATTCGTTAGTGTATTTTATAGTGAGAATGGACCAGTAATGATTTATTTTTTCCGGAATTCCTCTTTTGCGTTAAATTGTCTTGCTCATCATTTTATCTTCAACCCTAGCAGTACAGCACACATCGAATTTATTATGCATTTTTTTTAAGTAAATAAGTGAGTGAGTTAGAATAGAGTTCACGATCATAATAATATATCTATAAAATTATAAGTAGTAATCGATTTAAATCGAACAAATTAACGCATACCATTTTACATTTTTCTAATGATAAATTCTATTGATAATAATTGATATACTTATAAATAATACGTTTTGAATAATTTCGGGCGTTAAAATACATTGGTGGCACATTGCGTATAACAATACTGCAGTTAAATTTTAAATACATTTGGTCTAAATGTTATAGCATGCCCTTAAAAAAAAAAAATATCTGTACAGCATCACACTCAAATTGTAGTTTAAATGACTGACGGAAAAAAAAAAATCAATAGCTCAATTCAATTATGAGTTTAGTGCAAGCGTATTTAATATAATGTGATTTGTTTGTGTACAAATGCAAAGTTCATAGTGTGCATATAAAATATACGGACTGTTTATTATATATTTGTGACGCATATATTATACGTTATAATAATAATAAAACTAAACCGATTAACGGAAGTGTCAGGTTTTTTCGCATTTGATTTATCGATATGTAAAAAATGTGTACATATAAATGTACACGAAAAATAAATTAAAGTCATCATTAGGCTAGTATTTATTTTCCTAAACTAATAATCATTAATGCTTTACCCAATTTTTTATTAGAGGGAAAATCAATTTCTGGAAGTGGACTTTTACTAATAATATTTATTTAAATGTTGTATTTATTTAGTCACGATTGGAATTATCGCCGTAGAATATTTGTTGTTTAATTAAAATTTCCTTAGGTTATTTAATTTTCAATTTGTTTTTAAAAAAATGCGTAGGTATACATAAATGCAGGTAGCAGAGAGCCGTTAGCAAATTAGCTTATAGCGTTTGTTACGAAGGTTTAAATTGTCGTATTTTTTTAGTAGAAATTAATTTAATAATGCAAATATAAATACAAATTATTATTATAAAATATCATCGCAACATTTACCTGTCTCTATATTTTTAACAGGCGTAAAAATTAGGTATGTGTTTTTTTAGTTTCAATAAAGGTACTCTGACTCCAATAGATTTAAAATAAAATTTAAATCATATAAAAGGCAATAGCATTTACTAAAACGATTAAAAGAAAAACAGACAGACATACTTCGCAGGATGTATGGGCCACTGTTGTAAATTTTAGATATATCTAAGGTAAACTCGAATTGTATTGTACGTGTACAGCAGAGCAGCAGAGTAAAGTTTAAAAGAAAACAATATTAGAACTTTAAACGGATAATACGAATTGAAAATTCGGCATGATTGCAGTATTGTTTTCAGATTATTTGACAAAACCACAACGAAAACTTTAATTTATTTGACCAGCAAAATAAAATATACAATCATCATCATCGTCATCATCATTATCATTAATCAACAATAATAAAATAAAGCAAAAAAAAAGTTCACCAACTCGTATAACAAAACCATTATTCAACACTGTATATAACGTAGAACTGGTAATTAATTTCGAAATTTTAATATTATTATTGTTCGGACGACGATAATTACAAATTAGAAATATTTCTAAGTGATGTTTTACAAAAATAGTATATAAATAGATATATACTTATGTTTTAAAGATGAGTATCCGTTACATTTTAAATGATATGAACGTTTCTATCGAATATCGTTGTTAAATGTAATAATCCTCAAATCGCGCATCATAATATATTTTCAAAAATAATTCCTCAGATCTAATCCCTTTCCTGCTTACTCATTTTTGCCCAAATTTAAATTTGGTTAGTATTTTAATTCCACTACAAAAATTGTAAAAACTTATACTTGTGAACAAACCTAAACTAAATATCAGATTATAGGTGTGCAATGTTAATATTAAAATTAAAAGGAAAAAAAAAGAGCTGATATAAAGGAAGGAAGCGGCCACTGTTGTAGATGAGAAGTTGGGAAAGTTAAATACATAAGGTTATTTCATTTATGTCTGTAAGCAACAATAAATCATTGCTTAAAGAAAGACGATTCCGAGATACATAATGTGAAGTGCAGTAATTTTTTTTGCGATTTTTGTTTAATTTGATTTCAAAAAGGTNTAAGTATTATTAATAAGTTTCAAGTCTCTACGTGTATTTATAATCGAATTATAGCAAAAAAACTTCCAAAAATTAAAAATTCCTTAAAAGCTTAAAAGTGGCTCAAAAGTTTTGGCGATGATATCATAAGAAAATAAATCAAAAAGGCAACAAAAAAAATTGTATAGTAATTTTTTGATTAAATCATTTTGTCTAGTAGAAAACGTCGTCCGTGTTTTTATAAAATAATGAAATCGTGAAATTGTACGTTTTCCTACGTTTTTCCCACTTAAGTGTATTTATTTAAAAAATGGCGTCAAAAATCAAAAAACGACCTGTTTAAAGTATAATCTAGACAACTAAAGTTTTCATATAAGTTCTACACATAAAAATCTGAGCAGATTTTCTAGGAAAAAACGTGTCCACAGACTAGAACAAATAAACAGCATTGTAAAACCAATAATACCCTCGCTACGCTTCAAATCTAAAAATGATTTCTAGTTAAGGACCTTCAAAACAAGAAACCTACCGTGGCTGATTTGTTCGTTAACTTAAACTCTAAAATATTACAATATATAGGTTATTCGAATTACCTCGATAAGTATTTTATCCAAAGATACTATGAGTCTTATTATTAATAGCTGGTTAAGGATTTGTAGTAAAAGTATTTTTTCGGTTGCTCGTTTTAATAAGTTATAAGTACCTACCTACACAACTTTCTCAGTAAGTATATATACTAAGTCTGAATCGTGTATCAAAGTGTTTAATCTTAAAACTTTGCAATAGGTACTTCTTTATATATGTTATTTTAAACAACTTTAATCGATTTCGACGTTTTTTTAAATAAAGTAGTTAAATATCTAAGAATAATAATATTATTTCAAGTATAATTTTATTTTCTAACTTAAAACTGTGCCGTCATTAAATACAAAGAAAAAAGTTTATTTTCAAATGTAAAAACTGCGCATTTTTAAATTTTAACTTTATTGTTATAATATTTTATAGTGCATTAATCATATTTACCGTTCTGAATCTAAAACCAAGAAATACATTCCTCGCTTCACTCAGAATCTCAAGTTGAAACCATGCAGTACATATTTGAATAGATTCTCTGTGAAAAAATCCTTCTTTAATAACATAGTCAATCGTTCGAAAATCTAAAATTTTTCCTTTATCGCTCCGTAGAAAGACACAGACCGCGATGTTACTGTCCCCCTAATACTCGAGGGAAATGTACACCTATCTAAACAAAAAATTAAACGCGGGTGATATAAGCTTAATAATATGTTGTTTTAATCACGCAATTAATACTAGTCAGCTGTATATACAGATACAATTTTGAATATTCGTATTTGTAACTTGAAAAAAACAGGTAAGTTTAAATTTAAATCTGTAAATTGATTACTTATTTTCAATGGCGTATTTACATGTGAGAGGAGGGTTAAGAAATTCTCCCCTCGAGTCACAGAACTTTTATAATATTAATTAGTTTTGTTTATTGTAAGTGTTATTATATAAATTTACTTAGACCGGGTTTTTCAATCACTCAATTATTCACTAAATATTATTTTGTCAGGTAAACTTATTAAGCAAATACAGTCATGTATATTTTTCAATGTAGAAATTATTTTCCGCCACCCTGTCCTAATCAACGTTAACAGAATTCAAAAATTCCACCACTAAAATGTATATAAACTAATATTCCATCTATTTATGAAATTTCTAAAATAAGTTTTCATTTGAAAATCAAAAGTAATTAATCGTTTCAGAGATAACAAAAATAACGGTAATGTAACATTCAGAACTGCCTGTTTCTTAAATTGTCAAAAAGTTAATATTTTCCGAAATATAATAAAACAATGAGTATATTTTCGTTGACCACCCTAATTTGTATAATTTGTAGTTCAACGGTTTAATAAAACATTTCGATCTATTTCGTTAAGAATAATAATATAGTTTTACATTAGCCTCCTAACATTGAAACTGTAAATTATTGTTTTAAATCCTTTGTCCAACTACCACAACCATCTCGCAGTACTCATTCGTTCGATAAATTTGTACACAGTAAAATTTCCATATAACGGTCACCGAAAGGACCGGAAATAATAACCGCTATTTAGAAGCGACTGTTCTTTAGAGGTGTCTTATAAAGATATAACACTTGACGGGACCGAAAAAAATGACCGTGATATAGAGGTGACCGTTAGCGGAAGTTTTACTGTATTTTGGTAGAAGAGGTAGGTACCAATATTAAATGTTTAGTGATTTTATTGAATAAGCCTTATATCGACATTGACAAACCCTATATTATATATTTTACCTAATTCACGATGTTATTCGACGAATAAAATATAATGTGATTGGAAAACCGGACATAAGATCGATAAATCATAGTATACATATTAGCAAGGATAATCTCCAAAAGTCTAAGGAGTCCTGGAATATATGCATATAACAATTATTAATTGTATTTTATAATAATTTTGAATTTTTTGTGAAACTGTTAACATTCCATGTGTAGGGCTCGGAAGTTACAGAAAGTAATTTTGGCAAAATAGGCACACAAACAAATGAAAATATGCACTCAATATGGATTTTCTCCCTTAAAATTGGCGAAATATGCATTTTAAAATATGTTATATATTACGATTTATAAACTGTCCATTGTATTGAACGGATTTCTATAGCTTTGTCTGCTATGTATCGAGAGCATACAAAACAATATGCAACTCCTGTGTAACTTCCGAGTCATGTGTATAATTACGGAATAGTCAAGGGGAAATGCCCCTCCCCATTGGAAATCCATGCTTATTAGATGCACTTTATTAGGTTTATTATTCAAGATTTTTCTTTTAATTAGACCGAACTAAATAATTATCTTTAGTCATATTGCCGACCGTACTCAAAGTATACATTTAAAATTGTATTTATATAAGAAACAAATAATAATTAAATAAATTGTATTTTCAGATGCAGATTTTATAACATTCCACGTCCGTTATTACGACTTTAATAATATTATGGTAACAATCGAGGGGAAGTGTTGTAAAATCGATTGTGCACTGTGTGCAATATGAGTAAACGGGAGAGAAAAAAAAAAGGATTACAATTCGAGTAAACACACTGAATATAAAATGTTGATTTTACTATTCCGCCACATAATTATTTATAATATTATGTTTGTGTTTTTGTTTATCTTTGCCCATTACGATACGGTATTCCGAACACGCTGCAGTTAAAAATCACATTTTGATCTACATAACGTTATATATTATACGGTCGTTTAAAATTCCAACGACCCGGTGCATCATATTTTATAAAAACTATTATATTACGGCAATGATATTGAGTACATCTATACCGAAAACATTATTGTAGATTGTAATAAATAAAAATAATAACAGTGTAAAACTGATGTTAAACGTAATTACATTTGTTTTCGATTTATTTCGTACCGGAATGTCTTTATAGTAATTCATCTTTGCAATTATTATTATTACAAGAACGACAAATCTGCGACCGTGATGATTATACTGGGTACATTCATTGCTTCTCAAAAATCAAAAATGAAAATTAGCAATAATAATAATTGTATCTGTTTGTACGCCATTTGTAATTATTTATTATTACGACGAAAATCACGTCCTCGATTGTCCTTCGCGAAAACCATTACTGGAAACGAAACGTAAAAGAAAATGTACATAAGTACTATATGTATACTAGCTGTTACCGCGGTAACACAAATTAACGAAAAAAAAAAAAAAAAATTAAAATTGTATTTATTATATTATAAGCTAAACTATTTGGTGTTGCTCGTGTATATAAATATAAATAAGCGAAAATACTAAAATCGCGATTAAAAAATAGTGGTAAATAGTACTCCCCCGGGGTAGGAGGCTGAAAAATACTTTACGACCTATTCTCAGACCTACCAAATATACACAAACAATTTTTATGAAAATCGGCCAAGCCGTTTCAGATGAGTTCAATAACAAACACTGTGGCCGGAGAATTTGATACAAAAGATATATACATATACACAGTATATCTGTAATAAGCAATGATATGAATGATTTTTTCTTATTACTTTTCATTCAACAATAATGTATATTTTTCGAAAATGAATAAACTATCGTTGATCTTTGTTGAAAATAAAACATAGTATATGCATTATGCACTCGTGTCTCTTTTACGTCTCTGCGGCTTCAATACAATATAATATATTTAAATAGAAGCCGGTGCTAGAAAAAGTCACGAATGCATAATCGGTTCTAAAATGAGCTGACAATAGAGCAAATCATTAAACGTTCCTCCTCATCATCACTGAGAGATTATTATTATTTCTGTATACATTATTTTTCCGTACCTCGGTTCGTCGGTCGTCAAGGTTTTTTCCGTTATTTTAAGTGGAATACATTATGAACTAGAAATAAAAAAAAATATTTATGTATAAATATGAGCCAATATGAGTTGAAATAACAATTAAACTTGTTTTATTCTTTTGGCTGCAGTATATAATATGTAATCACAGCGTTCATGATGAAAAATCATTGTACACGATTTTCGAAATTTTTATCGAGCCAAATGAATTTCGTTTGAGACGATTTGATGGACACGTCGAAATTAAAACCCGGCATATTTCTAATAACAATAAATAACTCAGAATGACCAAAAATATTTTGGAAATTATTGGTAAGTAGGTACTATACGACTATAAAATGATCTAAAATCTCGGTGAATGTGTCTGGTTTCCACGACTATTTTTAATTACATAAAAAAAAAAAGTAAAATCGACTTTTTTGTCTAAATTTCCTCGTCGTTTCGGCTTTTTTATTTCGGTTTTTCGCTATTATTAAGGATAGTACAAATAATTAAAAAGACTACTTCCTTTATACACCAACTGCATCCGTAATTTTCAAAGTAACCTTCAACGAAGTTTTTGATTAGAGAAAATCGTTTAATTCAAAACTTATTCGCCAACTCAAACCCAACCCTTAAAAAAATATTCATTACGGTTTTTATATTTTTCATTAACTGCAATTCTATTAATGCGTGAAAATTTAATTAATGGGATTTGGCGTGTATACGTTTTGACTTTATACATTGAAGTACACTTTATACAGTCAACTTGAATGGATTGTGTTTGAATGAAAACGTATTGTCATTGTAATAATATGAAATTCCAATGTAAACACAATAATATACAGAAAATACACCACAGCTTTAATAATACTAATCATTAGTTAGGTTACAATTGAACATTAGAAATAATAATAGACCTTATCGATAAGAAGATAAATATACATTCAACAAACAAATACAGGGCCACAAAAACGCACGGGTCCGCCGACTGTTGCCAGTTTTTATCAGACTATATACTATTGTGATAGAATAATAATTATTTTTGTAAATAATAGTTACATGAAATGTAAAATATATGTAATGCACTAAAATAAAATAAAATAAATCATTGTATACTGTGAATGATGTCATGATGAAATACCATAGGTGGTGGAAAAAAAAAAGTTAAAACCGTATTATTTTTACCATACAGATGAAAGATTGGTAATGTTATTGATGTAGGTTACTAACTGTAGATATTCATTATACGAGGTCATACAAATCATATAGGTGTAATGTGTGTACTATATATAAGTGTAATAAATAATGTGTTATTTACCTACATAATATATTTGTTTTATGAACTGAGATGAACGTCAAATTTATGTGACAGGTTTTATGCGGATGTTCTATGAAGACAATATTGAAAAATATACGTTCTGCATGTACAGTATTACATATTCATGAGTGATGCGATTAGAATAATTTAAATTTAAATACCATCGTTTCGACTATAGTAAAATTGATTAGTTAGATCTTATCAACAAACTAAATGTGAACACGGGTCTATAATTCAATAAGAAAATTTGGCTTTTTGGTGACGTCAATAAAACAACACCAAGTTGGCTACGTATCTAGTTGTTTTATATATCTTTGGACATTTTTGATTGGGTAATTTATAATTCATCACCATTGTGATTTATAGCCAAAAGAAATCAGGAATCAGTAGGGAAAAGAAATCTCGCAGTAAAAATCCAAAGTTGAGGCGTGAGCGCCCAAAATACAGATAACACCCAAGAGTAAACAATATTTTATTTATATAAGTATTTTGTGTTCAGCCCTGAAAATTGTTCATCCACGTCTCACTCTAAATATGTGTCCTTGTGTAAACCCGACTAAGTGACTATACATTTATTTAGTTATAAGTAGAATATATATAAAAAAAAAAAAAAACGTGCACTGGCAAATTGTGTGGTATAGGTACTTCACTACACCGACGCCCGTCGTCTCGACGTTGCCTAAAGTGTTTACATTATTGTTCGTATTTGTTGTATACAAAATTGACAGTTTCCAGTTACTATCATCAATAACGGTCGGTACAATTATTGTATTTATTTACATAGTTATAACAATATACATAAAGGGTCATTGAAATTCACGACACAGTCAAATTTGCCATGAAATATTTATTTTTCAAAAAATGGTTTGTTATCTAAAAAATTGTTGAAATCATATATTCTAAAATGTTACATTGTCTTTGATTTTGTTACCCTTATTTTTAGAGGTGAAATGACTACCTACTTGATAGTGATAGGAATCCGAAATTCGGATTTTCAAGAAAAACAGCAATTTAAGCCACTTAAAAATCATATAAGTGTTAATTATTTTTACACTATAAAGCTGTGTACCTAAGTAAAATATGTTTTTATGAAAATGTAAAAATAAAACAAAACACCAAAAAATTAAACTGCTTTTGGATTTCGGATTTGTTGAAAACCGAAAATCCGGAATCCAAAATTCGAAAGCATTTTACAATTAAAGTTTAGTTAATTTTTATCCAAACATTTAGCCTAGCTACAGCTTTATATTGTAATAATATATAACATTTATAAGATTTTCAAGTGGCGTAAATAGCGTTTTTTTGAAAAATCCGGATTTTCGGATTTCCATCACTAGTAGTTACTTGATAATTAAATGGTTTATTATTGTATACAGAGTTTTTTCCAGCAGTGTATTAATATCTACATTTTGGGGTATACGTCTATAATAACCAATAGTCTTTAAAGCCTTGGGGCACATATACATTTTATTAATGTTTTCACTTCAAATTAATTTACATTTTTAAGAGGACATTACACATACACTTGCTGTTTCCGTCTTACAAACACAAGTTATAGTAAAATCATGCTTACGCAGATTACACGAAACTCGCTTGGTTTTGGTTTTAGAGTAAAAGCATCTTATAGGAAATTAATAGAGAACAATATTCTGGAAGAAAAAACGTTTGGTTTTTATAAAAACATTTTTTTTTTTTTAATTTTAGTGAATTAAAAAAACGTTGAAAAAATCGTTATTTATAAACCGTAAATTGACTGTTATATTCGGAGAAAATGGAGAAAACGCAAAGTTTTGCCCTACGGGATATTCTTCGCTTTTGATTTTGTAATAGATGTTTTAAACCTAAAACCAAAACTAAGCGAGCTCTGTTTAGCCTGCCTAAGCATGTTTTGACTTTATCGTGAGTTTATAAGACGGAAACGAAAAATGCATGTTTAACGTCCTCTTAACAATGTTTCCTTCATTAAATATAATCAAAAATCGTCAAAGGTATTATACTATTATAGTTATATGAATATTATATATTTCTTTGTGGGAATATGCAATTTTTTGGCAAAATAGCCTATCACGGAATTACCTACTGTAACGAAATTACATTACATTTTAGATTCTGTGTGGCGCAAAGGAGCTTATGGTTTTGGTTTTACAAAGGTGTTTTTTTTTCTACAAGCAATTTCGCTCCAATTTATAATGATAGTATTTTTTCTAAGAGTAAATCTGAATAGCGAGGTACTTTAGAGAAGTCATTTTTCGATATTCTGAGGAGTTTTCTCATCAAATGTGAAAATCCGAAAAAAAAAAACTGAGGAATTTAAATTGTTGTGTACTTATTCACGAAATTACCTTACCACTGTTATAAAATTAAACACGTTATCGTGAAATTACCTCACTATTCTTAGTGACTTTTGAACTCCCATAGAAATAAACCAAAGGTTACAAAATCTAATATATGCATGTATTCTAGTTAATTTCCCTTTAGGTCTATTAAATAATCACACTAATTAAGTACGATTATTTAACATTTAATGTATCATTTAACATTTCATACATTTATCATGGATATGCTATACACCCTAAATGGCTATATATATACATAAATATTATATACAGGCTGTCCCACGAAGATATACTTCTTGAATATCTTCGAAGATAATACAGATAATCAAATTTTGTTTTTATATTACTCACTGGGACGAGGACTACAAATATTTATATTTGAATTCATTTTTTTTTTTTTAGTAAAACAATTTAAAATATAACTTTATTTTATTATTTTCGGAAAATTTTAAGATAGCCATTCTGTAGAGTTTGTTTTTATGAACATTTTAATATATTACACATTTATATCCGATAAAAACTTAAAAAACAAATAATTCTAAAATGTTCTTTTAAAAAAAATGATCTTCTTAAAGTACCTTCCCACTCTGATTTCTATTCAGAAAAGCTGCTACACTTAAAATTCGGTTTACAATTTCTGGTAGAAAAGTTTTCTACAAAAAAAAAATGAACATCTTTGTAAAACCATAAGCTTCTTTGCTCTATTCAGAATCTAAAAATCTCATAACGTATAACTATAGCTATGGTATACTCGAGTGCATTACGTAATTACGAAAATATTATAGTAGGACATTATAATATAATACTGTAGATGTGTGAACTACTTTTCATCTTTCAATAATGAATTATATAAAACTAACGTTAGGTAATGCGTAATCTCAAAGTTGTTGAAACGTAATTACAGCTACGTTATAGTGATACTTTAGTGATCTATGATTTAAATCGATCATTGATGAGATAATTTTACTGTAAATTCAATATAATACATTTTACGTTTATCCAGTTTTGTTTGATTATAATTGGACTACATAATATTTGAAATAAATGTATGTACTATTATTTCAAAGTTTGAACTTCAAACGCTCCTGGAGTTGTTCTTGTAAGTTACAAGCTATCTCGCCCGGCTTTGTTCATCTAATAAAAAGGTTTCTAAATAAAGTTAATAGATAAATTATCATTATACGTTATTACCAATTACCATAGATATCTAGGGATACTGCAACGATTGCATTACAAACATCAATAATAATATATTTTTTCATTCGAGTTATTAAGGAAATAGAATTTCTTAACGTGTATTTCTCGAGAACCAGAAAAGCATTCTGAACAACTGTCTACCTATATATATATACTCATGACCAATCACACACAGACTCCAAAATGTACGCGGATGACATACGTTTTGTAACCCAAGACTAGAGTCTAGACTCTGTCGAGAACACCATAACCATAAAGATTTATCACTTTTGGAATCGTTTTTAAAAAAAAGGAGGCTCAACCCAAATTCTTCTAAAAACATCTGATCAGCAGGGAAGCCAATAAAAACGTTTCAGTCTATTTATGCGTTAAAAAAACCAAATTTGAAAAACTCTTGGTGTTTAACTTGGTATCACACAGAATCGGATGCTTATCTATAAGACATACAAAGTAGCAGAAAAACTAAAAACTAGGTTAAGACTCATTAAAAAATTGACAGACACTTCCTGTACGGAAAAAAAATTTCTATTATTCTGTAAATAAAATAAATATGATTACATGTGCTGTATTATGGATTACGTATTTACATATTACTATATAAAATTACGATTTCTCGTATTATAGCAACTAACAAGACTAGTTTAGTTTCAATAACTACAATAACATATAGTAACATTATAAATAAATAATATAGTAAAATTGTCTATAATAATGATTGTTTTAGGGAATTCACCTGAATTTTAATCTATACAATTTAATTTAAACAACATTTATTTTTTGTTTTCTCATTTATTTTATTTAATTCAATTTTTCTTATTTATTTGATTTAATATGTTCTCTTTAAAACTTAAAAATATATTTACGTTGGGTTTTACTATTTTATTAACCAACTATTTAGTGCTATTGTTTATTGTTACATCATACGAAAAAATAAATGACGTGTCTGTACGATAATTTTAATATCATTAAAGTCAAAAATAATTGTTATTATGAGACAGTAAGACTATAATATCCATAGTATAATAATATTCATTTTCATATGCAAATTAATTCTTTTGAAGAAAATTAACATAAACCAGTGTGGTGTTTGTGTTCTGCTCGGGAATCTGTAATTTCAAGTATTTATAATTATAATAATATCATCATGGTAAACATTAGACATGGTATTATGGTTAATTTCAATAGAAATAACAACGTTTAAAGAGGAGAATATACGTAGCTTAATTTTTTTTTTAATTTTGACAAAAAATGTATAGTCATGTTAATTTTTTAAATAGCTGTAACTTGTTTGTATAACAATTTTTTTAAAAGTTACGTACAGTTTTTTAATAATTGGGAAAAACGAGAAAATTTACGTCCTTCAACACAGCCATCCCCAATGTTACCTCTTATTTTTTTTTTAGTTAAGTACTGTACAACGTTAAAATGTTACGCAAGCTTCATAAGCACTAAGGGGCGAGGAAATGTGTTATTAGCATTTCACGGACGATACGAACATAATATTATTACCACCTATGTAATACCTTTCGACACTTGCACGGTAAAACCACATTGTCGTAACAATTATTGTCATTTTATTGGTTTTGTAAGTACTTAACTAAATATTATTCCCTTAGTCGCTCCATTTCTTTTTATTCCTTGTACAATTATGTACTTAGCATAGGAAATAATGTAAAAATGTCAAATATTAATTCGATCTGAGTTGATATGCGGCAGTAATAGCAGTTTAGTATGTACAGCTATTATAGCTGTACTATAATGCTATGCATATATTGTATTATACCCTAGCTGCAGTATCCATTATCGGTATTAAACGAACACGATAAATGTAGTCATCAATTGAAAATTATATTGTTTGATAACCATAAACTAAAAAATATGCATTCAGTGAAACCGGGTTTTATTCTTTTATACAACTATATCCAAACCGAAATCAATATAATAGCCAAATGTGAAATGGTAAATAATTTAGCCATTATTATTTAATTGTATCGGTACAATAAAAATAAAAATCCTCTTTCGTATAACACTGTCCTATACATATTATTAACGGTGCAACCCAAACGGCTTCCATCCATTGTTTGTTTTTTCTCAAAGGCTCCCGTTGAAAAAGGTTTCACGAGTAGGTAAAGGGAGTTACCCGTATCATAAATTTGGTCGATTCCCTTTTCGCCAAATGAAAAAAAATAGTCTAATATTCGAATATTAATGGAAGACGGTATCATAAATTATTATTATTGTATTATAAAAACTGCATTTTACTGTTGACAACGCAGTTCGGTTGAAAAGTGGCTGCGTTGTAACGATCAGCTTCGTACATATCGTATAACTATATCAACTGATATAACAAGCAAGATTAGCAACATAATCGATAGCGTTGGGGAAATATGATAATTAGCGATAAATTTATCATTGGACGGAATTACGGTACGTTATAGATATCTTGTCCTGGTCCAGATACAATTCCAAATATATTTTTTAGTGAATGTAAATTCGTCCTTGCCATCTCTCTGTTACACTGATTCAATCTGTCTCTTGAGTCGGGTGTTTTTCCGGATAAATGGAAAGTTACTTATATTTAACCAACCCCTAAAGGAGGCGACAATACTCAAGTAACTAATTACCGTCCTATTTCGATAACCTCAATAATTCCAAAACTACTAGAAAGTATTGTATCAAAACAAATTAATTCAATATTTAAAAAAATAATAATTGATGAGCAGCATGGTTTTACGACTGGAAGGTCTATTACTTCTAATCTTTTAGTATTCCAACGCTATGTATTAAATGTATTTAAGTGGATGTTTTCTATACCAACTCCTCGAAAGCTTTCGAGAAAATTGACCACAATATTCTTATCACCAAATTATACAACTTAGGCTTACGTAATCCTTTTCATTCATGGTCAATATTTTTTTTAACTGGTAGAAAACAATATATTAAAATTAAAAACTTTTGCTCAAGTCAATATAATGTATTTTCCGGTATCCTTTAAGGGTCTCATATTGCACCATTATTATTTAATATATTCATCAACGATATTGAATTTACCCATTCACGAGTTACTCTTTGTGGATGGTTTAAAATTATTTCGTATCATAAAGACCCCAAATGATTCAGAGTTATTGCAAAATGTTATACACGTCCTCTATGATTAGTGTAATCAGAATAGTTAACTTTTTAATATGTTTAAGTGTAAAGTATTATCATTCTCAAATAAACAGATACCATATATTTATAAGTACAATTTAAATGACTCTGAAATCACACGCGTTTATAAGAATAATAACTTAAGTATAAATTTGTATATAACACTATCGTTTAATAAACATTATTTAAATATTCAAAACAGAGCTTCTTCTTTGCTTGGTTTTATAAATCGAAGTTGTAAAAGTTTTAAAAATCCATGTACATTAAAAGCACTTTATCGCTCATATGTACGGTCAATTTCGGATTCTATAGTTTGGTCACACAATTAATAATAGGGTTGGTCTGATACAAACAATAGAGTCGATACAAAATCTTTTTTTAAGATTTTTGTCATTTAACTGTGACATTCAACGTCAACCTTACTTCTCTTACCAGCCGTTATTATCAATTTTAAACATTGAACCGTTGGTGATACGAAGGTAAAGGTTTAGATCTCTATTTCATTTTTAAACTACTTAACGGACAAGTTTATTGTCCTGAATTTATTTCGAGCTTAAATTTCTTGGTCCATAGTTGTAACACTAGACAACTAAATATATTTTATGTACCAGTCCAGTCTACCAATTATGATCAAAATTCTCCTATGAATAGAGGTATAGAATTAGTCAACTTATTTCATATAGATTTATTTTCATGTATAACTGTTAATATTTTTAAGATATATTTAAATAATTTAATACATTATAATATAAGAACAATTAAATACAATCTTAGACGCAAATTAAAGTTCGAGTTCATATCAATTTTCCTTTTTGTAAAACAGGTGTCGTTTGAGAATTTTCCTTTTTGTAAAACGGGAGTCGAATGGGCTACATTCGTTATTAAATTACGCATCATGTATTATAACGTTATGTGACTCGTTACCAAGCTCAGTGACTCGAGCCGATTACATACCAACACTGTGGGAGCTATAAGGAGTCATTCGGAGGAGTGTGAAAGTGTTCCAAAACAAATCACAGGTATCTAGTAAATTTATTTATTTCGTATGGCCTGGGTATCAAACACATAATACACTATTCACTTTCTAACTGTAACAAATATAGAATAATAAAATAAAAATAGAACATAAGGTTCTGGTAGTACACATATAGCTGTTAAATATATTATATAAATTGAAAACGCAAGTAAAATAAAATAAATCAACATATAATAATATTGTTATAAATAGTAATTAATTATAAGTCTAAGTCAAGTTCTATTAGCCATTCTATTGCCTCTGGTAGCTTTGTGGATTCCTTCAGTCCCTTGTCCGAATGACCTCCTGGGACACGATTCCACGATGTGTTTCATGGTCTGTTCCACTTCCCCACAATCACACGCAGCACTATCTTTGTGGCGCCATTTGAATAATAAAGATCCACATCTTCCCTGTCCTGTCCTGATCCGATTTATTGTTGTCCATTGGTTTCTTGGTAGTGACATGCCTTCTATTTTTTGGTCGGGTCTAGTAATAAGATCTTTATTTGTAACATGTGATTTTGTCCACTCTTCATTCCATAANCTGGATTTTAGTCTATTTATCGGTTTATCCCTTAGCATTTGGAACAGTAGTGATTCTTTGTAGTTTAGGCATGAAGTTATAGTGTTGACTAGAGCCTCTTTCCTCCGGATGTGGGGTGGTGCTATATTTGTCAGCACTGGGAGCCAAGGTGTTTGTTCTAGTAAATAAATACATATTATTATCCCGATGTAGATTGGTAATTTTTAAAAAATGTTTGCGTAACAACAAAATAATTCACGTATATTAACGAAGGTACCTACTGCGTATAGTATTAATATTATATGTGGGTAGGTAGGTAGATAGGACATTAGACAGGCGTAGTAATTACTCGCCGAGTTTTCGGGTTTTCAATTAATTTATTATAAAAAATTCACCGCGTACGGCAGCCGTCGCCTACGCACATTATCGCCGCCGCTAGTCGAGCATCGTACAACTGTCGTACTACTCGACTTATAGGTAGGCCGAACACGTTTTCAGCCGTTGCCGCCGGGTAGCGTATTTCGCACGTGTACGCGCATTCGAAACACTACGCTCCAAATGGCTAGATCGTCTATTTCCAGCCCCCCCCCCAATAGTCGATAAAAAACAATAAAATCCAGTTGACTACGACGGATAAAACGCAAACGAAATTTTTTCTATACGATAGATTCCGACCAGTCACCGCTTTGTTTCACCGAGACGCCTGCGTTGAACGCATACTGACTTGAATGATGTGCAGGAGGTACCAATACACTTAAATAGCGGTTATGAATGCACGTACATAAGCAAAATACGCTCACGTGTTTAAGTAAATCAGAGGGGAAGTGGGAAAACTAACTCCTATGAAGTTACAGTGTCTTAGCGTAGTGGTTCTGAATCCATGTAAAAAATATGTCGCCGAGTAAAACAAGAACGTCACTGTCGTGGGCGAACGACGGATTTCACCTGGCCTATCTACAGGCTAAGAACTCCGCGATGTTTACCGGTTCTCACAGCACCGACACGCGTTATAAAAGCCAAGGAACTGTACACATAATATAACTGTATAAACCAATACCTACCGTACTAAAACGCAGATGCCGAGATACGATATAATAATGTAACCCACGCCGTGCATCGTTTTAGCTATTTGTCCGACGGTATGACTTCGGACTATACGATTTATTATTACTTCCTTTAGGAAATTGCAGCAGCGTGTTGTATAGAAATTGCATCACGTCTAGAAAATGCTAATATTTATAAGTATCCGGTGGAAGTTTAACAGAATCGCAACAAAACACCGAAATGGAAAATAATAGAAACGGTTATTGCGTACATAATAATTACCGATTTTTTTCTGAGTATTCCCATTATTACGAAAACTACAAGGAAAATCAACACCTGAATCCGATAACATTAGCTACAAAAAAAAAAGCCTCATGGTCGTATTTTGATTGGAAAAATTTTGTTTGGCTTTTTACAAATGCTCGAAAATTGCACACAAGTTCAGTAAACTTTTAATAACTTAGTGGCAAAGAAAACGTCGAGCATAATGTGGTTTTGTTTTTTTATAAGCATTTACAGTTCAAATTTATATACAAATTATAAAAACTGCCGAATTTCCAAACATGTTTAACCGAACTTCGCTCAGAATCGTTTTTCGTTAGTATTGCATTTATACGAATATACAAATATGTATTCAATAATTTTATGCATCTCATCTTCCCAAATGTCCACCTAAAATAGTGGCAAACCCATCAGTAGTAGGTATCAGCTCGTTTTATTTCGTTTTACGTTTGATTTGTTTACCCGACAGGAATATTATTTATACAATACCATTCACGTTTTACATTATATTATTATTTAAGGTAGATAATAATTCGATTATTAATTAATCCATTCTATTTATTCATTGTATTTTAATCAAATTATATGTTATATATGTTACGGTTTATGTTGTTGTGTTTAATATAATTTTTGTTTATGAAAACCAATTTTGTGCTGTTAGTTTTAATATTAGAGTGTATTAATTAGCCTATTATTGAGCTTATAAGAATATTGTCTGTTTTTGTACGCTGGTATTTTTTAGACATTTTAATTTTAAAGCGAATTACGAGTATGTGAAATATTACAATTTAAAAACCATAAAATCTGGCTTGAAAATTAAAATATTGAAAAAAATTATCGTACACACACTGAATATGTTCTTACCTTTAAGTTCAATACTGAAAATTTGCATGAGAGTTTAGACTTAAATAATTTAGATAATATGGTTGAAGTTTTCTTTTCAAAAATTAGTGATTTTATAATAGAGAATCATAATAGTGAAGAACACCATATATCTTATGGTACAGGGTATAGTATTAGATCCTTTATTATTCATCATATTTATTAATGACCTTAAAATTAAAATAAATAATAATATTAAATTAATAAGTTTTACTGATAATACAGCTATACTCTTATCTGAACAAACTATGAATGCTTTGTATTATGAGTCAACTAAAATTTTAAATTTGGTCTAAGTCTGGTTTTGTGAAAACAAATTAAAGTTAAATCAATTAAAATCTAAATTTATGCGTTTTGAAATGAAAGACTTCAATTCTTTAATTAATATTAATTTAGGAATAAATTCATTAAATTGTGAACCAAATTTAAATACTATATGCATATTCATATACTATAGAGGTGTATTAAGCTTGAACAGGTTGAAAATATAAAATACCTAGGTGTTATTCTTGATTATAGGCTAAAATGGGATAAGCATATTGCATATAAATTACCTAAATAATATCTTACGTAAATATTTTTATATTTTTAAAGAAGCAAGATATATTTTTAATATTTCACATAAAAGAGTTATTTTTTTGAAATTAGTACAATCTTTATACTCTTATTGTATATCGATCTAGGGAGGTACTTTTAATAATCATTTGTCTACTATTATTACTACTCTAAACAGTATTATTAAATATTTATTATTTATACCAATACGGACTAATACTACTTTTATTTATAAGGGATTAGAGGTGAACGACTTTAAATTGAATTATAATTTATCTGTTTTGATTAAATTATATAAGCACACGCATTTAATTCCAATAATAAATCATCAGCACAGCATTAGATACAATAAAAATATTAATATAGATTTACTACAATTCTTTTTTAACATGTAGTAAAACTATATTAATACTTTTCTTGTATCTAATGCTGTGATCATGATATATTATTGGAATTAAATGCTTATGCTTAAGCTATGTTAAAAAAGAATTTGGTAAAAATAGTATTTTGAACACGGGATTAAGATTATGTCATTGATTAAATATTAGTATTGATCACTTTAAAAGTTTTGAGTTGTTTAAATTATATATGAAACACCTAGATCTATCCAATATTTAAATATAGTTTGTATACAAATCTAGATTGTTGTAAGTTATAGTTAGGTTTTTCTCTTAATATAAATTTATATTTATATGTGACTGACAATTTTTTGTTTTATTTAACTAGTTTTATGTATTTTGAAAATTGATAAGAATGGCTCCCCCAGCACGAGCTCAGCTTTAAGGGGGTGGTGCAATATTGCAAAAATTAAACTAACCAAACTATACCTATTATATATTATTGTTGCAAATATATTATTATTATTATTATTATTAAAAGTTTGATAATAGACTCGTACACTCTAACACTACAACGAACAGCACAAAATCGGTTAAAGTATAAATATAACGACATTAATTGATTTTACAACGTTAACCGTAACGCATATAATAAAAGTAGACGCATAATAAATTGAAAATTCGCGTTTTTAAAATAATAATTTTTTTTTATTTTGGTTTATTCGTGCGGTTGTAATAACGCAATTGCCCGTCATAGACTTATACTGCAAGTCTTATATTATACACAAGTCCGTAACTCGGTAACTATATACGGAGTTTTCATTAACGATAATCAGGACTCGCCCAAGTTTGGCTAAGTATATATATATATATATATATTTATATGTCTGCTACATCAAAGCGTTATTCGATTTGTTCATATAAGCAGAATACATAGTTTGAAGTAGGTACAGCCATAAAAACCGGTATATTATTATGTGTTTAAACTGCACAGTCCGTAGCTTATTTATTATAGTATATTATAATGCTTTGAATCTAACTTCTTTGATGCTAATATAACGTTGTGCACTCAGATAGATGGGCACCTACGTAGAATAAAGTATTATACAAAATATCGCATTAGATATTGTGTGACTTTGTTAGTTTTAAAAGAATTTAGTTAGGTACACTGTACCGATCTACAATATATTAATATAGAACATCATAATTTATAGCAATTCAGAACTAATATTATTTATTGTTTAACGCGTAATAAATTAAACCTACGATAAAATGTACGGTTTTTAATTTTAAGTATAGCTATTGGTATTTCATATGATCCGGAAATTATGAAATATGCAGGGCATAATTTATTATGATTTTTACAGCTCATTGTTTTTTAATGAAATATAATAATATTTACAATCAAGCACGTTTTTTACTTAGTAAAAAAACAAACAAACAAACAATAAAAGTAATAAATTAAAAAACACCCGTGAGCAGAAGAACTCGAATTCCTCTCTTCCCCCACCCTATTCTGTATTATAGAGATATTCTTTGTCAAACAATAAATAACCGAATATATACAATAATTTAATATACTGTGTTTAAATATACACGGAAGTCCGTAGTTACAATGCGCACATGACCGACTAATCAGAAGCGTTCAAAGTTTTCGGGTGCGGGAGACGGATTACTACACTTGTCGGTTTCCGCTGGTTAACTCGAGTACTACTGCGCGGCCCATATCGGGAATAGCGGAATAGCCGGTCACCTAACATACGTTTTCAACTCGATAAACTACTGTAAAGAGGATAGTATTCTAAATGTAAACCTGAAACTCGCTAACGGACCATTGTACGCAAAGTGCTATCATTGAATATCGGAGCAAAATTACTGAAGAAAAGTTGTCTACAGAAAAATAAATAAAATAAACATCATTGTAAAACCAATACATTCCTCACTCCATTCAGAATCTAAAATCATATTATAGACAGAATTGTCAGTTTTGTACATTATTACGAATAAAATATGTTTATTTAGTACGTCATAATAATCTGATATGCAATATATAAATGCATACAAATATAATTCTTTTTTTTTTTTTTTTTAGTAAACCGTAGGGGGTACTTGCCCCCAGTGCTCCCTGAATCCACCCTTGAATGTACGAAGCGGGAACTGTTCAATATCAACACAATTGTTATTATGAAAACCCACGATCACCATAACTCCCTAATTCATGGTTAAATTGTCTAAAATATATAAATACGTACCTAGTATTACATATACAAACGTATATTATATTTGGCACCGTTTTAGTATATCGACTACATCACTTGAAAGGAATTAAAAAAAAAAAATGTTTTAAAAATAAAGAGTAGTTTCGACATTTCTTAATTTTGCAGAGTTTTAACATCTCTTACAGTTATGTCTTCTCATAGGTTTCTAAATTTACACTACAACTTCTATAGTTAATGCAAAACAGTCTGTAGTATACTAATAAAACAACCGAACAGAAAGATAACTATCTCCAGATTGAGAACATAATATTATTTTTTAACCTGACTAAACTTTAACAAATACAACGGATGTACTCGTACCTATTCTAATATTTTGTATGGAAAATTCAAAGGTACATACAGATTCATTATTCTGAACATTAATTAATTAAAAAAAAATATATATATACAGAGTGATTTTTTTGGTTCATGATAAAAAAAAATCACTCTGTATATGCATATATATATTTTTTTTATTAATAAGAAATTATTATTTTTTATCATTTGTAAATGGGTCATAATATGCATAGTAGTATATAGATATAGATAAATATTGTAAAATAATAAATAACACTGACTTGAGTTGCTGAAGTGAGTAAAGGTGAGGCGAATGATGTGGGCAGTGAAAAAATATATCACGTGAGAAGAAATAACAAATTTGTTTTCAAAGTTATATTTTTGGAGATACGAGTCATTAATTTGCACATTAATACATTATTTGCTATATTTTACGATTTATTAATCATATTTATATGTATATGATCCGTTTAGAAACCTTTGATAATAATAATGTTAAAAGAAATAAATAATGATATATTATTATTACATCGGTTAATAATTATTATATCGAATCGAAGCTTAGAAAAAAGTAATACTAGGTATGTAATAACAATAGACGATACGTATTAGATAAGTAAACTAAAGATAAATAAGTAATTTATTACACGTGTAGCCTATTGGTATCATAAGTCGTAACCTTCAACCTTTAAGTCTTATCAACCGGGGTAGAAGAACATATTATAAGAAAAATAGGTATAAATTTATTAATTTCTTTTAGATTTTGTACTGAGCAAAGCGAAGATTGCTTTGGATTTACTATGGTTTGTTTTTTTATTATTTTATTTCTGTAAACTACTTTTATACCATAAACCTTGCTTCAATCAAAAACTTAGGAAGTTTCTTGTAGTATTTTTATTTATTTTTTTTGATATCGTATTAAGACATTAAAAGAAAGTCATTTTTCGATTTTTCTTGTAGTTTTTTTAATGAATGTGAAAAATTGGCAATTTGTTGTATTATTTTTGATGATGTCTGTGTTAGCTTGGCAGCATGGACTAAAATACGACTAATAATAATCTACTCAGAACCGTTTTTCGTTGGCGATGGTTTATCGTTGCGTATAAATATAAATTAAATTATATTATACAGAGTGTCTAGTGTCTACACAATCTATCACGAAAAATAAAACACATTTCGGTGTTGAAATTGATATTAATTTATGGAATTTTTAACCTGGATCGCCATTTGAAAATCAAAAGTAGGAAGTGATTTTACCCCCAAAAATAAAGATGGTAAAAAATAACATAGATGTAAAATTGTAGAGCTGTTTAATAGTTCAGCTTTTCAGTTGAAATACGATTCATCTGATTTATTTTTGATATACCGGCTCGATACTGGGTGTTCAACGGAAGCGATGACAGCGTACATTTGACGATTATCGGTTTGACGGTGGTTGATCCATCGGTTCGACAATGTTCAAAAGCTCAGTGTGCCTGGTGAATGGCTATGCTTGTATTCCGAATAGAGTATATAGTAAAAAACCATTTCCTCAGATCATAAAATTAGTGAATTCATTCCAAATTAATGCAATGGGCACATCTACTGCCCCTACTGTAAATCGGTAATAAGTCGGGAATAATGATGGAACAAACGACGGAATTTTGTTTAGTTTTGAAATTTGGAAATGGGGGTGCCGGAAAAATGGACCTCAGAACAAGCCACTTGCAAACCGATCGCGCGGATCCATCGAAGTTCGTTTTTTAACCGAACACGAACTGAACATATTGGGAGTTTGGACAGGTTCATCGACATTTCTGTCGGTCACACGTCTAACACGGTATATGCTGTTTCCACATTATCCAACGTTTCCTAAAATGCGTCAACAGCTTTGCGGCGGCCACGTTCGTAACTTTCACCAACATGTCAAAAGTACATTTTACTCTCACCGAGGATGAACAACTTATGGAAATGGATTTCAATCAGATATAGAACGTAATTAAACTGGTCAATATTCAGCCTGAAAAAAATGAAAAACCGAATTTCTCGTCATCATGTATTAAATGTCGGTTAACTATTACGAAAAAACATCTTTCGAACTCGACATATGAATAAGAAATGTCCATTTGCATTCCCCTGCTGTAATGATAAATTTATATACAGAACAATTCTTCTTCAATCTCTTCAAGAAACAGATATGACAATAAGTCACGTTTACTCGTCTAGAGATTTTGTTCAAAATTACAAATTTACAAATGCGTCTACTACCACCCATTTACAACACGCGTTTGAAGCGTCACTACATATTGTGCACAGGTTTCATAGAAATCGCACAGATTCCGTTTGCTCGGCAATGGTTCGGCTCGCAAGTGTACGCGAATAACCTGCAACTAATATTATGATCACTTTATTTTTAAGTTTTGTCGAGTCGACGGGTTAACTAAGTTTTATTAATGCATAGCTATAGTTAGTACGTATAGTAGTGAAACGCGCAGCGTGAAATGTCGAGTTTTTTTAATTATTTTAAACAGACTAATAACTATTATGTCTTTAAAAAAGCAATTATTGTTCAGAGGAATAGTATTATGTATGAGTAGGCATGTGTATTTTGCACTATGACGCTTTGGAACGACGCTTGATTATATTATATAGGTACATACTTTTACGAGAAATTAATGTTAATATCTAATATTAGTCGACTATCGTATACAAGTAAGAATTTGTTAATTTTCAAACTATCTATACATGTAATGAAAATAATTTCGAAATAATTGTATTAGGTACTTTAACTACATAATAATCAATACATATTCACGCTGAAAACACGGCACCCATAGAATATTATTATATTGCCGCATTGTGTTATAATGCATGGGTAATTAAAAATTTTAATTTTCACTTTATATACGAAGGTGCAGTTACATTCATCATAAATCATATTATTACAAAATAAACCGTATACGGTAGTATTGCGTAGGTATCTTATATTATAATAATGTATTATGTGTTTAAACCATATTATAATAGTGACTAGTAAGTCACTAAAGGTACCAGCGCCGGATTTATTTACAGGATAGAACAGGCAGGTGATTGGAGTGACCTGTGGCGTAGCCAAAGGGGATTTTGAGTGTTGTGACCCTTTCTCCCTATTGCTTTTTTTAGTTATAGGTAACGTTAAGAAGGTTTTAGACCTCTCAACCCCCCTCCCCCCTACATTGATAAATTGTGGCCATGAAAAACTTTTCAGGGCATCAAATTTATCACAAATAAAAAAAATATATAAACTTTTTTTTAAGACGACAATCAGTTCTGGTGGAGAATTTTTTTGATGTATAAATTATAACTTTTTTGAAAATCAACATAAAATACTAACGTTTTATTAATTACTAATTAATCATTTATGTTATTAACAAAAAAAAAAAAAAATCTCTTGGAAAACATAAAACTTTATTGTATTTATATTTCAAATTATTAATAAATTTCTAGAATGGCTACAAATTTGAATCCTCCTAATAATTGCATCCTTATTTAGATTTAATAGATTTACTCCGTGTATGTTAAGATGTTTCCCGCTTTAGAATTTGGTCTTCTTAAAGTAAAAATTGTATAACATATTTTATGCCTGATTACTTTTTATATACTTTTAAATAATAAATAATGATTTAAATTTAACAAAATAATTTTCAATGCTTTAGTTTCTTTTTCATGCGCGTTTTAACATCAAATTTCGACGAAAATCGTAAAAATTACGGCATTTCAAAATATGTCTTACCGAAATTCGCTCTGAATCGTTTTTCGTTAGCAATGGTTTTACGTTGCATACAGATATAAATTAAATAATTGTACGTATCCTACTTTCTTAACTTTCCACCTACTCGATTTGAGAAATGAAAACAAAAAGTAGAAGAAATTAAATAACCAAAGATGAATATAAGTGGATATACTTACATGATAAATATTTTAATTTTCACTTGTTGTATTTAATATATTATAATATCATCTCAGGTATATATTGTATAAAAACATTTTCGGTAAAAAAAAAATTTCGGGTCATAAGCACCGCATTTTACACCCATTTAATTCCTTTTTTTCTTTGAAATAAGTAGGTAGGTATCTATACTGGAACATTTTTTTTACATATTATTAAAGTTGGTGATAGACGATAGGTATTCAAAATTTGTTTAAAATATGCGAATAAGAGAGATGTAGAAAAAGAAATAATTTATTATAGATGATGGATACCTATGTATTAAATTCAATGTATGTAAAATTTGATTACTACGTTTGAAATTCGCGTTTTTCGGGTTTCCCCGAATAAATGAATAAATTTAACATAGGTGTAACAACATTATCATATAGATTTTGCATTTTTAAATGAAGCTCGAACGAAAACTCGCATGTTACAAAAAATAATGAGTTAACGACAATGTTTTGTACAAAGGCCAATCAATTTCTATAATTGTGTTCGTCTCAAAGCGTTCAATACGTCAAGACCGGGTCAAAATTTAATCGAAAATAAGCGATTTGAGTCAAAACTCACATATTATTTAATTTTAATTATTATTAATACTCACAATGTTATGTTGTCATGTACAAGGACGATCCTAAGGGGGGTATGACACGCCTCTAAAGTGGCTACTGTAATTTCCAGTCGGCATGTTACAGCTACTCAAAAACCTATAATACCTAAAATTTTAATATTTAAATTCTGAGTGGTAAGAAGCTTATGGTTTACAAAGATGTTTATTCATTTTTATTATTTATTTTTCTGTGGACAACTTTTCTATCAGAGTTTTTGATCCGATGTTTAAGTGTAGCACGTTTTTTGAAAGAAAATCGGTGTGGGGAGGTACATAAGCAAGGTCATATTTTATATTTTTCATATTTTCTTAAGAGTTTTCATATCCAATATGAAAAACCGAAAAAAAAAACGAGAAAATGTATGAAATATATTTGTTTAATTTAAAATTTGTGTAATATTTTGTGGACAACTTTTCTACCAGCAATTTTGATCTAACTTATAATGATAGTGATTTTTCTAAAAGGACATTTCACTGGAGATGTTATTATTCGATTTTATCCGGAGTTTTCTTAACAAATGTGAAAAGACGGGAAAACCCATGAAAAACTGGAAAAAACATAGAAAAACCGAGATAATCAGTACAATATTAAACAAATATTATGAAAGAAAATATGTAAAGCTGTTTTATTTTACTATAATATGACATATATATTGTTGACAAAGCATCACTATCAACTGAATTCCGCTCAGAATCGTCTTTTTTTGTAAGCAATAGTTTATTATTGCTTATAGGTATACATTAAATTACCTATAACAGTGGCTACACCCGTCCCCATTATCCTAGGATGTCTTTTTATTACTAAGTTTTTCCATGAATTAACGATTGTTGTAAATCAACTAAAGCTGTAATAGCTGATAACAGTCGGCAGATATTATGGTATAAAATACCAGTTGTCAGTGTATACAGTCGTCAAATTCTTTTCTTGGAATTCGGCAAAATTCACTCCAAACCCCCTAAAAATAAACCTTAGGATCACCCCTGGTCATGCAGTAGCGTACGCAGGGGGGAGGTTATAAGGGTTATATACTCCTCTCCCATTGGCTTAAAAATACAAAAAAATATAAGTAATCTAATATCCAAATGCATATATTTCAGATAATTTACGAGGAAAAACATGATGTTTTGATTAGAAATTGGTTTTTTTTTAAAATTACTATTTCCCATAGTCAAGTTGGCTAGAGTCGTAGAGAAGACAATTTTACGATTTATTCACGATACTTATTTGCTACATTCCCTCCCATTAAAAATTCTTGGGCACGCTACTGTTGTCATATTTCTTGCCTCAGATTCAATTGTATCAACTGTAATCACATATTATTGTAAACTTCAATCTCAATGAAAAAAAAAAGTATACATAAATTGGTAGGTACCTACATAACGATTATAACTATGACTTTTAATGGCAGTTTTGAATTCTTAGCCTAAATTATGTGAGAAAAATGAATTTTGGATTTCTTCAGCGAATAGAAAAATTATTTCCAAGGTTTTTCGTTTTCTAAAAAATGTGATTTTTGGAACTTGGTAGTTTTGATTCTAACATATTCTTGAATAGGTATTTGCAACTCATACTGCCGGTTTATTATTATTATATTGTACCTACGTAATGACTTGCTTTAATATTAAATACCAACCTATGTTCACCTAAAACCGGAATAAGAATCTCGGCCGTTCCCGAAGTGTCGGCGTATCCGTTAAAACATTTTAATATTTTATTCTGCAGAAAAAAAAGGTTAACAAAATTATCGTCTTTTTCAATTAAATCGTCCGGTGGCGTACTGGCGTGTAATACTGATATGTGCCCAATGACGGCGGCAGTGTGGGTATAGTTTTTATAAGTGTTGAGATTCATGAGTTTTTTTTTAAATTGATGATCATAGGTGGACGGTAGCCAGGTGTATGTTTTATATACACGATTGCAACTCGAATGACGGACTTGATGGTACGACTAATATTGTGTTGATTAAAAAACCATACTATACGTTGACGAATTTGCGATTTGAAATCTTACGCCTGTCTTATTATTAATCCGTAGTACGGTACCCATGTTAAATTGTGTATGTGTTAAAACCGTGTCAAAACCGACTATACCCACAGTTGGGTGTTTACAAAATAGGCAGGTAAGTACCCAACTATATTAGCAGCGTGGAAATAACAATAATATTATTATAATAATATGTGGAAACAAATAATTTCTAAATTGATAATAAGATGTATATTTCGTCCGTCGCTAATAGAATTTTCATATTATTAGATTCGCGTCTATTGGTTTCCCGTGAAGGTCTTCGCCGATCCGTTTGTAGGTCATGTCGCGGTGATCGGTCGCTTGGGGCGTGACAGTCGGTCGGCCGCCGGGGCGGTTAGCGAGTCATCCACACCGCGGCCGGTGTTTATGTTTTCGGTGAACCTTTCGTTTCGCGAGACCGTGGTCCGTGATAGTCTTATCATTCTTGCGTGATCCGTCTGGTGCTCGTCGTACCTATAATTTTAAATTTACGTCGTCGTAGTTGTCGGTTCTATTCGGAATTATTTTAAACTCCATACATATTATAGGTACATACTTGCCTACAAATATATACATATATATTTTAAAAATTATTAAATTACGTATAAACCACAGTCAAAATGAAACGACGAATACGAAATTATCATAGTCGATTTGTCTTCCTCTACCTGTATAATACAAGTGAATGGTGAATATGGAGGTAAGAAAATCAGATTTTTCCTAAATATTTATCAATAATAATATCTATGTTATGGTTGATCATTGCAAGTAGAACGTGAGTACTTGATACATTTTTTGTTTTTTTCCCTACCAAATTTGTGTATTACAACCAGGAGTTATACCTAAATGAAATTATTGTCTATTCATAATTTATAATAAAAATATTTTGCTACACTAGATATTATTAGTAATTGCACATTGATAGATTGGATATTTTCTGCATTCACTACATACATTTTTAAATAATTCAAATACACTAAAAGATCCCTAATAATTATTACCTTTGTTATTGTCTATTAATTTATAAAAAAATAAAGTTGATATCTATAAATCGAATGTTCCTAAAATTAAAAAAATATATGGTATATTATTAGTAATGGGTATGATAAGTATTGGTACTTAATAATATTATATTACTCCAGACTTATATGACAAAAATATTATTTTTTAAGGACCTATGAACGTATAATCTATGTATTTGTTTAGAATGTCATTTCAATGCATTTCAACTATATGTACATTCTATTGACATAGTACTATGAATTATGACAATATGGGTAGGTACCTAAAGTTTGTTTTCATTTGTAATCTATAGATAGGTAGTTTATTCTAATATTACTTATATTATTTGTTATGCTTCGTTACCTAATATTGTTATACTCCATACCTATGAGTACTTTTGTGTATATGGTGAATATAATTATTATATATTTTGCATAAAATGAGTAGAAATTTTAATTGTTTAATACTATGAATTTATTATTTTGTACATTTAACATCATAAAATAATCAAATTTTGATGAAACTATATTATGGATATAATAATACAATACCTAATTTATTACCAATACTGGATGTATGTTTAGTCCAGACAGTAGGTAATTAAATATCAAACAAATGTTTTTTGAAAATCTAAATTTTTGTATTATTGTAAAAATTGTTATAATATAGAATATATAAAGTAATAATATTAAAAACTATCAGACAAATGATTATGAACGGGGAATGGATACTGTGCAAATATGATTTTATAAATAATATAATTCATTAAACATAGGTACCCACTATTATTTAAATATTTAAATATGTATGACTAAAACAATTGTTAAAATTGTGTTTCATTAAAAATATAATAGGACCCTATTGAATTCTCATGAATATATTTGAATATGTAATACCACCACAGAAATCTTAGTAGTAAGTAATTTGTACTTATCAATAATACCTTATGATATTTTATTGCAATTATAACAAAGTAATATTACTAGTTTAAACACTATTTTATTAAAATGTCATCAATGATTAATTAATCATGTTAATTATAAAGCTTATATTAATATCTAAAATTGTAAATATTTTATATACCTCTTAATAATAAAAAAATAAAACCATTTATGTAGTTAATTTACTGAGTTGTAGAATAATTTTCAGAATATTTCATACTTTAATCACACATAGTCATCATTAACTCATCAATTAATTAGGCATTTATTTACTTATTATTTGACTTTATAGATATCAAATTTAACCGTGTAATACTGTGTATCTTTCAAAGAGGAGAATATTTGTTGTCAAACTGATATAATTCTCTTTTACTCAAAGACCATTGGCCTTAGACGATTGTTAATAATAATAGATAGGTATTCAATATTGCTTGTATCTGATTTAATATACCATGACTGTCGAGTTAATCATGTGGAAAATCATATTATGAGTGAAGAAATAGTATCTATATATGTGTTTGCATCGTCGGTAGCCTACCTGCTTGTCTAATAAAACTTGGTACAATTACTTATGTATTTTTTTTCCCTTGTCATATTTCATTAAGTTTGAATTATACATATTTTCCGTGTTTCATTTCATTACCCATTCAATGTAGGTATACATATTCCGTTAGCTTGTATCATTGTTGTAAAATCCCGTGTGGTGAAATTTTTTAATTAGGCATTTGTTAAGGTTTTGTTTTGTAAGAATCATCATATCTACGTCTTGTTGCCGTTTTATTTTTATTTTTTATTTTTTTACACATATAACTATAATATATAAGTTATAACGATAACAAATGGGTATTCAAAATTGAAGTTGATTGTATTTTCATAAAACACCAATTCAAATCTTTTAAAGATAATACATTTTAGTCTAACATAGTACCTAGGATAATATGTTTTTAATAATTATTAGGCAGAATAATTTTTATTTTAAATATTTAAAAATATTCATATAAGAATATAATATATATTATTTACCAATATTTTTTTCATTAAAATAAATGTATTTCCATGTTATAAGTAAGTATGGTAACAAGAGCATACTTGAAGGAAGTTCATATTTATAGGAAAACACTCAACGATTCCACTTAACATTAGTTATCTTGTTATCTTAAAAACACCTACTATTATCATTAAATGTACCTAAATTTGAATGTTTTTAAGTTTTTTCTGGATGTTTTATAATCAAAATATTTTATTTACATTACTAAAATACAAAAAAAAACTTTTATTATCAATTTTTTTATTTCAATGTATTTTATTTATTTGACAGGTTTAAAATATATAATATTATGGTTATTTTTTTATACTATAAAATTACTATAATTGTTTTAACTACCTATCTAGTAATTGAAAATTTAATCAGTAGAATATATTGTTGCATGATATTTTCATTACAATCTGTTTCTGTCACTTCACTCAGACTTCACTATTCATTAAATATTCTCTTAATGTTTTCGATTAATTATAAATTACCTAAGTAATTGAAATAATTTTTTAATAATTACAATGAAAATACATAAAATGTACATACTATTTCAATATGAGAAACGAATATTTTATTTGTATGTCCTTATAAAACCCATAGGAAATATTTACTTTACTGATTTGTTTATATATTGTACATATTACAGCAACGTGTGGTACCTATTATGTACCTTTTATATTACCTATTATATGTTTACATTTGAATAAGTAGCATATTATTGGTACTTTGGGATATTTGTTTAGGTCACTGCAGATTCTAATTATAAATTATTTGTATGTGTAAATATATCTGTAGTTATATTAAACTAAATTTGTTTGTTTTGGTCATTTTTTAAGTATTTTATATTTACCTCATAAGAAGGTGGGGTTCTATTTTATATAATTATTTGTTTGATACAATAGATACAGTAAACATGTTTTCAGAGACAAAAATGGATTTGATATTTATTTATTAATACATTTACATCTCATAAAAAATATAGAGATACACTGCTTCTGCAAAGAGCTGAGCAAAATGAAACTAATCTTAGACACCAGAATTGTTATGTGTTGTTATCCAATGTATATATATATATATAAAAAAATGTTCCCTTTATATAAGTTATTATTCTTACGAGAAATGTAAGATATTTATTCTTTATAGATCAGTAATGAAAATAAAAGTGAGAATAGATGGTTTTTATAAAAAAAGAAAAAAAAAAGATTGTGATTTTTATTTGCAAGTACATTTATTTATTAATTACTTATATAGGAACATTTCACTGTTCTTCTTAGGTAACAATTATGATGAATATAATTCGACCATGTATATAAAATTTAAATTAAATTACTAAATAGACACATCACGGTTATGGTAAACACTGAATGTTGTCTGTTGTTCGCTATTTTATTTTTAAATATAGGTATCATTTTTCTTAAAAGTTATAACACCTACTAAATTTAAAATGACTCATCAAACAGTTTATGATTGATAATTCAAAAGTGAACAATTTTTTCTTTTAACTATTGAATATTATTTATTAATATGCGATTCTATTGGGTCAATATTAATGTTAGGTGTTAGCACTCGAATATTGTATTGTCTAGGTAGTGTATTATAATAACATGACGTATTCAGGATTAAAATATCTGTCAATTTTATCATTACATCACATTGATTGATTTGTTACCATGATTGTATGGGCTGTAGTCGTTTTATTTTTTCAAAATTGAATTGTTTATCATAAAATAAAATATATTCACATTGGTTTGAAAATATTTAGTATTTGGCATGATTATTATTTTATTTTACCCGTATGAAATAAAATGAGGAAATGCAGACATTGTTTCAGACAGAAACTGCGGGGCGTTTTGCTTTGCTTATCACAACGTAGTCTGCTGTATTATATTGTTTATTTAACATTTTGGATGTGTGTTTAATCTAATCAAAATGTTAATACAGTTTTTACAACAATAACAAAATTTAAAATAATGTATGTATCACACGTTACTTAACCAATTAGCTAGTGTGCTTCATTCATTAAAAAAGTAGGTATGATTAATAGGTAGGTATACATTGCATATATATATTAATTTAAACATAAAATATTGTTTTAAACATAATATGTGTTATAGTTAAATTAATATTAAATTTACGTTTTATGTAATGTTTATTAAATGTTAGCTTTAAATGATTATACTTAGGTATACATAGTAGACCGAGACTGAAGAATATAGTAATTACTAATTTGATTTATACCTTATGAAATTTATGGAAAATACTTTTTGACTTTCTAAATTTTTACACTAATTCTTTTTGAAATTATCAAAAGTTATATTAGAAGTTTTTCAATTTATCAATTACATCTCTACATCACTTTAACCGAAGGCCCGCGGTAGACGAAGATATTTTAATTCATAAATCTGTTAAGTTTATTTATATTCGTGACATTTTTCCCGTGATCTACTACTCCGAAGAAGTTTTTCATACAATAAATATTGACGGTTATTTTCGATCAAAGTTCCGACAAGAGCAAAACTATTTTAATTTATAGATAAGTGTACATTGTACACTTACCTGCAGAAATCTTAAATATGCACGTATATTTTCACAGATAAATCGAGAAACTTCTAATTGTATAATTTCAAAACTTTGAACAGTGTTAATAAATATTTTCTGGAATATTACACGTAGATAATTAATGTCAACGTGTAATAACTATTTATAAGTATTTTATTTTATAGGTATTGAAATTTTACCCAGTTATTTCTATTCTTTTTCTTCTTCTATCATAGTTACTCTTTAAGAGCTTTGATTGCCACTACAATATCACGCCATTTATCTCATACCTTTTTCTTTAAGTTTATTGTAGTTAATGTTCTCAAATTTTCCTATGTACAACATCTATCCATATTTTTCTAGGATTATCACGTGGCTTTTATCTTCCTTGAGGTACTCATTTGAAAGTTACATTTAGTTTAGTTCTATACGATTAACAAAAGTTATATATTTGTGGTTATTATAAATTATCAAATTTAAGTTATATTACAATTTATTAATACGCTATAAGTATAATTAATGCACTATAAAATATTATAACAATAAAGTTAAAATTTAAAAATGCGCAGTTTTTACGTTTGAAAATAAACTTTTTTCTTTGTATTTAAAGACGGCACAGTTTTGAAACTTTTTTTCTACAGTTTTAAGTTAGAAAATAAAATTATACTTGAAAATAATATTATTATTCTTAGATATTTAACTACTTTATTTAAAAAACCGTCGAAATCGATTAAAGTTGTTTAAAATAACATATATAAAGAAGTACCTATTGCAAAGTTTTAAGATTAAACACTTTGATACACGATTCAGACTTAGTATATATACTTACTGAGAAAGTTGTGTAGGTAGGTACTTATAACTTATTATAACGAGCAACCGAAAAAATACTTTTACTACAAATCCTTAACCAGCTATTAATAATAAGACTCATAGTATCTTTGGATAAAATACTTATCGAGGTAATTCGAATAACCTATATATTGTAATATTTTAGAGTTTAAGTTAACGAACAAATCAGCCACGGTAGGTTTCTTGTTTTGAAGGTCCTTAACTAGAAATCATTTTTAGATTTGAAGCGTAGCGAGGGTATTATTGGTTATACAATGCTGTTTATTTGTTCTAGTCTGTGGACACGTTTTTTCCTAGAAAATCTGCTCAGATTTTTATGTGTAGAACTTTTACGAAAACTTTAGTTGTCTAGATTATACTTTAAACAGGTCGTTTTTTGATTTTTGACGCCATTTTTTAAATAAATACACTTAAGTGGGAAAAACGTAGGAAAACGTACAATTTCACGATTTCATTATTTTATAAAAACACGGACGACGTTTTCTACTAGACAAAATGATTTAATCAAAAAATTACTATACAATTTTTTTTGTTGCCTTTTTGATTTATTTTCTTATGATATAATCGCCAAAACTTTTGAGCCACTTTTAAGCTTTTAAGGAATTTTTAATTTTTGGAAGTTTTTTTGCAATAATTCGATTATAAATACACGTAGAGACTTGAAACTTATTAATAATACTTATATTGGACTTACCGAGATGTGGTGAAATTTCCAAAAATCATCGGACGACTTATTTTTTTAAAATAACCTTTTTGAAATCAAATTAAACAAAAATCGCAAAAAAAATTACTGCACTTCACATTATGTATCTCGGAATCGTCTTTCTTTAAGCAATGATTTATTGTTGCTTACAGACATAAATGAAATAACCTTATGTATTTAACTTTCCCAACTTCTCATCTACAACAGTGGCCGCTTCCTTCCCTTATATCAGCTCTTTTTTTTTCCTTTTAATTTTAATATTAACATTGCACACCTATAATCTGATATTTAGTTTAGGTTTGTTCACNGTAAGCAGGAAAGGGATTAGATCTGAGGAATTATTTTTGAAAATATATTATGATGCGCGATTTAAGGATTATTACATTTAATAACGATATTCGATAGTAACGTTCATATCATTTAAAATGTAACGGATACTTATCTTTAAAACATAAGTATATATCTATTTATATACTATTATTGTAAAATATCACTTAGAAATATTTCTAATTTGTAATTATCGTCGTCCGAACAATAATAATATTATAATTTCAAAATTAATTACCAGTTCTACGTTATATACAGTGTTGAATAATGGTTTTGTTATACGAGTTGGTGAACTTTTTTTTTGCTTTATTTTATTATTGTTGATTAATGATAATGATGATGACGATGATGATGATTGTTTATTTTATTTTGCTGGTCAAATAAATTAAAGTTTTCGTTGTGGTTTTGTCAAATAATCTGAAAACAATACTGCAATCATGCCGAATTTTCAATTCGTATTATCCGTTTAAAGTTCTAATATTGTTTTCTTTTAAACTTTACTCTGCTGCTCTGCTATACACGTACAATACAATTCGAGTTTACCTTAGAGATGATGTTTAATCAAGTATGGTATTGTTTGATTAATTCGTTTGACCGTACTAAAGCGTGAAGTGTCTATCTTGCATTGTAAGTAATAATAAGAGCTACGTCATAATGTATGTATATTGTATATAGTGTTAAAAAAAAACGGAAATCGATTGTCCACGATGTGCTAATTATTATTATACACTGCATCGGTATAAGCCGGTTAATTGATTAAACCCCCACAAGTTACTTAGAAATTCCTCGGTTATCGATACACACCAATGACTTCTGCTATTGTTACACCTGCATATCAGTATATAGGTGTATCATAATAAATATATATACAGAGACCTTAAAAAATATTTCTTCGGTTGCAAATTTTATAATAATAATATCATTTGTACGGCTTTTCTATATATATATATATATATACAATAATAATAATACAGGTATAGGTTATCATAGTTGATATTCAAAATATATACTATACCTACTTACGTATAAGTTTTTACGACACAACAGATGCTACTAAAATGTAAAAAAAAAGAAAATAACGAATAGGTACAGTAGGTACACTAAATGGCGATGTATATGTTTTTTGTGTTTTGAATATTAAAAATATGAAATAGTGTAATACCCGGTCAACGTTCGCGTTTTATAATGTAGTTTATTTTTGGAAGTGTATACAATAAAATAATATACGAAAATCTATTCGGTTAAAAACAAGGTTGCCACCACCTTATTTTTCCCCAGTTTTTCTTGCTCCGGGTAAATCGAAAAAAAAATACCTATGACTTATAACCTTTTGAATTATAAATCTACTTGTACGGGAAAATGTATTTAAGTTTAAACCGATTTTTGTTGTACTTATTTTTTTAACCCGCAAATGTACCTATTTACAGACTCAAAAATCAAATAATCATGAAACTCGTATCATATATTGCCGTAAAACCAATAGTTTTCCTTCGCATTCAGAATCTTAAAAGGGACCAATTTGTGTGCATTATACATTGGCCTATAATTCTGAGATGAGTGTGTTTGAGACGTGTATTTTTTCTATAATATTCTCTTGTTATAAATATAACATTTAGGTGATGTAAATGTGTATGAGTTAAATACAGTGTGTTTCACTTAAATGAAAACACGAAATATTTCAGTCGGATGGTTTAGATTGAAATAAGAATTTTTTTCAGGAAGATCGTATCGAGTGCTAAAACATATTTTAAATTATTTTTTTTAAATTTTTACGTGCTCAATAAAACTTACGTTTTCTTAAATTTATAAACCATATTCGAACAATCCTATTTTTCAAGCAACTTTTACTAATGCAATTTTTTTCTATTGAAAAATTAATCGAGATACGCAGCCATCCAAATTTTGTTAAAATGTAAAAAGTATGATTTAAAAGTACAATGGTTTGACTATTATTATGTGGTGGAAAAATCGAAAATAATGTTAACTATAAAATTGCACCTACATATAATATCATGCCTGTTAAATTTATTGAAAAATCGAGGAAAAAAATTTAATTGTTTTTAAACTTAATAAACTTGAGACGGTTATATCTCAGGCTATTTTTTAGATGAAAAAAAATTGCGTTAGTCAAAAACCCATTTCAATCTAAGCCCATCCGGTTGAAATATTTCGTATTACCGTTTAAATGAAACATATTGTACTTATATCACATAGATGATATTCGAATTTGAATTTACCTAGTTAAAATAATTTATTTAAACGGTTTTAATTAATTATCTTTAAGTTTCACATTGATATATTAATCCATACCTACCTAGAGGTACCTACAACTTCTAATGCATTTAGTGTACATCGTAAGTATATTATAGTTTCACTTTATTTAAGTCATTTTTTACGTGGGGGGGGGGGCGAAATAAATATTAATTCGTATTAATTCGATTAAAATGTTAGGTAAATATTTTTTATTAACAAAATAAACTTTATAAAAGTAGCCTATAATTAACCGATCAGTTATAACCTACATTAGGTTTATTTAATTGTGATTGTGTTGTTTAAAATAGTACAAATAAATTTGAATAAATAAACATTATAAATATGAATAATTTCTGTTTAAAATATTAGTTATCGTGTTAATCAGACTTCGGAATAAATGAGTTAAATGCACTCGTTCATCCGTTTAAAGGTCAAAATGTACGAACGAAATATGAATTAAATTCAAATTTTATTTTAATTGGCTTAAAAAAAAAAATTAAATTATTATTTCAATGAACTTGCTTTTTAATTGCTTTGTTCATTTTATTAATTCAGATTTCAAATTACTGATTAAAAATGTATGAAAGTAATTTAAGCAATTTTGCAAGATGGTCAATTTCACTGTGACGTCCTCTCTTAAAATTATTAAAAAAATATTACTTACTACATACCTAATACGATAATGAATAAAATCACTGAGGCTACGTTAAGTTAGTACAAATCAATAGTAAAATAACAGTTAACGAACTTCAGTTTATTTACAAATGAACTAATTAAATTCACTATATGATAAGGGATAAAACAATTTAAAATGTATTGTTTGTTTGAGTATTATAAAGTATAATTCATTTAATCATGTTAATCATTTTTATATCTCAAATAACATTTGGACAAAGTTTTTTTGAAATAAAATAATACATTTATATTATAATATTATAACTACCTAATACAAAATACCTTATTGATGTTTAAATAAAATTAATTTACTTTATAGACCTTATTGTCGATTGTTCATTTATTTTTCGACCAATATTATAGACACTTGTAAACCATTTTACTTTTAATTGTAATATTAAATTGATATCTCAATTAAAAGATTAGCTACATTTCAAAAATCAACAGGTATCAAACGATTAATAAAATGAGTTTCTTTACAATAAACCACCATCTACTGAATATAACCATTGTGGTAATAACTATACTTCATGTACAGTATACAATCTATTTTAATTATGGGGATGCCTTATCTATGTTATTCATGGGCTTACTTACCGTTTTATTATAAAAAATATTGCTGTCATCATTATAGATCTCTTTACCGCTCTATATTTTTATATGCCGGTTCAAAAGACGCATTCTGATCTCTAATGTTCTTAGATCTCTGGCTACTACATCAATGCACCGCATTCTGAGTTTCTTCGGCGGGATCTCGTCCTATTTATTTTCGTCTCGAACGTCGACTTTTTTACATGCATTTTCATTACTTAATCAACATCAGTGAACAACGGGAGAAAAAACATTATTTTATAAAAGCTCTTAAATCTGACCAAGTGACCGAGAACTACAATAGTCGATCTTTTCATTTAAATCCAGATAAATGCGCCGCCTCGCGCTTAAAACCAACCCTTACGTGGACTTTAATTAAGTCCACGTTTTATTAAAAATAAAACTATTCCAACGCATGTAACGGAAACTTTAAATTTGATCTATTCGCATTTGAAAAATTAATCATAATATATTACAGTCGGTGTTAGTGTTTTATTATATTTATTATGTTAATATAATAACTAAATAGCTTACAGGTACTATTAAAAAATTTAAGTTTTTTTTTTTGATCATCTAGAAAAGATATTATTAATTTATTATTTTATATACCAACCGAGTAGTTGAATAATATGAGTAGTTTGCATATATTTTGCATTTATGGCTATTGCATTTATGAATAACTGGTTTTTAAAATAAAATTGCATAATCATATACGATATACATATACTTCATAAATGAAACATAACATAAAGTTTTCATTTCTATAACAGGAATTTTATTTGGATATTATAAAATCAGTAATTATATAATCTTGTTATTATAGTAATTACTTTTTTAAACGAAAACATAGGAAACATAAAAATAATATATCAATTTAAAAACGAAATTACTTTTTGATTGGAATTTTGTAGGTGTAAATTTTCGATGTTGGTATATTATATTTTTTAATTTTTAGTTTTACGATATTAAAAACAAAAATATACTTTTATTATAGTGAACATGTTATCGATTTTCTTGAAAATATCAAAAATTATATTTCAATGAACTCATAAAAAAAATATCAACATATTATATTGTTCGTACATTTTTTTACGTAGTGACAGTCGCTCATACAAATATCGATTGGGACGCATTTGTACACAATATTTACATTTTAATACTTCAGAGTAAAAAAAATACCAAAAATAAATAAAGATAATACTTATTATTATAATCAAATAAATAGGAACTTGGTCATTTTTGTTGATAAGAATTTTTAAGCAAACTCATTTAAATGAGTTTATTTTAGATTTTGAGCGAATCGAGGCAAATATTGGATGTTGAACCAATAAATAAATAAACATTTTTATTAAATAATGTTTATTTTTTTTTTCTGTGAATAACTTTTTCACCGAAAATTTTGCTTTGATTTTGAAGTGTAGCACCTTTACTGAAAGGAAATGTTATCTGGGTGGTTATTTTTTTATTTTACGAGTGGTATTCACAATAATTTGAACAAAATGTAGGAAAACGAAACACCTAAAAATAATGTTTTTATTATTTTTAATTTTGTTTTTTTTTTTTATTCCTATTTAGTTAAAAGTGGTAAATTTTTTTTTTTAAAAAAAAAATATTTGAGCCACTTTTGAGCTATTTATAAACATTATAATTTTTCTAATTATTTACATAATTTTTATTCGGTAGGTTCTCTGTGGACTCAATTATTAGATCAAACAGAAATGTTTGAACATTTAACAAGAGGTTTAACATTATTCGTACTTTGCAGTCAAAAATAAAAAATTTAGTGTACCTAACGAAGCTTTTTTTTTTATAGGAATTTTAATAGTACTTTTTGATGAACATTGTAAATATTAGGTATGGCCTCTCAAAACATATAACCGAACTCCGCTCAAAATCTTTTTTAGTTAGCAATGAATTATCGTTGCGTACAGATGTAAATAAAATTTCCCTCTATATCCTAACTTTCTTGCTTCTTATCTGTAACAGTGGTCCACACATTGTGCGTATTATGTCTATCTTTTTTTTACATTGATTACGTATATTAGGCGAGCGTGTCTTAAAAGTTATTAAAGTATGTCCTTAAAATTGTTCTCGAAAAATCTAAATATTTTAAAGTTTATTTTCCTTAGTCTGAAACAAAAAAGTTTCATATATTAATCGGGACACAATTAATATATCTTCTAAAAAAAAAAACTACAAGAATCAATCATAAATTAGAAAACCAATAGTATGATAATTTTCATGTGGGGCTCACTTTTTTTGGTAATTTCTATGTAAAACTTAACGGGTATTGTACATTTCATAAATACATTTTATTGACAGTTGTATTTCTCGAGGGATCCAATACCTTTCTGGGGTATATCTGGATTCAACATTGAGTTAGCCTAGCTTATAGTTCTTATTCTTGGATAATTATTTCGTTATTGGGAATAATGGACACCAATTTCAACGCTGACCCTGATAAATATTTATGTAAAAGACTTATTTTTTTTTATCAAATAACAAAAATAAGCAACTCATAAATATGTACCCTAAATTACCAGCGTTTTTATATTATCTGAAATAATAATAAACTAATATCCCTGCCTAATAAGTTAAGAGGACGTGTTATTTGCAACAATCCGCATGTGCCGTCTCTGTCTTACAATCGTATACAAAATCTATGTTCAGCAGAGATAACGTTAGTTTCAATCAGGATTTAAATATTGGAATGAATTGACCTATAATCAAACTTAAAAATAAGACTATTCTGTGTAACCCCGTCAATATTTTATTAACTAAGCGAGATATGACTATTTCGTATGTGCATGTGAAATATCATAATTTATTAATACTTATATGTCACTTAGAAATTAAAACATTGAACAAACCCCGATGTAGTTGTTCAGATAATGTTCTTATATTGAAGTTTGATAATAGGTCAATTCACTCTTGTATTCAAATTGATAGCACAAAGTTTTCCCTGTTGAACGCAAATATTTTAAGTCATATTTTTGTAAAATAGAAACAGCACATGCAGGTTTCACCACTGATATCTTCTCAATCACAGCGAATCACTGTGCTAGTGATGTCATGTTATTGAATAATTATTGTTCGTTTAAAACGTATATAGAAAATGACGCCTTATCATATTTTTCGATAAAATAATAATATGACACATAAAAAATTTTATATCAATGCCACAAAAACTGCAGGGAAACCGAAGACCAACGTTAAATTTTTCTTAAATTTCGGCTGACGTTTAGAAATATACTTGTAGTTATCATCGAATCTAAATACATATTCGTCGCGTCCTACACGTTGTTCGAGATTGTATAAAAATAAAATAAAGGATATCTATTTATAATTTGATTGTTACTCATTTTTTTTTTTTTTTTTGTTATATATATTGGCTGTTTTTAAACACGATGCTGCTGCGGCGATAATAATATTATTGGTGTTCGCAAGAATTTGTATTTTTTTATTCGCTATTATCTGTCACGTCTGATATCTGCTACTGCCACCGCCGCTGTCGTCTCTGTGCAGTTGACCCCCCTAAAAAAATAAACCTATCCGAAAACCGAGTAATATCGGAAACGGAAACGGTTTGTTCGTTGAAACAACGCGCTGCTGATAACGCCGTTATAATATTTCATCGGCGTGATATAATATAAGTGTGTTATTATTCTGTAGGTATTTTAAATGATATTTTTTGAAAAGATAATTATCTACCTATTCTAAAATATTCGAATAATTCGCTTTCGTATAAATTCAAAAAAACTTTCCCGCGGGTTTTTGATGTGTTCTCATCGTGAAATTCGTTCTCAAAAACACGCCGACGTTAAATAGTAAAAACTACCCTCCAAAACGGTTTTAGAACTATAAATCGTTAGGTAGTACCTATGCGTATATAAATTTAAAATTATGGTTGTTAAGCTTTTACGGGCCAGTGCTCTTTCATCAAAATAACTTACTGCCTACGTCCCCTTCTTGCAAAATAATAACAATAAAAAAGGAGAATTGATCACTTTCTATATATTGGGAGATTTTTAATTTTCTTTTCTCGTTTACCGGTGAAACATAACGCAGACGTCCGGATTTTGATTTGCATGCGGAATGGTTATATGCGTCCCGACCGCCACCATTACGACTTGTATTATTATTATTGCAGTCAACCTGTAATTATATTATTATAATACATAAGTACAATATAAATGCACCGGTGGAGAAAATATTGTTATTGCACTCGGATACGTTTGAAAAACGCGGACGTGCGATCAATAATAACCGACGACAATAAAATAATAACACAAATACGTATTATCGTAACACACGAACACACAATAATAACGACAGTAATAAATTAATGCAGTGGCAACAAGGAGGAGGTAAGGTGTATTGTATAGCGTATACGTATTAAGAGATTGTCAGCGTGAGCGGCGTTTTCGAATGCTCGTGTCGAAAAATGGTTTTATCCACTGCAGGCTATTGCATTTGACGTGTTAATACACTGGGAGAAAAAAAATGGAAGCGTGAGGGAATACCAAGCAGACTGTATCACCCGAAGATCAAACGCTTGACGCATCTACATCACGAATCTTGTATTTATGAAGTAAATTACTTTATACAAAAATCATTTCAAGTTACTAGGTTTTTCTTGTAATATTACTCGTATGACGTTAAAATTGATTATATGTGTATTGTGATAATTTATGGAGAATTAGAGAGAGAATGCTAATCTTTATTACCATTAAATCACGGTATTAAATATATAAAAAACGTAGTAGGGCTGATGTGACACACGTCTCATAATTTTTGGTAGATCGCAATCTTCTATTCAACTGATTATTTGATATATATATTTTCTAATAGCAGTGGGAGAAATCCGGATATTTCTAAATTAGAAATGTATTTTAAATCTGAGTTTTAGATTTTGAATCATTGATTTTTCATTTTTTTAGACATTTTTTATTCAATTCAAAAACTAAACATAATTATAAATTTGTTTAGTATAAATATAATGTAATATGAATTTTCTGATTTTTTTTTATATATATAACTATGAAATACAAATTTGATCGTAGTGAGGGATTTATACAAAAATATACGAGTATAAAATAGATTTAAAAAAAAAAAATATCATCAAATATTGTATTTTGAAATCTAGAATTAGTACTTTTGGATTTTGAAATCCAAAATCTGGATTTATCACATCACTAATTACTATATTTATTTGATATGTTTCTACCTAATTCTGATGAACAATTAACTAGGACTTGATTGTTATCCAACTGTTTTCATTACAACTGAGTTAAAAATATTATTTAAGATGCTTGAATATAATAAACCTAACCTAACCCTACCCTATATGATTTTATTATTTCAATGATGTCTATGTGTGTGTACCAAAAAAAAAAAAAACGTTATCTAATTGAATTTGTAATTTATATTATGTGTTTATTTATATAAGTGTATAAGTTATAACAGTATTATAAATTAAAAACAGTTTTTTTTAAAAAAATTTTATTGATTATTAGAATCACGTAAGGTTAACAACTATCAGTTATTTTAAGTACTTAAAGTACTTAAGGTACTTTAAGTATTTTTAGTGTTATTTTATATACGGTTATCTTAAACCGTGTAATAAAGATTTTAAAACGATATTTTTATCTAAGTCAAAGTTGTTGTCTAAAACTAAGAGTATATAAAGTGTTCATTAGACCTATAATACTAATTCTGTATGCATATGGAACACGTATGTCCATCATAGAGCCGGACGAAAAAAGGCAAATAGTTTTTGAAAGGAAAATTGTACGTTAAATAAATGGTCTCAAAAAAAATGAGGAGGAGAATATATATGAACGAAGAACAAATGCAGAGTTGAGAGTAATATTCAATGAGCCAGACATAGGAATTTTCAAAAGCAGAGAATAAGCTGGGCCAGTCACGCATAAAGAGCGGAAAGTCAAGTATTACGTGAAGTTACAATATGGAAACCAGATAAAAAGCATCCGAGAGAAAGGCCAGGACAGCGGTAAATTGATCGAGTCAAGAAAGACCCCTGCAAGTTCCCGGGAATAAGAGATGGAGAACATCTGTTAAAGAACAGGGAGGCATGGTGAGACATTGTGGAAGCGGCGGTGGGCTTACAAGGCCTGAAATAAGCCGACAAAATATACGTATTTTATATTATTTCGTACAAAACGTTTCACAACCAAGGCTGTACCTAAGAAGCAGAGTTCAAACCCTCGTAACATTTTTCTTGTTATAGTATACTGCGGGAAAACAATTGTTTCAGTCGATACGATAAGAACGCCACACATGTTTCAGTTTTAGTTTTGCGATCCCGTCTCCGTCCCCTTCCGAAATTATTTTCCAGTTATGGTCTTGGTTACGACCCTAAGTGTCTGTATAATATTGTGGTCGGGACGTACCTACACAATAATATACGTAACAGACGGAGCGATATTATTGATAACGCACTCGTTTGTCGACACGTTGGTTAAATGTCGTTACAAAGGGCTACGGGTTTTGTTTCGTACGGTTGTACGCGGCGGGGGACTGCGGACGCCGTATCCAAGACGCCTTGTCGTCGCCGCGGCGCTGTTGCGGACGTCACGCCACGACTGTTCCGCGCGCGCGGCGAGAGACGTTCGGACAATTTGCGCGAGAGCGGCGGCGGCGGCGGCGGTGGCGGCGACGACAATGACGTATTATATTATGCGCTTGCGAATTGCAGGCGCGTGTGTTGTTCCCCAGTGTTGTCGTGACAACGATTGTTGTCGCGCGGGTAGCCGGCCGGCCTAAGTTCGGGGCGATGGATGGGAAGGTGTGGTGAAGGGGCGGGATGTCTGGCCTGCCGGAGGAGGTGTCCCCGGATTTTGTGCGACCGTCAGGCGTTAAAGTGCGTCCCGAATGCAAATTTCCGTATAGACCTCGCCGACCCCCGCGGCATCGCCGTCAACCGTCGTCGTATAGTCGAACAACGCCGCCGACACAAGCCTCCAAATGAGTTTTATAATATCGCAATAATTATAATAATATTACTGTGTATACACCATACACACACACACACACACGCACACACATATACAGGGTATTTCTGAAATATACTATTTGTATACGACGATGGGGAGGTATGGGGAATCGGAAAAGTTGTCAGAGTTTTTTGCTGCTCTTGTTATTTTCGATGTTTCGGACTTGTGTATTCGTTAAAATATTACGCGGACCTAAACTGAAAAATCTCCTACACCAATCCTACATAACGTCGGTGTCATCGTATTTGAAATGGTGCCGAAACAGTCCCAAACAGTAGTTTATGGACAGGAAGTTGTGAGTTCTGTTTTCAGAAATCCCGATGTAATTGCAAACGGTCCCCGAAAACGGCCGGTAGCTACTACATCCGGTAAACATTATTTTGTTTTTATATTTGTATTATTTATTTAAAAATTCCATCTCGGATATCAAAAATTTAATACCGTAATAGTTTTTGTATAAAGGCTGCACAAGATATACCTATATCCGGAAATAATAAAGATAATCAAATTTTGTTTTTGTTTTACAATAATCGTAGGGATAAAGACTAGGTACACATATTTGTATTTCAATTAATTTATTTGTGTTTCGGTGAAAAACTTAAAAAAATAGTTTTTTTATTTTATTTTATTTGGAAAATTTGAAGATAGCCATTTTATAAAATTTATTCTTCTGAAAATGTTGACGTATCAACTTTTTATCTTCATTGAATTCGTGGTTTTTAATAATTGTTTAAAGTCTAAAGAAAAAAAGTGTACAGCCATAATAATTTATAATAATCATTAGTTATAGCGAATGAGGTTACAGTCGGCTGTATAATTATAGGTACTTTTCCTTGAATTTTAAAAAATTATTAAAAATCAGGAATTTAATGAAAATAAAAATTTAAAACGTCAACGTTTTTAGAAGAATAAACTTTAAAATCTAAAATCTTTAATTTTTCGAAAAAGATAACATAAAAAGTTACTTTCTTTTAGTTTTTTATTAAAACATAAACATTTATTTAAATATAAATATTTGAAGTCCTCATCCCTGCAATTAATATTAAAATAAAAAATAAAAAACAAAATTTGAATCTCAGAAGATATTGCAATGGATACATCTTCGTGGGGCACTGTATGTATATATATTTTAAAGGGGCTCATATTTAATAATTGAGTATTCATCACGGATTCGTAGTTTCTTTTTTCCGTGTTATGTAGAATGTAGGTTGTGGTCGTCCTAGTCTGAAGTCAATAATAATTAAAAATAAAAAAAACCTCACTGTCTATTGTTTAATGTTCATAGTTCAATTAAGACATTAAAATAACAATCGATTTGTCTTGCACAGGTTCTATAGTGGTAAACATTTAACATTACAATTTAAATTCTATAGAAGTTATTTCCGTTTGGAAGAGTGTCTATACATAATATATGTATATATTTAGACGGTGAATAGCAGTTGTTCGAAAAATGATAAAAACTGCGATCGAATAACGACGACCGCGAATTCGTTGCCAACCTAAAATTGTCCAACATTTTATAAAAATAGTTTTGCATTAATTTGCGGGTACGTATATTGTTCGCACTTTACCTAGTGTTTGAATTGGGACCCCTCCAATTCGTGATATTCCATCCCGAGCTTTGAAAAAAAAAAAATTACACCTTACAGTTTGGCATAATTAACATAGCGAACATAAAATATAAACACAAAGACATTTAAATCTTCAGGCATTATGCTAATTGTTTTTTATACTTTTTCGTCCTCCTTCTAATGCAAACAGTAGTGGCTCGTGATCCTTGTAAGTGGTGAGGCAAATATTTTAAAAAATATATGGGGAAAGGCTGTTAAAATACACAGAAAAACGAATGTGAACTATCAGAAATAGAAAACGAGATGCTGTTATATCATCGTTATTATTTGTTGATTTTAATCTTCAGTATTTTCTTTGACCTAACCCTTTGACTACACAACAAGGTGTATCGCATCTATGATACAAACAATAGTTAGTCACAATATTAGTCTTAATATTTAGTATTACGCATATTTTTCTGAAACCAATGTATACTGTGTATCAACGAAATTTTCAACGGAATTCATTTTAAAATTTTGAAGGATAACATTATTTAGAATAAACTCTGTATATGTATTGTAATAATTAAGAACATTTTCTATAGAGCTGGGCCTCATTTGCCTTATATGGCGAGCTACCAATTAATGCATAAACGCCGCCGGTTATAACTAATTCATAGTTAGCCGGTTAAATATACTAGGTAATATAACATTTCAACTGAGGTACATAAAAAAAAAAAGGTTGATACTGTTGATGGGTGTGCCACTGTTTTAGGAGGGTAGTTGGAACGGGAAATATATAACGTAATTAAATTTAATCTTTATTCTGAGGAGAGTATTTATATCCTTCGTTTCCGATAGTAGTGACGAAAATAAATAATTTTATATTTTGGTTATTGCCGTATTATTTTGGATTCTGAGCGGAGTGGGGAATGTATTGGTTTTATAGTGGTGTTAATTTATTTTTTTCTGTGGACAACTTTTCAGCCAGCAATTTTGCTCAGATTTTCAATGAAAATTTTTTCTGAAAGAAAATCTGACTCGGTGGTACTTTAGGAGCTTCATTTATTATTTTCCCAATTGTTTTTCTAATAAATGGGAAAAAACGGGAAAATAATTACAATATTAATGAAATATTATTAAAGAAAATATATAATTCATATCTTATTATTTCACCATAATGTGAAATATATATTGTTGACAAAGCAACACTATTAACCGAACTCCGCTCAGAATCTCTTTTCGTTAGCCATGGTTAATCGTTGCATATAGATATACAATAAATTTCCCCTTTATCTTCTCAACTTCTCACCTAAAACCCATCGTGCGAAGTATATCTGTCTTTTTTTTAAATTGAAATTATAAATTAGAGATTCAAAGTACAACTATATATGATATTTAATATTCCATTTCAAAAATAGTTTTGTCATATTTGTTTTAAGTAGGTACTGTTATAAAAAAAAAAAAAAAAAAACAGATACTTTAATAATACACACTCATTTTTATAAAATGTATAATGTACTCACTATAAGTTTTAAGTATACATCGAGCTTAGTTTATGGAGTTTTTTTGTCGACAGCAATGTGGAAAAGTAATAATGAAAAAAAAAAAATGATACTACTGGTTTGTGATGGTATTCGAAGCGAGACGGATAATTGACACTCGTGTCTGGATATGTCCTGCCAGCCGTACTTTTTATTTCATTATTCCATTATTGTCATGTACAATATTTTCGTTTATACGTTTTTTTTTTTTTTGTTCAAATAATTAAATATACTTACGTAGGTATTAATTGATTTATTTAAAAAAAAAAAAAAACAATATTGTTTCGTTTTTTATGCGTTGAAAAAATTCTAACGGTAAACAATACCTAACGAGAATACCGGAAAATTATATTTAATTTAATACGAACAATGACAAGTCAATTTTAGGAACAATAGATGTTATATACACATTATTATATTGTGTTTAAATCGTAATTAATGCACTTACCTATTTACCCTGTAGTTTTTTTTGAATTTTAACAACGATTGTTTTAGAAATAAATAGAAATACAATTTTTATGTTTTCTTATTTTTCAAAATAGAAAATAATATAATGAGTTTAAATATAATAACATAATATTCTTGATTTTATTGTATATTGTGTATTTTTTTTTTTTTTTTTTAATGCTATACGTATTAGGTAGAAAAAAAAAATCCAAGGATTCAGGATAAAAACAAGATTTTGGAATAATGATCCCTATGAAGAAAATAAACATTCAGGTGTGTAAGAAAAGAAACATTTTCGGAACTATAAAACCAATATAATACTGAAGTCGTGTGGTGGATCGAGACAGTTGATATTGGGAATATAGACATTATTAAATTTGCCCACTCGCTTACATTTTAAACACCACCATTATCTATTTTACAAACTAATATTTTTATTCGTTAATTTAGTTTTTAGAATTATTCGTTCTTCATTATTCCACAAAATCGTTTGAAATGTTTCGTAGGTAACTAATTAAAGTTCAACTTCAATAAGGCCATAATACTTACGATTTTCATCAAAATTGATTTAAAAAAAATAATACTACATTGAACTCAAGTTTTTCTTGTTCACCACTAAGTACAACTTATAATAAACCCCCTTTTAAATGTTCAAGCATTTCTATTTGGTCTAACAATTCTATCCTCAAAATGTCTACCGAATAAAAATTACTGAACGATTTCTCAAAATTAAAATATTTATAAAATTAGTTTAAAAATGGCTCGAATGTTTTGAACATTTTACGAAAAAGATAAATATAAGTTTTTTTATTTCAAAATTTTATGTCTCTATAAACATTTTATATTAAATTACAGCAGTAAAACAAAATTGAAAATAATGAAAGCATTATTTATTTTCGTAAATTTTCCCGTTTTTCCCAATTATTATGAAAACTGTTACGAAAATAAAAAATGATCCACGCAGTATACTCACTAAATAAAATTTTCTTTGAGAAAAGATGCTACATTTAATAACCAGAGCCATATTTTTTGTAGAAATTTGTATATAGTATAAAAAAAAAATAATATTAAATTAGGTTAGAATAGAATATTATTCAAAATGTATTGAATTCATTTATTCAGAATAAAATATTTATTCATAAATTTAACTATCCAGAATAATTTTGTTTTATTTATTCACTATTAAAATTGTTTAAAATAAAATATTTTTCATATACTTCATTTACTAAATAATCAGTTATTTATACTTTTATTTTTATTCATTATTTTGATTTGTTTAGCCCATCTCTACATAGAGGTTACTTTTAGCGTTTTTTTTTATCTCGAATGAAAAAAAAAACCAATTTGTAATGTAAAAACGAAAATATTTTTCTTACTTAATTGAATTTCCAGTACTACCGGGAAACCTGATTTGACTAATGTCACAGTCGAAAGCTCAAGTTGTCACGTTAGAATTAACATGACGGCAACTCGTAAATTAGCATGTGAACAATTCATCTTAATAAATAAACGTAAAAATTAATGCAGCTGTTAGTCTAATTAAAATTAAACCTTTGGCGAATGAATACTATGCAAATCGTTTTGAGTTTTACAGTTCTTGCATGCAGTATTTTAATAGTATTATTTTTTCGTACGGCCGAGTAAATGGCTGAAGATAAATTCGAGTTTCAATATAAATTGTCGTTGACGTGTATACGAGTACAAGTGGGTCGATTAGAAGCCAACGACGTCGTCATAAATCCGCAGTGTCTCGTCCTTTCCGAACAATTCACAACTCTCGATTGCCTGTCGTCAGCATATTATTATTTGTATGTTTTCAAAGAAAAAAAAATATATCTTCCTAACAACAATTTATGCATTAAGATAATCTATTTTTGTTGTTTTTCCTATTCAATGCGGTACAATACATTTCGATTACACGATGTGCCTATATACGAAGAAATATACACGAACCATACAAATCGAGTGTGTTTGGTGAAATGGATGAGATAAATCGAACGGAAAATCAAAGGTTACAGAAAAAGAATAAGAACATTTTAGTTTCTATAGGTACCTAAAACCCCGTGAATATCTCGTTACTGCGTTTACACAAGTTTAGTATAATTTTGTAGTTTTGTAAAGCAGTTTTTATTTGTGTTCGGGTCTGCTTGTTTTCGTTTATTTCCATCATTCCTTCTTTATTAAAGAACCAGCCATCTGTATAGATAGGTTGCTGTTTATTGTTGTATATCTAACGACGACGTGCAAATAACGTTCTTGTATTTCAATATTATGCGTACTTACCTGCTTCATTATTAATTATATTTACATCCATTATAACTTATGTAAGAAATCCCTATCAATAGAAGGAATTAATTTCGGAGTTTAGTGATTTAAATATACGTATAGAAATTTAATCTTGAACATCTCAACTGTTCCTACGTAAAATATTTCAAAACTGCAATGATTATTATAGACGTTCGGATTAAACGATGCGAAAATTATGTACAATAATGTGATGTGTTTTACTTCTTAAGGAGCCTTGATACCAGCATGTGCTGTTCCCGTCTTACAATCTCACATTCGCACGACATAAACAAATTGCGTTCAGCAGGGACAATTTTATTTTATATCAAGCACATTATAAAGCCAAAAAGGTGGTAGATAATCACTAAGACTAAGTTTACACGTGTATAATTTTAATGGCAATAAGAAGGAGGTATCTTCATTGGCAATGATTAACATGATTGGCTTCATGCATTGACATGATTCGGATGATAAGTAAATCACAGTCATTATTTGAAGGAAATAACGGTAATAATGAAGGGATCTGAGAGCCAGTATTAGAAATAAGAATGTGGAAGTTGATTAATAATAAGAGGAAAGAAAAGGACAATCTATATAATTGGTGAGGGGGTTAGTGAAAAATAATGTATTGGACTTGTGTCTACGGTTGGTGAGCGTATCGTGTACAGTTGGAGTATAATTGTATGTAGAACATTGGGTGCCAGTGAATATTCGGCGGATTGGAGAAACTTCATTGAAATAATTTGATGACGTTAGTTTTAATATTTGTGTCTAAAACCATTAGTTATGTTTGTATATATATTGTATATTATATTTGTATTGATAAGCGAAATTTGAAGGCATTTTCAAATTATGACATCACTATTTTTTTCATGACTATGAAGTCGTTTTTTAATTTTAGTAAAATATACTGGTTTGTTAGACTCTTAGATTTTAGTTATAAAACGAGATAAATTGTTATTTAAAAGAAACTTTTTTGTTTTAAAACATATTTTTTTTATGAATTTCGTACCAATTAGTATACCCATTATTGCGTATACATTATTTCGTATTAATTTAGTTACGTTCTATAAGCCAATATAATATTATTTTGTAATTGATAGTTAACATATTGCATAAAATATCACGGTTTTTTTTTAGATTTAAAACTCAATGCTGAATGATGTGTTCATATATTATTATAATATTGGGTACAAGTTTTTCATAGTTTGATTTACTTGATTATACATTTAAAAAAATACTTAAGTTTTTTTGTATTATCAAAATCACGACAACTCTGTTCAGAAGGCCTAGTGAATGGTAAACTCGCCTTATCACTATAATAAATGGACCGTTATTTTGTGTACCTCGACGGAGCGGCACTATAGAGTCTATTTCTTATTAGTGTTTTTGTTCGATATTATTTTTAAATGACATTGAAATAAAATAAAATAAAACAATTTGTTTTTATGCATATTATATTTACAATAATTGTAATCATAAGCGAAATTCCGATGAACAAATTTATTTTGTAATTTTCAGAAAATTATAATGACCAATTATTAAAATCTAACCTTTTTCTTAGTTTATATTCCATCTTTATTTTAATTTACAATTTACAAGTATAAAATACGTCATGAGATTTTTAGAATTCTTTAACAAGGGACAAATATTTGAAAACACCTAGCTGCAATAAAATCAATAAATCACTTTGTTCAAAAGCTAAAAATAGTTATGTGGAATCTCAACAAAGATTTTTTTTTTTTTTATTTAACTGTTAGTGTGTATTTCTAGATGTCTAAAAGATTTCTAGATTTCTAGATTTCTAAAATTTAAAATTTGTCTTTTTAACGTTGTATTTTTTTAGTTCCAAAAATTATATAATACGCTACAATTTTATAAATCGATTTAATAGTCATTTTAGTGATCATTTTTAGAAAATTGTCTATTCAAAAATTGTATTAAAATTTAAAAATATCAAGTTCTATTTTTAATAGATATTTGAACACTTTAAGTGGTTCTCTGTGGATTAAATAAACTTAAACTCGAGAATTAGAGTTTGTTTTATAGCATACTGTTTAACATTTCATCGTGTCTATACGAGAGAAAAGAATACATCCCCGAGGACCACCAATTAAAACACTCCATCTAATTTATTCCTTCAGTTCTCGGGTCACTGGCACGCTTTATCATACTGAATATTCCGTCTAGTACACTTCTACTATTATAATAATATAACTTAATACAATATATATGATATTATTAATGACGAATCAATGGTTTTCACGGGGAAAAAAAAATCATGAATAATGTCATTTTTTCTTCTCGGATGACCGATTGACTCGATGACCGGATGACTTTATACTTAACGGGTGTTGTCTGATTTTTTCGTTAGGCAATGCCGGGTATAATAGGTATACTAGTTCACTAGTAATTGCAAGGTTATAATCCAGGGTCTGGATACTGCACGCTGATAAGAATTAACATAGATAGTATATATAAGCCCGCGTAAAAGTAAAAATCGCAATTCCTATCTTCCAAATGACTGAATACAATAGTATAAGGAACAATGATTGAGAACGCAAAAAAGGCCAACTGTGGTGGCAATCTTCCCGATTACCGCGTATTTTTTTACACGTTGGAAGTGCCTTTTCTGTTTGTATAATATATAAATAATTATTTTGTGATAAGTCTATAATATGTGTTATAATACGCAGTTCAGTGTACACAACATAAAATGTTCACTATATTTCACATCGAATTCGCTTGTTATTATATACGATCAGTTATATTATAACTCGATAATAATATATATAAGCACATTTTGTTTGCCTATTATTGATATGCATACCTAATAATTAAAAACTATACTATAGTAATATTATATAGAAAGTCGATGATAACCCATTGTTTGTTTTATTTTTTGTTTTTTTAATGAAATCGAATGTCTTTAATTATTAGCTTAAAACAATAATAGTGTATATATCTATTAAAATAATATAGGTATATAATGAAAAAAAACACGAAATCGAATTGGTGTTGATTATACAGACGAAATCGTTAGGTATAGTAATTTTACTCATTGAATAATGCGTATAAAAACTATAAAAAAAAAAAAAAAAAAAACTATTAATAAACGACGAGAGTATGACGGTATATTAACCACCAATGACGACACGACTACACGTGCTGCAATTGAGCCGTTACCGCGTTTAGTTGACGGTCGAAGAGCGACGGTTGATTGTGTATTAATTAGTTAATTAATCATCTTTGTACGATTAAACGTAAACGATGTTATAATAATAATAAATGTCGGGTTACATGAACGTCGTTTTCCGTGATAATTATAACCAAGACCGAAAAATCGTTTCCGATTAATATTATGAATTCTAATTATCGTGGCTAAACAAACCGTGATAATTTCAGTCACGTTATTGATAACGTCGGTTTGTTGTCTGTGCAGGCGGAGGAAAACCGTGACGTCGCCGTGTCGGCGGATGACAGTCGTGTGCGGTCGGCTGTCGATTTGCATTGCGTCCGTGGATTTTGTGAATAACAAATCTTGTGGTCCGGTTGATGAATAAGACGTACGCTCGAAACAGTCTCAAAATGACGATAGGTAAGACCGTTTTTTTATTTTACTTTTTTTTTTTTTTTGAATTTTTTAGACCGGTGTTTATTTCAGACTTTTGATGTTTCGTCGGGTGGGAGATTGAGACTTGAGATTATAATATTATAGCGTTTTTCTTCTGGCCTCCGTTCCGGTGTAAAATTTACTAAAACGCCTAGTGTTGTTTTTAAATAAAAATTTAAAAAACTGACGACAAAATATGACGAGTATAACGTATCGTCGGTTTGGGACAAAATATTTTTTTAAAATTTGCGTTTAGCACGCAGATATCCAGAATTTCGAACGTATATTTCGAAGCCGCGGTTTTAAATTAAAATGTCTGTAAGTGTGGCCGACATCACTCGAAATTCGGATATTTTTGTATTTAGGGGTGGAGAGGGTTTTTTACGGAGGTTTCACCGGATTTCACTCGTAATCGTACTGATGGTCACGGTGCACAAGACCGGCAAAATAATATTTCATAGGTACCCTTGGTTTCGTGACGATTTCACACCTCAAACTGTGACTTACCTTCGGTGCGAAATACATGTTCGGAATTTTTAATTTTTTTTTTTTTCCCCCCGCGATACTATATAGACGTGGTGCGGGCGGTACGCCAGAAAATCGTCGCCGTGTGCCGGAAGCTGGGCATCGGCATGTGCCTGCGTACCGTTCTGTTGATATTCTGTCTGACGTTCTTCTGGGTACAGTTACACATGTCCGACGTGTCCGACAACGAGACGATACAAATACTGGCCAAGCCGGACGGGCTGCTGGACGCCAACGATTCCATGTTGCAACTGGTTCCGCAGGTGTGTACCTATATTACAGCTATTTTATATTGTAACAAAACATGTTTTAACAACCAAATACACAGATTATAATAATTGTAATGTTTTGGCGATGCAGTTTTGAGCGACCCGGTTATACTGGTATAGCGAATTAATTCTGTTTTTGGCGATATTGTTTACCGCAATTATTATTTATCGGTTAACCAATGCACGCGTTTCTCGACGACCGCGGATTTCCGGAATCGCCGAACAGATAAAAGCTACAAAAATGGTTGCCACGACTTTTGGAAGCCCGGAAAAGGCAGGAAAAACCTGGAACAGTCGGGGAATTTCTATGAAATTCTGAAATTTTAATTTCAATCTTCAATCTCTTTTTTCACAATAACGAAATAACGAAATATTCAAAATTCGAAAAATATCATACATTGTTTATTATATTATTAACTTTTGTATTGTTACGTTTTTAATACTATAGCATTTTAAAGTATTCGTACATTGTGCATTCATTTCGCTATTAAAAACGAAGAAAAAAACCCGAAAGTAACAATCATATTTTGAATACATATTGTTTGTTTATTCTGGTAAACTGGGAAAAAAATATCCCAGCAAAAAACTGCAAAGTAAACCGCGGAGTTTACGGTCTTCGGTTACTGCAGGTTATCCATTGATCAAATCCTATACTGTACGCGGTCCGTACGGTAAATAAAACGTTTTGGCGAAGTTGTAACCGAACAGCAAACAACCGCGAACAGTGCAGCAAACTGTTTACCATTAACCGCACAGCTCCAAAACACGCCTTATAAATAACGATTTGTTTACCGCCGATTATTATTATCATCGTAATAAATAACGACTGCGGTATCGCCCGTATGTGATCACTCTCGAAATGCTCGCGATGCTCAATAATAATAACGGTAATAACATCGATAATAATATGCGTAATACTATTCCGTAATGGCCGATTCACTGTTCGATAAGCACGCCGTACGCGTATAGTATTCGCGGTCAAATAATCGCACACCTGATATTATGATTGTTGTTATTACGACGATGCCTGTTTGCGAATCGCGTCCCGTCTGTAAATTTATATATACAGAACCTATACATGGTGTCCCGCGGAGATCCGACAAAATGCAATAACTTTTGTTCTGTTCAATATTAGTGTGTGTGTGTGTGTGTTTTTTGTTATAGTTTAGACTGTAGAGGTTCTCAAACTTTATTTGTTCGTGTACCACTCGTGTGTATTACTGGTCTGTCGAGTACCATTTATGATTAAAAATCGAACTGTTCAAAATTTCAAAACTATCAGAGAGTAAAATATAATTACTTATAAAGTACTTATACATTTTTAAAGTAAGATTTACACAAAATATAAAAAGTTGTAGACCCTTTAAGTACATTGGTACGAATTTGTTTTATTTATTTTTGGTGGAATTTATTTTTCTGCGTATACCCCCCTCCCCCTTCCATTTTGCTTATCTCCTATCACAGTTTGAGAATCGCTGCTATATAACGCCTTATTGCTTTGTGATTCTTCTATTTTATCTTTATTTTTTTTACAAAATCCATTAAAAGTTTCGTTACAAGTTTACAACAACGCGGCGAATACAGTTTTTCACATGTTTTTTCTCCTTGTTTTTTAGCGTTTGCACAAGTACTTGGTCGCGTTACCCCAGCGCGATCGTCCCCATCAGGCCATTCTGCCCGGTAACGCCAGCGAACAAGTACCGGCCACGGTCAACGTTACCGAACTGCGCAAGCTGATCGACCAACAAAACTCCAAACAGGTCGTGTTCAACGAGGACGTCTACGGCCCGCTGCAAAACGATTCTCTAGTCATTGTTATACAAGTAATGCGAAGGAATATTTTAAATAATAAATAATAACATTGTAGTACTATATACGTAACCGTATATCCACAAAAAATCAACCAAAACCACCGTCTATACGCAAATATTTCTTAAATATATAATCTAAGGTAAAGAAGTTGTTGGAACTTAATTACGATATAAAATATGATTGAACCGTGCATTTAATTAAATTTTTAATAAATTATAATCGGTTAAACGTATTTGTCTACCATCCACCGTCGTCAGGTACACCTGCTTATTTTATTTTTATATTTACAATTTACCTTTTCATTTTGTTGGCTCTTGATAATATTATTCAGTTTCTATACCGTGGACCCATTAGTAAAAGAACAGCGACTACTCATTCCCCAACTTATTGGCCATCAGGACTATTCAAAGTGAGAGAGATGTCTATGTGTTTTTCTTTTTCTTGTTTTGAATTATTGTCATGGCCTATAAAGAGGATGTAGTCACGTGCGGTGCGCTGTCTAATAGGACTAATAATATTAAAAGGTCTGATAATAGATCTAATGAAAATATTCACATCTAATCTATCGTGAATTCACGAAGCAAATCATTTGTAACTTGTCATCAAATAGATGCAACAATACAAATATGCAATTCGCAGTAGAATTCTAGGTAGAAGTAATGTTTATTTTTTGTTTTATTCGTACCTAAACCAATTTCCTCGGTCAAAATAAAGAAAGTGACTGTGGGACCTTTATTTATTTATTTTTTTGTACGTCAACATTGCAAAAATGGAAATTGTGACATAATAAATTTCTGCGAATTTCTATCTTATAGATAACTTGAGAAAGAAAAAAATGTCGAGTTATATCCTGGAACATTAGATTTCGATAATTTGGTGTTTATTTTAATTTCTAAATCCAAAAAAAAAAAGTATATTAAATCGAAAACAGGTGTTCCTTTGAAGGAGAAAAAAAAATGAGAGTAAATTTGTGAACGTGAGTTTTTTTTATTTATTTTGTAAATTGAATTCGAACGTACACATAATATGCAATTTTTCAGTCAGTGAACGTTTTGAACATTGTAGAGATGTTCATAACAAAAAATCATTTCACGGCGTTAGTCATAATTGACTGAACCTAAAAATTGCATTATTTAAATTGCGAGCATGTATTAAAAAAAAAAATAGGTAACTGCGATTATTTCCACAAAATCTTTCAGTTTGTTTAATGCTGGTTGAACGCGTTTAACATATAAACGAGTTTAGTAATTTTCTTCTTGGGTTTATTTGTTACCGTCATTTTTAAATGTGTAAAATGAAATTGTTTTTTACGACCCATTATCGACGACGGAAAATTTACCCGACTTATCGAAAAACCATAAAATACACCGTGCGCGCCTTCAGTATATAAATATATAATAATTTTCGAGTGAACCGCATATTTTGCGAGTCTGCGGATAATACGAATTATTGAGTTACGTGATATCGAAAATAGCATACAAGGTGATCCATTTAAGTGGCTACACACGATCTTTTGAAAGCATTTAATTTTTCAACGTTTTAGATTCTGAGTGGAGCGAAGAAGTTTATGGTTTTAAAAAGATGTTTCTTTTTTTTTTTTTAACCGTTAACAACTTTTCTACCAGAAGACTTGCTCGGATTTCTAAGTATAACAACTTTTCTAAAAGGAAATCGATGTGGCGAAGTACATTAAGGATGTAATTTTTCGATTTTCTCAAGAGTTTTCTCATAAAATTTATAAACCAATAAAAAACGGGAAAATTTACGAAATGTAAGTATTAGTTAAAATATATTACGGCCTTCATTTTTTCTATGAACAACTTTTCTACCAGCAATTTTAATTTAACTTTTAATGATAGCAATATTTTAAAAAGAAATTTCACTAGGGAGTAACTTTATACAGGTCCTTTTTCGATTTTCTCCGGAGTTTTCCCAGCAAATGCAAAAAACCGGGATAAAATATGGAAAAAAACGTAGAAATATTGGAAAAATTGTTATAATTTTAAACAAATATATAAAGCCTATTTAATTATTTTAGTATAAAATTACATATATATTGTTGACAAAGTATCTCACTATCAACTGAATTCTCAAAATCGTTTTTTGTGAGGAATGGTTTATCGTTGCTTACAGGTATACATTAAATTATCTATAACAGTGGCTACACTCGTCCCCATTATCCTAGGACTTTTTTTTTATAATTTAAAAAACAACTAGCTCTAAAATATGTTACGTAACGTCACTAAAATGATGTTTTCTATTGACTATTATCTTCTAACCCAAACTTAAAAGTGGAATATCTCGTCAACGGGTTGACGAAAATCAAAAATGCCAACACTAAAACTTATTTAAACTAATACTTCATTTGTTTATGAAGTTGTTATATATGTTCTCGTTTGAAAATCAAAAGTACCTATGTAGTCGTTTTACCCCTAAAAATAGCGACGACAAAAAATGATATTATTGTAAAATTTTAGATCTGCTTCTTTCTTAAATTTTTTAAAATATTTCAATTTTAATTTTAATAGTCAATATTGTTCGTAATATTTAATGTAGCCATCTAAATTTATCGTTCTGTATGATATTATATAGGTGTGCATTTGCATATTTCTCGTAAGGGCAAATTGGTTTGATACAAATTCGTTTCGAAGCATACCTATCTTACAAATCCGAAAAATTAAATTGTTTATTTTGTGCGGAAAAGAAACATTTTGTCTGACTCACCTTACACATTTAGTTTTATTCACGCAAACTATACACGGGACACTTGCACAAACATTCAGAAAATCGTTGTCAGTCTTCAGCATTTGTTTCAACTACAGTTTGTATGTTCAGGCAGCGAATGCAGCAGAATTCATGAACAAGTCATGTGTACAAATACACTTTTTATTAAAATATAAATGCATACGCGATCACATAATATTGAGCAAATCAAACTGAAAGATAAAAGTGTTTGATGACTACATGATGGCTTTGGAGCAAGAAAATCAAATTTGAAACATTTTATCGTACTTCGAGTAACTTAAATCTATAGGTATAAAATAACATGTCCTGACTGACTGACTGATTCATCATCGTCTAGCCCAAACCACTGGACGGATCGGGCTGAAATTTGACACATAGATTATTGTGACGTAGGTATCCGCCAAGAAAGGATTTTTGAAAATTTAACCCCTAAGGGTTAAACTTAAGGGGGTAAATAGGTTTTTATTAAGGTATATTTGGTACGAATGTCTAATTGCTTATTTATTTATTTTTGTTTATTCGAGGATTACCTTGGTGTTACGGAAAAAAAAACTTATAATTATTATTATTACTATTATTTACACTATTAATATTTCACAATAGAACACATTTAGCCTGCCGAAGGTGGAGTACCCACTTTTTTAAATTTAATTCTGATACGGCCAAAATCAAAAATTAATATAGGTAAAATAATAACAATAACAATTAGCACGGGCTACGAGGGGCGCGGGATAGATAGTATAGTATACGTAATTAATATTGTTTATCGATAAATGTTTTTAAATACTGACAAAAATAATAAAATTGAAATTTTATTTACCGCATACATGTATATTATTATTATTTTTTTTTTTTGGCGCATTAAGTTCCGAGTTTTAGACTTATTTTAGTACTCGTATATTTTCAAAACACTATCATTACTAGAGCAGATATTTATGTAAACAATACACGCACTTGAAATACCAAAATACGGCCTTAAAATATGTATACATTGTATATGAAAAAAAAAAACAAATAGAAAATTCAAAAAACAAAAAAAAAAAAAATACACGTATTAGAATTTTGTTATATTGTATATAAATTGAAAAACTCATAACAACCTATTTGAGTGAATCAAATTAATAAATAATATGTTATCCAAAACACGAATCTTTTACCTGAATGATAAATCTTGAACAATATTATTTTGCGATTCTCGAATAGTTAAGATGCAAATGCCTTGAAAATGCCCGAAATCCTAAAATATGCTTTAAAAATCCAAAACTCTAATGTATGTAAATATATATTAATTAAAATGTTGTGTATAGCAACGTTTGGTTATGGAATGTATTTTTGTGTAACCCAACTATTCTTTTGGCTAACTTAGGTTATGGCTAAGTGTCTGCCCACTGTCATAACCTATAATCAATTTCGCGTGTTAATATTGTTGTATTTTTTGTAGGTTCATACACGCATCATGTATCTCCGACACACCATTGTGAGCCTGGCTCGTGCTCGAGGTATCGAAAACGCACTGTTGATATTCAGCCACGATCATTACGACGAGCAGATAAACGAGCTGATACAGATGATCGACTTTTGCAAGACGATGCAGATATTCTATCCATATTCCATACAGACGCATCCGGATTCTTTTCCCGGCGAGTCGCCCGACGACTGTCCGAGAGACATACCAAAATCCGAGTAATCATTCGACTATCGTTATATTTATCCCCTTGTATAGATTAACATAGTAGCGGCATTCCATATCTCCGTGGTATACAATTTTTAAGGAGGCATTTAACTCTTAAATTGTCTGTTTGGCATGCGCTCTGTGACATGAATATTTAAAATAAATGTGGCAATGTGATCAATAATAATCAAGTGCCTTTGAAGTTTGAAAATATATTTATTTTCTGAACAACGTGCCTATATTTTTTATGTGGCAGAACTATACAAATAAAGAATAAAACAATAACAATAAAACAAAAGTTCAAAACATTACATTTAATTAGTAAGTTAAATAAATAATGTCGTGTACCTACTTATACAAATTAATAACTTTTATTTCAATTATTCCGAGTATTTGAAACAGATTTTCTACTAACTCCGATTAGCGTAAGAAATGGTACTACGAGTTAGTCAGTGAAAACAATATAGGTACCGCCAGAATAAATAAATAAATAAATTTATTGTTATTATGTTCTTGCCATTTTTATTCTTCAAAGTTTGAAACATGTAATGACGTCAGAAGATTTAAAAAAAAAAAAATGTAACACCATTTATAATTAAATTATTTCTAGAGTTAACGATCAATGAATAAATGAAAGAAAAATGAAAGAATTTACTACACAATCTAAAATTCAATATTAAAATGTGCGTTTTTTTTATAATATTTAACATATAAAAGATAATACATTTGTTATAATATGTTATATAACTATCATCGAACAGTACTAAAATAATTGTATCATAGTACTTCATGCCAGAAGAAAATTTATTTAAAATGAGATACGGTATTTTTTTTTGTTTTAATTGTAGAATCAGTTTTCTGTAAAAATGCCGCCTTTATGTTACTCTATGTCTCCTCATACAATCCTCATACCATCCTCCGTTAACGTAATAATATATTGCAATTTTAAATTCGGAGCGTAGCGAGGATTTATTGGTTTTACAATGATGGTTTTTTTTTCTGTAAACAACTTCTCTACCAGAAACTTTGCTCCGATTTTCAAGTGTGACACTTTTTCTGAAAGGAAATTTGACCGAAGTGGTATTGCAGGGAGATCATTTGATTTTCCCAGGGGTGTTCATAAAAAATAAGAAAAATGGAAAAATGTACAAAATTTTTTATTTTCAAATCATAAATATTACGGTCTTTCAAAATATGTACTTATAACTGAACTCCGCTCAGAATCGTTTTTCGATAACAAATATTAATCGTTGCGTACAGATATACATTAAATTCCCTTTCATATTCTACCTTCTTAACTTCTCACCAATCGTGTGAAGAATGTCCGTAATATTTTTATGTTGTTTAAATAGGGTCGTGTACAGGCAATTTTAACGCCATTTGAAAATAAAAAATAAAGTTAACATCTATCGAAAACTCGTAAATATTCTAATTCGCTTTCAAACACAATATTATGTAGTTTCGTTCTGCATAATCACAAATATAATAGTTACTCGTATTATTGATATTAATCGTGAATTTTGTTCAAAAATGTGTTTACACGAAATTGACAAAAAGTGTACCCTTCAAAGTGATTTTTAGAAATAAAACGTAAACATAATCCGTTATCATGAAAGGCAATTCTGTGTATACAGTATCTATTATTTCTCTGGTTGGTATTTGGTAAAACGCATATAGGTTAGGTATTAGATGGTATTTTAAACATCGTCTCATATATATATATATATTTATTTGTGTACTCAAAAATAAATATTTTTTTATCCCTAAAATCGTTTTATAAAACGCGCTTTTGTCTGTTTCGATGCAAACACGTTTTTTTACTATTGTGCATCGTCGGTCATGTAATTCGGGACGGTATTCTTAACACAATTTTCATGTACATACAGGGCGATCAAACGCAAGTGTATCAACGCCATGCATCCGGACCAATACGGTCATTATCGCGAGGCGAAATTTACGCAGACCAAACATCATTGGTGGTGGAAAGCGAACAGGGTGTTTAACGAATTGGACGTTGTCAACAACTACTCGGGTATGTGTTTCTACTGGCGTACCTATTCCCTGAGAGTTTTTTTCCGCCACGACTGCATTTGGCCGCCAGTCTCTATCAATGAATTTCCTCTCTCCGGCTTTTAACAGCCCAAACTTTCTTTTTCCAACGCGTCACTCCGTCTTCTCATAAGTCTTCCTCGCGGGGTTTCCGTTCCATTGCTGTCCTATAACTTTCTCGTTTTGTCGCCCAGGTCGGGGTTTAAGGGCAAGAATTAAAAACTCCGCTCCGATACTAAAAAATCCTTAGATTCGAAACCGATTATAGCAAAAAAAGCTTCTGGACTTGACGTGCCGCAGTAGTAGTGGGCAATTTAAAACGATTTCATACTCCATGGAGGTGTTTTAAAAACGTAATGTGTGTGTGTGTGTTTATTTTTATAATTTCAGGTCCGATTTTATTTTTGGAAGACGACCATTACGTAGCCGAAGATTTTATATACATGTTGAAATTGATGGAAAAATCGTGCAGCATCGTGTGCCCCCAGTGCAGCATTCTGTCGCTGGGAACATACTTGAAAACGTACAATTTTTACGGAGAAGCTAAGGTGCGTGGTCGTTTCGTTCCCCTCCCCCCAATATATTATTATAAACTTTAATAATATAATATGATGCTCATTTTTTTTTATTAATATAGTCTAAGTACCGATTAATATTTTCGACACACGCATATACGCGTCTGTTAATAATTACAATAATGATTATGTATTATGTTGTTAATTGACGATTTCCCCCCCCCCTCCCGTTTTGAATGCTGCCGTTTTGGAATGGTTTCGAAACATACCTACAATACACTAAATAAACACAAATTTTGTTTTGTTTTGTTTTTTTTTTAATCGGACAATTTTATAGAAGGATATTTTACGGGTAATACGTCGCCAGCAAATATTCGCCGCGGAATTAACACCACCGTCTTGGAGTTTTAAAATAGTTCCTTCGTTTTCGCATTACGATAAGGTTAAACATTTTTTCCTTCGTTTTTTTTTCAGATTTTTTTGCACGTCTATCCAGTGTTTTTTTTTTTTTTTTTTTTGTTCTTCGTTAACAGCATTTTAGTTTTTAACTATTTTTTTTTTTTTATTTCCTACCCTTTATTAACTATACCTACTTACCTATCTACCTTATATGCTCATATCGAAAAATTTCTTCTTTACTTATGTATATTATGTAATACTTGGTTAGATATCTGCATGCCGTGGCTATTATCGTAAATTGCTATACTTAATATTAGATAATTGGTTAACGAGACGTATCATACAGATAAACGTATTTCTTTAAATTGCTTTTCCAAAGTGAGCGTAATATTATTACTCACTTATTATTATCACCTTCCTACCTATTAGTTTTCCCGTAGTTGCGTAGGTACCTATTCGGAAAAAAAAAAATGTACAAAGTGAATTAAAAATGATTGAGACTGCTACTACAGCGGCTATTATAGACTGTTCGGAATAAATTTGTTTTTATAAGTATCTTGTAAATTGGACAACGTTAACCTTGAACCTCTACCAATTATTAGTTTGTAGCCTCTATCCATTATTACTGTCTGTCACGCAGTTATTTTTTTCCAATACGTTTAATTATTTGTAAAAAATGACGTGAAAAAAATAAAAATGGTACACCTTTATGTACTTATGTGTCGACGTTGTGCGAGTGATAGTTTTCCAAACACAATTAATTTGCAGATAACACGTAAGCGGCTGAATAAATAAAACAACTTAAATATTGCTGATGCATTACGGGACAGGGCACATAATTATTATTCCGTTGAAATTCATCTTTATTTACTTAATGTCTTTGAACGTCTGTTTATCACGGTTGATAGTATTAATACTAAATACAGTGTTTGGTAAATAGATAAATATTAATAGATAGATGGTAAATGTTGAGTTCCTTTTGTTCAATGTTAGAAATGTTAACAGATATTATACATCATAGCAAAACTAATAAGTGATTAATTAAAGAACCAAAATTACATATTATCATTTAGGTCGGTATACAATTTTGTTTAAATTAATAAAATTTAAAAATCCTTAAAAACATCCATGTAGACCATAATAATATACAAATATATATTTCTTTAGATAATCAAATTAAAATATAATCAAGTTGGTAAATAATATAAAAATTTTTGTAAGAATATACAAAATTGTATATTAATATTATGCTTAACAATTAATAATAATTTACTCAAACAATTTAAAATAAACATTCACATTAAATAATATCACTATGGAAATATGTATGAACATTACAACTGTACTTTACTTTTTTATTTTCTTTGCGACTCATATCATTGTTGTTTGATATTGTTCATTAGACATGATATTGTGATAGATCCTTTAGATATATAGATACAAAACCATTATACAAAAAAGAAAAATATCATAATATAAACTAAATGTGAAGAAAATAACAACAGTGTTTATCTTATTTATACAAATTAATTTACTATCACTGTTTGAAATGGCCAAGCAAAATTGTATTTATCGTATTATTATTAATATTTATCTTGTATAATTATTAATAATTATAACATAATATTAGTATTTTAGATTCTAAATGGAGCTTATGGTTTTATAAAGATGTTTATTTTTTTTTCCATGAAAACTTTTCTACCAGAATACTGATTTCGATATTTACATGTAGCAACTTTTCTGAAAGGGAATCGGAGTGGGGAGGTCCCTTAGAGAGGTCATTTTTAGATTTTCTCAAGAGTTTCCTCATCAAATGAGAAAAACCAAAAAAAAAAAAAAAAAAAAACGGGAAAACCTATGAAATATGTTTGCACAATATTACGATTTTTTTTTTTCTGTGGACAACTTTTCTACCAGCAATTTTGCTCTGACTTGATGATAGCAATGTTTCTGAAAGGAAATTTCACTGATGAAGTACTTTAGATAGATTGTTTATTGATTTTCTCGACAAATATGAACAACTGGGAAAAAACATTGAAAAATCGGTATAACATTAAACAAATATTATTAAAGAAAATATATAGAGCCTACTTAATTATTTTACTATAAAATGGCATATATATTATTGTCAAAGCATCACTTTTAACTGAAATCCGCTCAGAATCGTTTTATTTTTTAAGTAATTGTTTATTTTTGCTTATAGATATACATTAAATTACCTATAGCAATGGCTGCACCTGAATATTAAAACTTAAATTAATTATTTGTATCATCATTTGATGAATTATAGGAGTAGGTGTATTATAAAATGCATAACAAGTATTTTTATTTTATTATTTAGTAGTTAATGAAATGCATATTAATATATGTTTATTTATTTTAGTCTTTAACTCAATAACTGAAATTTACAACTTTATTGTAAAAAAAAAAAAAAAAAAGTGTTTTCACTAATACTTACCTATTTATTTTTCATTAGATTTTATTTATAGATTCTAATAGTAACATAATATGTATTTGACTTGTTTTATACTTAGTAATTCCATTATGCGCTAAAATGTAATATTATTGCATTGTAATTATAGTAAATACTTAGCTAGATAGTTATAAACCTATAAATAGGTATATTATAATTATTGAATGTAAAAATAGAGATTTTTTTTAAGCATGTAGATTTATTATTCAATTTTGTGTTAAATGTTTTAAAAATATAACTAAATTCATAGTTGCGTATTCCGAATAATATATTTATTTAATTCTGCCTATTATAGAATTTTAAACTTTTAATATTATTTGTGTGATGTTTTTGATATTTTAGGCAGAAATATCTCAATGGATTAGTAGTAAGCACAATATGGGAATGGCATATAATCGGACTGTATGGAAACAGATTGTCAAATGTGCTGGTACATTCTGCAAATATGATGATTATAATTGGGACTGGAGTTTACAGGGTGTATCCAATAATTGTCTCAGTCATGAATTTAAAGTGTTTGTCCTTAAAGCACCTCGAGTTTTTCACATTGGTGAATGGTGAGTGATCAAACTACCCACATACACACACACACACACACACACACACACATGTATGTATGGAAGTAGGTGCGTGCCAATTTCCATAAATACATATATACATACATACATACATAGATACATAAAATAATCACATAATATAAATAATAATAATAAAAGAAATGTATTTTTTTTTTTTTTTTATAGTGGTGTTCATCATAAGAAAAGTTGTTTTGATATGGCACTTATAGCCAAAGTCCAAAAACTGCTTAGTTCAGTATATAAATATTTATATCCAGACAAGTTAGAAGTGACCTATGCACCTATCAAGAAAAAAGTGTTGCGCAAAGGAAATGGCGGATGGGGAGATGTACGTGATCATGAACTGTGTATGCGTATGGTGAACCATCAATGGTGACACTTAGCAATCAGTATTTATAAGTCTAAAGAACTAATACAAGTTCCTATATAATAATTAATAATATATTATGGGAGTTTAGACCTCCTAAAGTCATAGACAATATTATAATACAAAATAATATGAAAATATTATTTGTCCATGCCTAAACCAGTTTCTTATTATATTTATTTATTTTTTGTTTTTATTGTTTATATTTGTTTATTTATTATTGTTTATTATTGGGTTAATTATATAATTATAATTTTTATTATTTGTATGTATCGCGTTGCCATAATCACGCTCAAGAGTTCTTATCATATACTAGTACGGCAACTAAAATAAGTTAATTTTAAGACTAAATAACTCATAATTGTTTATTGAATTGGATATTGATTGTATATAAAGCTATTATGTTAATAATATGTTTTAAATGTCTCCATTAGTTATGCAAAAATGTGTAAGCCCCAGTAATATTTGGAACATATTGACCGCATAGTTGAAAAGTTTATATTGACATAAAAAGAAAAAACAACATACCCAATTTTTTTATGGCTTTTAGAGTTGTTCTTCAAAAACTTAAAATTGGCTTTATTATTGTGCTATTTTCTTTTACCACTACTATTTGTTATTAACTTACAATTTATTGTAACATTATATTTTCCTTGATTTTTTTGATTTTGCCCTCAGCTTCATTATGAACATTATTTTCTTCTAACGCAATAATTTGGTACAGAAATATATTTATATATATGTAATACAAACAGACAACTCTAAAGTTAACTTATCTAGTCGTTTTAAGTCAATCTTAAACTTTTAGTTATGTTTGTTGTCCAACTATAAATAGTCATTAGTTTAAGTTTAAAATGTGATTATGTGAGAATGATGTAAAAGCATCTGCCATTTATTTTATTTTTATCAATACTTAAAATCAGCCAACTTTTGTTAGTGAAAATGATTCAATCAAATTACCAAATCAAATATAGTACATACCTACAATTAGATAGTTCAAAACTTTACCAATTGTACAAAATAATAATATTTATATTTATTCAAAAAAAATGATTGCAGATTAATGTTTTACTAAGTAATAATTTACTTTGGCCTTGTGTGCATCATGTTGAATCATTTTTCATTTCTTTATGTTATTATAGTTTTAAATTTTGGTTAAGTACTTAGATAATATTATGGTGTAAATGATGTATAAAATATGGAGAGACAGCATATAAAAAAAAAAAAAAATTATTCATTATAAATCACAATTTATTACGTTATAATATTATGCTAACACAAATTATTATAAAGAACAATTCAATTTTTCTTTTGTTTTTTGAATAAAAAGAAAATAACTCAATTTGTTGTTTTATTTTTTTAAAACATACGTTTATTGTTTTTTGATTGACTGAATATATTATAAAATATTTTTTTTTTTTTTTTTTAAATTGCAAACAAAATAACGATTATTTTGTAAATTATTAATAAAGCAATGGACAGGCTGCTGATATATATATAATTTGAAAAATAAAAATATATTATTGGCTTTTAAATGAAAAACAAATGATAAAATTGTATCATTTAACATGCTATAATATATGCAGTACGGTTGTGTTTAACTTAAATAATATTTATTTTTATACTAAATATTTAGTGACAATGACTATTATTATTATAATGTTGAAACATAACTAAAGTAACCTTTTTTTTTAATATTATTTTGTTTACTATAAAAAAACTTACTTTATATACTTCCTCTAGTCTAATGATTTACTATTACTCAAACAAAAAAACTAAAAAAATAATGATTTTTAATTGGAAATAATGAAATCTTAAAACCTAAACACAATTAGTATACACAGTTTTTTAGCCACTAATATATGCATCCATTATTCATTTATATCACTATCTATTGTAAGCATATTATAAATGTGCATTAACATATTTAATAATATTAGTGTAACTAAGTTTAATTGCATAATATTACGGTAATTTAATCAGTACAGGCTTATGTACTGATTAAATTTGTTTTAATTAGACAAAGAGAATTTATAAATAATAATAATAATTATTATTAATTCCATATGAATTATCTGAGTGTGATTCATTAATGAAACGAATCACAGAATAATTTTATACAAATTAGAAAATATGAAAATCCATTAATTTATATGTTTAGAATTTTAAATTATCATAATATTTTAATACACTTTTAAGTGTGCAAAAATTAATATTTCAAATGTTTAAAACAAGAAGTGTTTTATGAGCTAAAACAGAAGAAAAACTTTCATTATTTGCGTTTACAATAATATATATGTTCCAATGCTCATGATAATTGTGTATTAGATTTTATTTTCATATGGTTTTATGGTTATGTCTTTCTTTTTTATTTTATTTTTGTAAAATAAAATTTTGTTCATACTAAAATAAATGATTATAATATGTAATTGGCATCTATACACTGAAATCACCCTACTGAATGAAAGTCAGTTTAATTGAAATTAAATTATTATAATTAATATTGACAATATTCAAACATTGTTTTATATTCTAAATTACTCAAATTTGTATTAATCAAAACATGAAACACTTACTATTAAGTTATAAATGTATATTTACAATGGTGCCATCATCGGTGCTATCCAGCGAGTCAGTAGTGAAATATATTATACCTATATATATATATCATATACAATATAATATTTATTTTAGTGTATTCATTTTTTTTTAAACGGTGTGTGTAGTTTTAAAATTATAACAACAATAATAATATTTTGCTTTACTAATTACATTGTGTACCTACTGTATAACGCTTACTTGTACTAATATTATTATGTATTTCATCAATGATGTGTTATACAATTGGCTGTAGATTAAACATGCCTGGATGACCTACCAATGATTTATTATTGAATTGTATTGATTTGAGGTACTTACACGATATATATTTTAACTGTTAAGTGTGATATAATACTTTTAATAATAAGATAATATAAAAATAAGCTTTGTATAAATATACAAGATGGATATTTTCAATACTGTGTTTTTATATAATATACAACAGGTGTATATATATTTTTTTTTTATTTTAAACACTTGTTATGCACCTATTATAAACTGTTTAAATGATTAATAATAAATATAATAATAAAAAGTATAAATAAAAAAATGTTTATATAAAAATAAAAATAAATAATGAATGAATGTGTGTCGCCTGGAGTATTATGATAAGTGTATTATACGACCGGTTTCTGATTAAAAATTCATCATCGGGTATATCACAGTGAAAATGTAAAACGCGACTGAATATGAAAAAAAAATATACCTACATAAAAAAAATATTACAAATTGATCGTTTTACACGGAAACAATTTATTTTAATAGGGCAGATTAATTTAACATGGGTTATTATTAGATATAGATACATTGAGGAATAACAATTTTATGGTCATTATTTATTATCTAAAATGTATTGGTATAAGATATTGTTTTTTAAAATCGGTTTGTACATTTAAAATATTATTAAAATTATTTCTATAGGCTATATTATAGATAATAAAAAGCTCGTGTTGATAATTATGTTTATTTAACGGAATACGTTCGTTCTACGATATGTTTTGAGAAAAAGAATGATTCCCTTCATAGGAAACTTAACAACAAAGAGTTCTTTGTAGCCACCTTCGTAAACATACGCGGCGCTTTCGACTCGGTCGACATTCGCATCCTTATCTCACATCTCATCTCATTACAGTCGCCTCTGAAGTTTTTTTTAAAACGTCGATCACGGGTTGTATTTTTTTCGACTCGACATCTTTCTCGAATCGAGGGACAATTAACAAACTCCGGATTTCCTGCCTCGGGAATATTATGCGTTAATTAAGATCTACTCCCTGCCCCAGTCGTCGAAATAGAATCAAATTGTGCTTCTTTCAACAACAGACGCCGATGGTTAGTCGTCAAATTTCTTCTAAAGCAATTGGCCAACGAAAACCATCATATCTTTGATACGTACTATTCACTTTTTCTCGCTTGGCGGTATGTTTCCAATACATATCCTGTCGTCTACAGCTAATTTCTGAAACTCGCACTGATTCGCCAAATGAGCGTAGCGGTTATTAAACCAAACGTTCGTCATTGGATTCGTGCACACCATAAAGTTAATTATTTCTTTACACTAACTTCGACTTACTCGTACGATTTGTGCATCATCGAAGACGTAGCATAAAATGACCATTACGCAACAGAACGACGATAACATGACGATTTTCGGAACGTAAAACTGGTGGAATAACATCATTTATGTGACGGCACTGCGCGCAGCGTATTGATAATGTACTACTCCGCTCTGCTCCGACCCGAACTTACAAGTGGAATATCTCGTCAACGGATCGACGGTTGATAAAAAATTAAACACCGCGATTTATTTCAACTAGGTACTACCCCATCTATTTATGGAAATTTTTGATACAAGTAGCCATTTAAAAATCGAAAGTAGGTAGTCGTTTCATACCCAAAAATTACGGCGAAAAAAAATAATATTAAATTTAAAACAGCAGAGTTGCTTGTTCCTAGACGTTTCCATAAAATAAATGTCGAAAAGAGTTAGTGCATTCCGAGATAACGAGCGTCCATTATTACAGATCCATCTTTGATAGATCTATTAAAGACCTCAAATCGGACCTTTTAATTACGACAATTACGGCAACAGACACATATACACTCAAAAAACTGCATCGTCCAAAAACGACCATTTTCCCGTTATCGAAGGACAAGCATGACTACCATCGGATATGGTCGACCGGTTAATAGATTACGCCCGCGTCGACGGGGATATGTCATGTCACCGCGAACAATAATTCCCACCCGCGCAAAGGTTTACGCGTTCGCGATCCGTTGCAGTTCGCAATATTATCATATTTCTGACTACGGGTTAACGGCCAATCATAACACGTTTCCCCTTATCGCCCGAAACGTCGGCCCGCGGCGACGCGTGCCACGAGCGTCTCCGCGCTACGCTACCCGGTTTGGTCTCTTTCTGTTCGTTCTTTTCGTTCTTCGTGTCTACACCTCGTCTCGAGATTTCTGTCGCCGGACGGTCTCTGGACACAGTTGTCGTGATGAAATACTCTCGTGTATTACGCGGATTCACCAAGTTTTTGGCCGTCAAGAAAAGGTCGTGTACCTTGGCACGATCCACGACGGTGCCTCGAACGAATCGATGAAGCGAGTGCCGATCTGGTCCGCTGGGCGGACATCTTCGGGAGAACGACGGTAATAGGTATGTTGTAATTTAGTAATTGGCCGATACCCCAATTAATTAGTTTTTAGCGTGATTTAATTAAGTCTTCTCCGTACGAATATATAAAATGTTTTCTTTTTCGCGTAGTAAATCCTTCCGATATACTCATGGGAATCAATCGGCTAGATTTGCGTGTCCGTCTCGTTATGCGAATCCCCGCGTTCTACATCCTAAGTGCGATAGGCCAACCACCCCCCTCCCCCCGTATTTTGTTGTTTTCTCTTATTTCCTGTCCCCTCTAAGTGCTAGGTTTCAAGTGTGTGTGTGTGTGTGTGTGTGCATCTAAAAAAAGACCGTATACATGTATACATGTAGATCGCGATCCGGATTCGGACGCACCCCGCGGGTCCACCGAAACTACGGACCAGTCGAGACGGAACAAAAAGCGTTTCCGCCACCGTTCCCGGCGGTAATCCGTGCGATCCGGCGACCGCACAGTCCTGCCGGTGTCTCCCCGATACACGAGGCGTCCGCGAACGTCGGCTGGGCGCTCGGTTCGGTCCTCAAACAAGGCCGACCGAACCGGGACGTCTCAAAACCGTGTTTCTTATGCAATGTTAAGAAAATAAAAATCTGAAATCCACACGGAATACTGCCGAATTAAGAGCTAGTATAAGTAGATGTTATTTAATGGGAACTTAAACTTTGGAAGACGTTGACGATTGATTAGACGCTGAAAAACGCTGATAAAACAGTTATTAATAATTCGAAAATTAATACAATTGACGTTAGACAATTACTAAAAGACGCCGAGCTATCCGATTCAAGCCTTGATCGGACAGAAAACGAGAAAAACTCACCAACCGCTTTCCCGAGACCCCGCGAATAACACGGCATCTTAAAGTATACAGTATACGTTCATTTTCGGAGTGGGGAAAAAAAAACACAAATAATCGCTAAAAAAAACGTTGTTTATTATTCTGTCGAAAAATCGGGGCCGAGTTTTCGAATCCTCGCGGCGTTCTCTTAAAATTAAAATTAAAAAATAAAAATCAATCCAATATACGTAATAAACCCCGTCTGGTCTGATCGGAATTTGAAAATGACCTCGGGCCACGTCCGTTGCACAGTAACATTCGGCCCGTTCCGAACGGCCAAAAGAGGTCTCGTGACCGCGGTGTCGGGCGTTGTTTGTCAGCCGCGGTTCCGTTGTCGCGGTGTTCCGCGGTCCACCGTGAATCCGGTATTCGTCGTTTTCTTTTTTTTCTTTTTTTTTTTTATCGGAATTCCGAATACAGGGTGCCGCCGCGTAAATTGCATCCGCTCGGTTCGATAATGTCCGCCGCGTCTATCGTTCGGAGGACGGTCGTAACGTGTTTTTAGTTTTTCACTTTGTCGCCGCGAAACTCCGAACGGCGGTTGAAATGCAGGTTCGTCCGATTTAGGATTTAATCGCGCGCGGTGTCCCGTATTGGCGCAATTAAATTTCTAGCGGGTCCGACGCGAACAAATGTTTAACAGTTGTTAAATTAGTTTTTTTTTAAGGCCGCTTTACGTTATACTACCCGCGTCTGTTGTTCGATTCTCGCGATGTTTCGATTACGTTTGCCTGCCGTGTTTTTATCGGCGGACTTTTGTCAACGGTTCCGCCGCCGTATTGTTTTTGCCCGGTCGTATAATGCCCGTTGTTTTTATTTTTTATTTCCGTTTCTCATATTTTCTCGCGCGTTCGATTTCATAACATTCGCTATTGTCCGTTCCCCCGGGAACGTCACCGTAAAGATCTGAAAAATTGCAAAGGGTTATTCCGTTTTCATTATTAACCCGGGGCGATTCTGGCGTTCATAAAAATGCGTTTTCACCCGGTCGTTCAATTGGTTCTATTACGCAACTCGAATCTAGTAGTATATCCGTGTTTATGCCGAAGTTTTTTTTATCGAGCGTTTTATTTTTCGGCGGCATGTTTCCCGGACAAGATTGTATAATTGTTAATTATTCAACTACGAGATTGTATAGATATCGAATACGAATTGTTTAATGTCAATGCAATATCCCAGAAATTTTATTTGGCCGGGCAAAAATGATCATTTAATATTGAATTCACAATGTTGCATGCACATTGTATTACTAATATTAAATGGATCTTTAAAATCAACTCGAATAGATGTTGTATAATTAATTTTTAATATTCAAAAAATATGACCGCAATATTAATTTTTCAACATCTATTTAGTAATGCATATTAAATATTACAATAACATTTATAGGCTTTATCTAATATCCATTTAATGCCATAATAGTATTGAATGCATAACCATAAGATAATATTTTGAAGAAATCTAGTTTAATAAATATTGCTTATAATATATTATTATAATAAAAAAAAATACTCTAAAATGGCNTCAACATCTATTTAGTAATGCATATTAAATATTACAATAATATTTATAGGCATTATCTAATATCCATTTAATGCCATAATAGTATTGAATGCATAACCATAAGATAATATTGAAGAAATCAAGTTTAATAAATATTGCTTATAATATATTATTATAATAAAATAAAAAAATACTCTAAAATGGCAGTTCTTATAAACTCTGATTCACGGTCCCCCCCCCTGACATTCAGTGAATCTGGTAGGACCTATCAATATTATACTGGCCAAGACACAAATAAGGTACTTTTTAGATTGAAATTATTCAAAAAGGAAGTAGTTCATCTGTGANCCATAAGATAATATTGAAGAAATCTAGTTTAATAAATATTGCTTATAATATATTATTATAATAAAAAAAAATACTCTAAAATGGCAGTTCTTATAAACTCTGATTCACGCCCCCCCCTCACCGACATTCGGCGAATCTGGTAGGACTCTATCAATATTATACTGGCCAAGACACAAATAAGGTACTTTTTAGATTAGAATTATTCAAAAAGGAAGTAGTTCATCTGTGATCTGTTTTATAAGAATGCTAATAAAACATCATTATATGTCCTCAAATTAAATGTTATAACATATCAGTTGGGCATATAAAATATTACTTTTTTTAAATGCGTTGCTTATTANACTAATAATTATTATTTCACTTGTTTTATTTTAGTGTATTTCAATGACAAATATTAGAATATTTATACCATATGATATAATAATAATTAAAATATATTTAGTACAAATAATAAATTTATCCATCTTCAGTCATGTCTTCTGGTACTTTTTTTGAAATTTATTCATTTCTTTTGACAACAAATGGTTCTTGTGCTAAGTATTTTTGAATTGTATCTTCTATTTCTCTATCTTGAATATTGCAAAACATTGAATCCTTTCGTATTGCTTCTAAAACCAAATTACAAATACTACACATATAATAATAATATATAATAGGTAATACAATATTCAATTTGTTTTCATTGAGCAATTATAACCAAGTTTATCATTTGAAAAAAAAAATAGAATCAAAAACATTTCAGCTTTGTGAAAAATTATGTTTAACAGAAAACAAGTTAAGAGGACGCACTACCCGCATACGTGTTGTCCCTGTCTTACCAACGTATACTGTACCAAAATATACATTCAGCAATTCCAATTTTGTGTGTTTAATCTTAATGTAAATGACCTATTATAATACGACTTAAGGGTAAGAACAGTGCGGTCTCTCATTGGCTTGAATTATGAGAATAATTAAATGTGAAGGTGAATGCATCTCTTATTAAATTATAATATCAATAATAAAAACGAATATATAAAAATTGTCAATCAATATTTTACCAATAATTACTGAATATATATTCAATGATGAAAATGATTTTTTTGCCCGAATACCATGAAACGAATAACTGCATAATAATTTAGCGTTGAACAATTTTTCAAAAATTCGTTTTATGTTNAGTGCGGCCTCTCATCTCTTATTAAATTATAATATCAATAATAAAAACAAATATATAAAAATTGTCAATCAATATTTTACCAATAATTACTGAATATATATTCCATGATGAAAATGATTTTTTTGCCCGAATACCATGAAACGAATAACTGCACAATAGTTTATCGTTGAACAGTTTTTCAAAAATTCGTTTTATGTTTATGACCAACGGTCTTGTTAATTCTTGTATCTAAAAAATAAATTCAAAATATAAAATAACTTACAATGGCGTACATGTATACATGTATTAAATTTAGCATTATTGTGTTTTACAAAAGTAAAGTACATTTTAAGTAGGTACCTACATTTATAAACAATGTGTGTGTGCTGTTAGATATATACACATACAAACTCAGTTATGGATGTTGTATAGGTCGTGACTTGTAGGTATATGCATGAAAACGAAGATACAATGTAGTTTTTCAATTACAGATATGCAACATACTGTGTAATATGGTGTTATGTATACATCATACCTACCGACAAATACTAAGGTAATCAAAGAATAAAATACAGTACGTACTTCTGACGTTCGAATAAATAATCACTTGTACTAAATAAGAAAAAAAAAAAAAAACAAACTATATACTAGCTATAAATTAATTATCACTAGTCAAATTAAGTAAAAATTAGACTGGACATCTTAACGCGCGCTGTTAATCGTCGGTGCCACAGACGGACTATTTACGATTGCGGAACTCGCGATTCGTAGTTCGTACCGTTCATAACTGTACAGGCTTATCGATTGACGTGACAACGACAATGTATCACACCAGAGACGATCGGTTCTAAAAATACCTATACCCTGTCCGTTATCGCAAATGTGCTGCCACTCCCGGTTATCGGTACCGTTTCGTCCACTCACCCGCCCATCAATCTCGCCGCCATCGATACGTGTGGTGTACAACACGCGTGGGAGAACAAAATCTCGATAACATTTTGTCTTAACGGCCTTTCCGCATACATTTATTTATTACGATATCTATGGAAATCTACTGTTAATTGTTATCACTTTTTTTTCCCGTGATAATAATATAATAGCGGGGATTAAACCTCATTACATCTATGGATTTGAAATTCGCCCCCCCCCCCTTCCTCAGAACTAGGATCTATCCGCCACTGCCGCGTACACGTATATTCTCGCACAAATGCTCCGTTGTAATTCGAATAAACGCTACGATTATGTTTTAAGTCGTGTAATTTTTCAACGTTGCCGTTAATTTGACTGAAACGGTATATGCGTGTATTTTACGATTTATTTGGCGATAGGCATTATAGCTATTGTAACTCGCCGTATACGCGACCAAAATAAAAATATATAAATAATACAATATCGTTTATCGACCGTCGGTTCGTAAAACCCGTGTGGTTGTAATTATTTCCTTATATTTTATAATTAATAAATATTTTCGGATAACGTCTGATGATGATGAATAACGTGTAATAAAATTATTATTAAAATTTAAAACTGTCGAAATTGTATTATATAGCTGGTCTTGCATACACCTATTTATTAACAGTTTACATATATATACACGCACGTAGATAATAAATATTATTACATATATAACTAATGCGCTTAATAATTTCTGAATAGTTTCTTATGAAAATAAAACAGTGTAGGTAATAGGCGATAGCGATTAGTTATTACTGTCGATTAATGTTCGATTATTCTTATAATAGGATATTGAATCGTACCAATGTGTCCTGTTAATTAGTTAACGTTATTTTAATTTTTTTCCAATAACACTATTTCAAATTATTCGATAGTCGTTATTCGGTAGTGTCTACATATCATTAAAAATAGCATATCATATCAAAATATCCAATCAAATAATGCGATCGCAGTGATGGGTGATTCAAATTTATTTATTTCTTATATAAGCTAATCGCAGATCTCAGTTTATCACACGTGTATAAGTACTAAACTACTAAGTAAGTACTTAATATAATGTGTAGGTACTGTGTAACAACCATTTTATCATAAAAAAAACACTAGCACAATAATACAGTTCAAAATACTGTTTGTCGCATTACCCCATCCCTCCATCCGATATACACCATATATTGTTACAGTACAGTGGTATTGTAGGTATACATGCAGCAGTTCATTGATTAAATAATTTTTTAACTTACTCAATAACATGGTTAACATTGCAATTCTATATTATAACATTATCCAAGAAGCACTGAAATTTCAATGTTTGATTTTCAATCGGAAGAGATGTAAATATGATATTGTTTTGCTAACATCGGATTATTATTGTATTTTCAACGTTTTAATATTATTGAACTGCCATTGAAAATGTAATGTTTAAATTCTAATCTTAAATTGGCAATATTGATTTATCAATTAGCACTCAATATCCGTTTAATAATGACGTTGCAAAATTGCTGTCTGGGTTATATTGCAATTTGATACCGGTTTTTCCTGTATATTTTTCCGTGCGTCATTTATGTTTGTCGTATTGTATTCTATATCCCTATATTATTATTGCCGCGTGCGTAGTAATATTTATGCCGCAGTTCATTTATAGGTATTTTGATGTCATTTAATTTCGAGTTTTTGTTTTCGAAATTTTTAATCAAGTTATTTTTGACGTTGAAGTCGTTTCGTAGTGATATTACGCAGTTTAGTCCTTTGATTGCGTACTCATTAATATAGTTTCACTTACGTTTTTAGGTTTTTATTTAATTTTCGGTCGTACCGTTTTTTAATAAAATGTATGTAATTATTTTTTCCATTCCTTTTATATAATTAGAAGTTCCTCGAGTCGGATGGTTTTTTCTATCCCGGACCCTAATTGTTTTTTTGGAATATTACAATTGTCTGCGTAATGTCCTCTTTCTTTACACCTATAACACGAGCAACACTTTCAGATTCTTTTGCATAGCAGTTTTCTCGATATTGTCCCGGCGTTCTTTCGTAACAATTCGTACAGTTTTTATTTATATCAAATTAATAACTTGATTGTTGATTTAGAGATGTTATAAATATGTATGTAAAAAGGAATCGATAATTTATTGGTGACGTCGTAATTTGAATACTATCCAAATTTCCAACTTTTCCGGTAAATTTTTCAAAAATGTTCTTTCATACAGACCTTTATTTTCAAATAAAATAAATAAATATATAAATAAAAAAATGTATACATAATAATAAAATAAATAAATTAATGAATGCGTTGCCTAGAGTATTATAATAAGTGTATTATACGACCGGTTTCGAATTAAAAATTCATCATCAATTCGCTGTTGTTATGGAAATATGTGAAGGCAGAACTGGACGTCAATTATTGAATTATTTTCATCGATTCAAGGGTTACCGTGGTGATACGAACTAATTAAAAAAATATTGAGGTTTTCACATAAAAATACTATTAAAATTTACTTTTCCGGGAAATTTTCCAAACATTTTTAACATTTTTTAAGACCTTGTCTTAACAATTGTATTCTTATTGCATTCTTTTTTTTCTTTTTTTTATGGTTTGGATATAGTAGAAACTCGGTAATATCATTCTCATTGTACGACACATTGTCTCGACCTGTCTATTACTTCCGACGGAATATTTCGTTTCGTTTAAAGTCGTGTCTAATATTTAATTGAATTTGACGACATAATTGGGTCGCAATAATCACAAAAGACTGTTGAAATACTTAAACTCTGGTCAGGTGTATGTTTAACGATAACGATAGTGTCATAAAACCCACTGGCTCGTGAAAAATCACGGTCGGCGCCAGCATTTCGAGTATTACTGATATAATTTTCAATACGGTTTTATTGATGTTCTCAATCTGAGTATTTTTTTTATAGTTACTTTATTTGCCTCGGCGAATGAACGTTTGATTTCACCAAAACATTTGCACCCGAACGCAGTGTACATCGCACTCGATAATTTGTACCAACCCTTGTCGGGTTTAATGGCGTCCGTCACCTCCAGAATAACATTATTCGTCAAGTCCGTAAACTTTGTTCTTTGTCTACCGTCATAAATCTCCCGCTGAGCCATGATGTTTGCGCCGATGTTATTTTTGACAATCTAAATTCGCGATTCGAATATCCTTTCGACTACCCGTAGTTTCTCATTGTTCTCGGTCTCCCTGACGCGCTGCAGCTGATACGCTCCGCTCGTATAATAATTGCGTAGACCGTAAACCAAACCGCGAATAAAATAACATAATTATTACTATTCGACATTTTCAATGAAATGAGTGTGTCGAAAAAAAAAAAAAACTGTACAAATTGGAAAATTATACGTTATAGATTCCGTGTTAAGCGTGGGTTTCGATAACTTAGAACGTCAAATGGGTAAAATAAACTCCCCGGGGCCTTCACGTGAGAAAACAATCGGTTGAAACACTTAAGATCCACTCGTGTTTGCTATTGAACGCATTTGTACAATTTCAGTTCTCATAGAAAACTAAATTCCTGTATGAAATTTGCACACGGCCAAAATTACCAAGAAATATAAATTTTCTGTTATATTACGTAATATTGAATATAAATTATTTGTAATAATTAGGGGTCGGATTTCAATGCATTTGCATATTTTTTTTTTCGGAATGTCTCACATGATGTTTCACAAAGTGCAAATGTGTTACATATTACGTCAAAGGTGCTGTTGGTGCAGTTCAAACGTTACATATTTAACAATTTACGAGTTCTTGCTTTTATTTTTGTGTAAATTAAATAAATATTAAATTTAATATACCGAATGTAAAAGTGCCACGTTGGGAACGACAACGTGGATACGTGAGAGAATTATGGTAATGACATTTTTTTACGGATGGTCAAGTTTTTATTATGTAAAATATGTGACGTGGATGAAGTTAGTCTCCCCACCACGAACGGACTATGAAATATATGTAATAATGTATATACGTAATCATTTTGCAAATAATTTGCCCATCAGTTGCGAAATTTTTTTATTGGAAATCAAAAAAGTTCTGATTAAGTGCGTTTTCTATTATTACGAAAATGTAGTACCACGGATTTCAAAATGTGTGCATTATTATTTTGGTTTAAAACTTCTCTGCTCTTCCTAATTCGTTGTAATAAAGTCGAATATTAATATTATTATCACAAGAAAAATAACGATTTAAATTTTTTCCGGAAAATATTTTTGTTGTACAAGGCGTCTATAGAACATATACCCATTGTAATATCTCTGGAAAAAGTTAAGATAATCAAATTCTGTTTTTTTTAATATTTATATCCAAGCATTTTTATTATTATTATTAAATATTATTTTGTATTATCGTTTATTTCTTCGAAAAGATAATGGGCCCCACTGAACAGGTTCGTGTTTTTTGTATATTATTTTTAATTTTGTTTTGTTTTAATTAATTTAGCATAAAATATTCGTAGAAACTGGAAATTCGAAGAGAATACTTATATTTGTTTTTATAGACGTGGTCAAATTTTCAAAACGTTTGAACGATTTTTGAACTATTTAAGGACATTTTAATTTTGCGAGTTTTTTTATGTCATTTTTGATAGGTATTATGTGGATAAAATTGTTAGACTAAACAGAAATGCTTGAAAATTCAACAGGAGTTTCATTGTAGGTTTTACTTAGTGGCAAACAAGAAATATTTGAGTTTCATACAGTATTTTTCATTTTGTTAGATTATTAAATTATTTTCTCATTCCCCAGTTCCGATTTTAAAATTAATTTTGAGAAAACGAGAACAACGAACAACGGCGTACAGGAAATCAGTATAGGATACCAATGTTAGTTATTGTACGCGTTCCATTATTCGTGTTTAGTATATACAAAGATGACTAGCGATTACAGTTAATAATTCAGTTAAAATTCTAATGTATATTAGAATTAATGTATTTTATTCTATACTATTATATAGCTATTTGTATAGTATAGGTATTTAAAGTATAAATATAATGCGATTCGGAAAGTCAATATTTTCCTCGTATATTTGTATTATCCTTTACGTTGTCTGTTATATTAGACTTGTACTCGAGTAATCGTTTTCAAAAATATCAGTACATAAATAAATCAAATGTAAGCGTATTTTTTAATAAATTTGTAAATTGTGGAATCGACAGGTTGTTTTTAGCCTACCTGTACTGGCGGAATCGATGTACCTTACCCTGAAATACGAAAAGTTCACTCTCTTCCCCCCGAAATTTCTTCCTTTACTGTATTTTTTAAATCGAGTTTTACATTCAACAACATACTATCTTCTACCACAGAATAAAATAAAAATTTAATTTTATCAACAATCATTTATTCAGTAATAATAGTACTGTTGTATTGATACTATGCGCTATCTCCCCTCTACGAAATTATTATAAACTAAACTCCTCTCGAAAAAAATCCCGCGTGCACTATTGTCTGCAGGCGGAATCGATGAACTCCCCAGACACGTTACCTCGCCACCGTAGGTACTCATTGAAATGAAATAAACACGCCGCAAGTGATTAAAATCGTCTCGGTATAGTAATTATACAGTTTATTTCATAAATAAATATTAAATAGAAATTACAAAACTGTCAGCCATCACACTATATTATTGTAATAATAATATAGCTAGTGTAACAAAATAGTTTACCAAATTTGCATTTGTATACAATGTTTTGGAAAATTGTCATTTAAAACACAATAGGTAGTATAATTATAATTATATATTTGGAACTTATATAATTGATCGTGATTATAATATTATATTCCGGTTTTTTCTACGACAAATAATTATATTGTTAATACATAAATCGGTAAAACGCAAATTATGACTTAAGTATATTATATTTGGTTTAATATTATCAACACGCCTTATTGCTAAAAAAAAAAAAAATACACAAAACAAACGACTAGAAGCAAAAACGAACGAGTGTATGGCATATGCGCGACTATAATAATATTATGTGTGTTATAAAAACGCTACTTATCGACGACGTTAGATTAAAATGAAGTAAAAAATGTTCGAGAAATTTAAGTTAATATAATAATATTATAAGTAAATAACGACGAACCCATGTAGATATGAACCACAGACGGGGATTGAGGCTAGGGATACTTAGCCCCTCCGAAAATCATCGAAAGCAATTATTCCTAAAATTTTCTATTTTATGTGAAAAGCTATGTTCTAATATAGTTGATTTTATATTATAATATCAGGACTGTTTTGGAGCCCTTCCCCTCTCGAATAGGCGCCTATCGGATCTCCGCCCACGGTACTGACGACGATAACACGAAATTATAACAACATTATTATACGATTTCGTATATCTTCTCGTTGCGAATGAGCGCATTTCGTTGCTTTCGGTCTTGTAACGATTATCGTGAAATCAAATCGTCTAACGATTCACTCTAAATCCATCCCGTCGCGCTTATTTTAAAAAATATTATTATAATTTCCTTCCTCGTTATCCCTGCTATACGGAATCGCTATCCACCTGCAGTTTAGCTCGATGAATAACGATTTCGGATTTTTTTTTTTCTACCGGGTTTTGCAATCGAAAGGCTAATATATATATATTAATACACAATAATATAGGGGACATTTCGTCTGTGATGTCACAATTACATTCAAACGAATAGAATCGGATTCGTCTCCAGTCGGCGATTCCGTATATAGTAAATTATAATGATAATATTATTATATCTATTCGAAAACCTAGAGATAATTGTTTAATGTATACTCTTAACATTACGGCTGTGCTTACAATATAATATTAAACGATAAACTATGACATAAATGTTTTTTTTTTTCGTTTACACTAAGTACTTTTTATAAAATATGCTAATTACACGCGTACAATATAATAACGTAGGTACCTACTTACGATAAAAAAAAAAAAAAAAAAAACATAGTTTCACTCTTATAATCAAAAATTCAAATACCTAACAGTAGTATAATATAATAAAGAAAAGAAATCACTACACAATCTAAAATCAATTTTTTTTTTTTGCGTTTTTTTTTCGCACAACTTAAAACTATTTAATATTAATTATCGTTAAGTACCTATGCGATATTATATAAAAACAAATGTGATTTTGTTTTTTTTTTTTTTTTTGATATTATAATTGTATACCTTAAATTATTAATATGTTAATTATTATTTCTTATTAATAAAATTAAAATTATTGACGTATAATTTTGTATTATAATAATATTTTTTTTTTATTTTTTTTTTTTTTCTGTAAATCGATAATACGAGAAAAAAAATATATTTATATTTATATATGTATATAAGACTATATTTTTGCAATACATAATGTAATATATAATATACAATGTATATTTTATATATTATATATTATATGTTCGCGTCTAAATCTACTTGATACCCGATACTCCGAACCGTATGAACGACACCGTATGTCGTGTTCATTATATAAAAAAATCGCTAAATCAAAAAAACACAAAGAAAACCAACATTATCACCTATTATTATAAATAGTAATAAACCGACGTATTTACAATAATAATAATACATATTATATAATACGCCGATAAGTAAATCAATAGCTTAATGTCTAATTCTGTGCCGGACAGACGGGGAAATATTTTTGAAAATGAAACGGAAAAACAAAAATCCAGTGGAGGCCGAGACAATACACTCGCATTTACAGAGGTCTCGGTCTATAATTTTCTTATGGGGGTGATGGGGGGGGGGGCGACGTGGTAAAAACGATAATTTCACTCGTAAAGAAGAAAACCGACCGTGTCGTCTAGTCCGAGACTTCGTCGAGTTTACAGCGTTTGAACGCAGATCGGACGGCAACCTCTAACCGGGCGAACGCAGCGGCGTACGCCGCGGATCCAGGGGAGTTAAACGTAGTAAATGTAAATCACATAAACATACATGCAAATATAAGGAAAATATTACGATATCTAGAAGAGTTTATGCGTGTATATTTGTGTTTTCGTATTTCAAACACGGCCAACACGGTTCGCCGCCGGGAGAATATTTACCGAATCGATAGGTACGCGTTGCGGTTTTTCTCTAAGATGTCGTCGCCAAACCGCAAAAACCCCTCGACGCTTCCCTATATATCAGTGCCTGTTTATTAACCGCGCGTGTTGGCGACCCCCTAGGTATTTACCGAATTTTCGAGCGGCGTATGTCAATTGTCCGATTACCGTTGCTATAATAGAAACCATTACCTTTCAAATTTATCTTTAAAGTAACACGCACGGCTCAACGTGTAATGGGTACCTTTTGAAGTGCACGATATTAAACGATCGAGTCCAAAACGAAATGTATTGATTCAATGTGAATCAACAACTTATCGAATTCATTAACGGCGCCCGTGTGAATGTCGACCGATAGAGAATGCGTGCAGCATTGAAAGCAGTTTTCTAGTACAGCATTATGAATTTTAATTTGTCAAGAAAAATTATTTACGAAAAATGTTTCATTGATTATGTTTAAAATTTTTTTTTTTATACGGATAGTTTAAAATCGAAATATTTCAATAGCATTTAAATTATTCGGCGACCCATTCAAAATTATTCGCGACCCAATTTTGGGTCGCGAACCTATGGCTGAGTAACGCTGCCTATGTACGATATTCTACTCTTTAAGTTGTTTGTCATCCGAGATTAAACTCTAATGATTTCAATTTAAACGCCACGATCATGTAGGAAGTAATTTTACCATGTCGCCCCCGTTGTCAACTTCAAGACAGCATAATAACGCGGGTATAACCTCTTTTAAAAATATATACAAAAAAAAAACAAAACAAAACAAAACATAGAAAATATTATAGCGGACACAAACGTATTGATTGCAGGATATGTGCACAATAAAAATTAATTTTCATTATTATTGTAATGATATGATTGAAAAAAATTCCAGAACAATCGGCGTGATGGAAGAATAATGGATACGTACACATAACTTATACGGTTTAAAATTTTTTTTTTTTTTTTAATTCACGTATATTATATGTGTACGTGAGCGTACAAAAATTATAACGAAATTTGTAAAAAAAAAAACTTACACATAAAAGACACACGTACACACGAAGAGATTAAGCCTATAAACGTAAACTTATATTCGTAAACTTACATTCTATATATATATATATATAAAAAAAAAAATTGTTTTAAAAAAAACTATACGAATTTTCGAAAACAATAATACAATATTATACATCCATTAAAATATTTTCCATACGCGCGCCAATAACATAAGCTATAATATTATTATAATATGTTATTTTCACAACAGGGGATAATAATTTTTGTTAAGCCGCTTTCACGGGGGTCGTTATTTTCGACGGAAACGGAAATGATAATGAGATTAGACGATTAACGAATAAAACGATATATTTGATTGATTTCTTGAGTTTTTCGTTTTTGTTTTTTTTTTTTTTTTAAATTTTTTATTTGCTTTACAGGAGATACAGCGGGTTCTTTAGATATAGCTACCGTATCTATTCGCGATCATGTTGCAGCCGTTTGCATAATGTGCACGGAAAAACAATAATTTTTAAACACGTTTTTTCGAATATCATGGCTATAAGAACGACCGATAGCAGCGTAATCGAAATCGCAAAGTTTGAACAATGTCGAGTAATGGAAATCCGTCTAATATAGTGGCGATAATATAATGACGAATAAGTAGTGCGAAGGCTCGATAAACACTGATTATTTTCGTAATTTCTTTTTTTCTTTTTGTCCGATCCGTTTCCGTCGAAGAATATAATGTTTTTCGGTTTGTGGAGAGAAAAAAAAGTCAAAATATCGAACGTACAGTCCCGGGGGGAATGTTTCGACGGATTCAAAGGATATAAGTAGGCGGGTACATAAATAATTGTAAGTATTTGTAGAAAACGAAAAATAATCATCACGAAGGCTCAAATAGTTTTTTGGTGAAAGGGTCCAGCTTATGGATTTTGGCCACGTGAGATTGTAATGACAATATCGATGGGTTTTGCGCTTCTTTTCGGTCCCGCAGAAAATGACTTCAGCTCTTATTTATTTGTCAAGAAGATACGGATTTGTTTTTTAATTGAAATCCCGTACGTCGTTAATAACCCGATTTTGAACGAATCGAAGAAGAAAAATCTTGTTCCAAAGGTGTTGTATTTGTATACATATATATATATTTTTTAAACCGATATTCTGAACAATACCAAACTGCAGACTCGGAAAAATTATCATTATTATTTGCTTTTTGTGCGTTTCATAGACTCCTATAGTGTTTTTGAAATTATTTCGAAATGTGCCGAAGACCGAATAGAAGCTGGAACGACGGGATATGATTAGAAAACACGAGCGGCGCGGCGTATCGAAAATCTATCTTAATAGAACCTTTAAATGATTAACTTTACAAATATTTTCAAAACAAACTTAAATTTATAACGAAAAAAAAACAATTATCTTATCATAGCATATAAATACACAATATCGTAATATTTTATACACAGGCACGTGATAAAACGTTTGTTTGCGTGTGTATAATATTAACACTACTATTATTACATGGTCCCTGATTCTGCTGGCAAAATACAAAATGCGCGTTCTAACTGACATTTTTTTTTTTTCAATAATAAAATATTGTAATGTATAAAACGAAAAAAAAAAATGCTTTCGAACGCGATCGCAATAATAATGACAGTATTATGGTCCCTTAAAACCATCATCATTATCTCGTTAGAATAATGACTGAATAAAAACGCAATAAACCAAAAGAAACGTGCGGTAACGTTTATATCAAAACGAAATAATAATTGAAAACCCGTTTAAAATTAGTCGATTAATCGTAAACTATTATTATTATTATGTTAAATTAAACGTACGCATATCCTAACTTAAAAAAAAACAACACACACACACATACACACATTTAAAACCGCCAAAGATATATAAAACGACCAGATTAGTCTCTAGAAATGGAAAACGCGGACATTGGTAACCGTATTAAAAAAAAAAAGCAAATCGTAAACCCGCGAAATATTTTTTAGTACCGTGAATCACGCGTCACACATACGGCATCTTGAATAATTATTATATTCTTTACATCTTTTCAATTCAGTTACGGTCTAATGAAGACTCACTTCATCAGTCGGTGGATCATCAATCGGGTCCTAATCAATTGTCAATTAGAAGTAGGCATATCCAATAAATTTAGAAATATTAGTAATCTTGTTGTGATTCGAGTTGACTGATCTTTATACACGTTCAAATTCAATATAGCCGATAGTATAATATTACAACATTCGCGTGATCGTATTATGAACAAAAAGCAAGAAAGTTATATTTTTTTTTCTAAATGACTCATAGGGTAGCGTAGCTATTAATCTGCAGTTCCGATAGAAACAGCGGGGTAGTGGTTGCTACTCCTCGTTACCCCGTAATGACGCCTATGCACGTGAGAAAAATGAACGTAATATGAGAAATATTTGAAATTGTTTCTATTAAGTTTACTTTGATGGTTCACACGTATGTTATCATCACATAATTCATGGCATAAAATCAACTATTTCGCGGGTTAATAAAGTCGATTTTCTTTCTTAGTTTATACGGCCCCCAAACATCACATACCTTGTGGGACTCTTATCATACAATCAGTTATCTAGTTGTTTTTATATCTATGAAAACTACTACTATTCCCGAATACGGCATGATTGGACGAAAATTCTTTAAAGCGACGCGGGCAGTTAAGTATACTTCAAAATCAAAACCGACACCGGCAACGGTATGATTTTTTTATTTACGCTCGTTGTTTCATTTTGGCATAGGCCGACTACAGTGGCGTAGCGAAGCGGTTGCTTATAATTTTATAAGGTGGGTGGTTGGATTTTTGTGAAATTTAAATGATTTGGAGGGACACGTTGCTTAACGTATAATATCCAGTAATCGTACGACTACGGACTAGGTATGGGTATTGAACAAATTATTTCTGGATTGGGGCGATAGGTGGTTGTAAAAAAAAAAAAAACGATTCGCTTCTAAATTATTTAAAGTTCGTGACGCCACTGGGACGACAAATGTTGTGAACCCCGTCTGGTTTATGCGGCGCTCATGACCCAACCGTGTTCCATTTCGGGTAAAGTAGTAGTCGCGTTTAAATTTCTACGGCTTAAAAATATTCTATGATAATATGCATATCATATAATTGTATACAATGTCGTTTTCGAGTTGTCCCCTCAAAAACAGATTGTCCGCGAAAAGACAAACCGAGGCTTTCGACTCGTCAAAAAAACGCGCTCTGTACGACGATAACTATAACCTAGCCTAAAAGTAAATTATTTACACGCGTTTCCGCATAACTTATTCTAAACAAAATATATTAATATTATTATGGCGAGCATATGCGCGCTAACGTAGAATAATTTGCCTTCCCGCAGTCTATTCGTTATTTTTCTTCGGAATACGCCCGATTAACGATTTGGACAAAAGTTATTGTATACACTGTTTTTTTTTTTTTTTTTGTTAACTTAAACTTTTAACTGAAATTTGCAACATGATAGTGATAATATTGAAATTTTGTTAAAAAAAATAAAAATACAACAGGAAAATCTTGGAGTTCGTAGACGGATCGTTATTTTAAACGACTTTCCGAGTATAATATTGGTATGCGTTACGAAAAAATATAAAACAATGGCGGTGGAGCGGAGAAAAACTGATTCAGAGCACGTGCAGGTTTTCACACGATTTGGACTTTGAATCTCTAGCCCAAACTTTGCTTAGCAGCCCTTTGACCCGGAGGCTGGTGGATGTTCTGGAGCCACGGTATTTTTTGAACGTCGGCCCGCAATTAGACAACGGCGACTTGGACCGTTTGCGTATCGACGAACCCGACGACCCGCCGACACCGTGTTCCGGCTGTTGGTCCAGTTTCAACCGGATTTGCGTCAGTATGCCGACCAGCAACTCGTCTACGTTGTAGTTGATGATTACAGACGTCTCGATGAACTTGCAATCGTACCGGGTGGCCATTTGTTTTCCCACTGAAACACAACATGTGGTAAATTATATTCGCAAGTGGTACTTTATGTGCCGTAAATATTATAATGGTTTAAAGTAAAGCTATACAGTATCCGGTATCTACGATTTATAGTATGTGTAACGAGTGCCACCGCTAGCATAATAATATTGCGTGGATCGATGACGACCCAATATCGAAATTGTTGACATTTGTTTCCCACTTCTAAAACATGTGTTTCTTTTACGTATTTATCTAACTACCTATACTAATATTAATAACTATAACTTTACAGTTTGTTTCGTAATTTGGCGCATTCGATTATTCGATCATTTTTTAATGATCGAATTTGCTTTTGCGCGTAATATACCTTGTATCTAATGGAAACTTGAGGAAAAAAAATATAATTTTCGTGTTATAAAAACAGACGTTTTTCGTAAATCCCCCTTCCCCTTTTAGTGGTTGAATTTCGGAGAAAAAATTCTACGCGCCTTTTTAATGGAAAAATTACAAATCCAATTATACATCTAAGATGTAAATCTTACCCCGACTGAGCCTATACACCTATATATTCAGACAAACAGGCACGAGAACATTCGAAATTGTACCACCGAAAAAATCAAAATCAAAACCATTGGCAAATTTACACATTAATATTATACACTTTACCTCCCGACGGTACGACGTTAGGTCTTACAATGTCGTTTTTGTTACCGACCAATATGACGGCTTTATTTCTGACCAAATCTGCTTTCCACAGGGCTTGTAACCATTCTTCGGCTTGTTTGAAACTGTCCCAATCGTTTCTCGAGTAAATAATACAATAGGCGTGGGGCGTTTCTTCGAACACGTCGTTGCAATCGGCCGGCTGTGAACATTATATTATATTTAATATTAATACGTTTGTTTTTTTTTTTTAAGGCGTAGTAAATGCAATGAAATTTGTTTATAATAACAAAATAATAATAATATTAGGTCAAAGAACATGTGACAAATTGTACAAGTTTACAGATCGAAAATATCGACATCACAGTTTTTCGTTAATGTATTTCTACACGCTTTCGTTTTTGATTAAAGTGTATTATACAAACAAGTAGATACGCAATTATTATTATCTCGGAGATTTTTTAACTAAAATTGGACAAACGTTCATTGGAAAAAACGACACGAGTTCCGTATGATAACAATACGACGGTTAAGTATAATAAAAACGAAACAAAAGAATTAGATATTCGTGTTTGGATATGTCTATAATTCGGTAACTAAATAGCGTATTAAGACGCGTTACTTATTACACTTATTATCTTTATAGCTGAATTCACGTTATTTTGTATATTGTTCAGATTTATTTTTAATAATCGTTGAAGTGTTGCATAATAGTAATTCCATACGAAATCGACATTGTGCCCGCACAATTTACTACTACGTGTTTCTGTAAGTGGTATCGATTCAATTACTTACGTTTTACTAACGGTTTTAATTGCTAAGTAAAGGTGTAGTAACAAACATTATTCTAATTTGAATTGGTTTAAATCGGTTTATTTTGCGGTCGTTTATTTTAACAATAGCGAAATTTAAACACGGACTTTTTGGTACAAAAATTCGGCCATTTTGTTGACATCAATGATAACGCCACGTCGGCTTTCTATTATTGCGATTTATAGATACATCGGTGTGTGCGTTACACTTTTCAACATTTGATAACATCTGTGACAGGTTCACCGCAAACACCGAAAATCCACGTTCCTTTTCAATAATCTTTTATGCGGCGTTTTAGTGTCACCACTCACCACTGATGCCACCATTCAAAATGTAGTGACAGAGATGTGATATCAAATTAATATAGAATATTATAATACAATATCGTTTAGGTTAAGCAACAATAGTAATATTATTATAATCATGTTTATTCTATAATCAATCCGCATTATAATACACTGTAGTGACGGACGTGAGTACCATAGGCACGTTTTGCATACTATTATCACCGTCATCATTATCATTGTCGACGACCTATCTATTTTATAATACTCGTAATAACTGAAAGGTTTCAGGTCGACGTTCCGAACCAACTGCCCCTGAAGTATTACTAATATAATATCATATAGTAGTCGGTCCGCCGCACGCGACATAATAATATTATGTTATTTTACCGTACAGGACCTGCCGAGTGTAAATAATATTAATTTATGTTCAAATCTCTCTTCCGACGCGGTGCGCGATGTTCATCGACAAACCGACAAGTTAGGATATTGGTGTATACCTAATAATAGTATGTAACTATCTATTCAATTATCATAAATAATATATAATATTAGTTTTTGGTACTACCTATCGCCGCCGCGCCGTTTCACCCGTTTATAGTTTAAAATTAATTCTGCGGCTTATAAGTTATATGATAAGTCGCAATTTAATATAGACATCATATAGAGAAATAATATAGTTTTGTTACGATTATAACAATTTATTATACTACGGTAAATTATACGCAGAATGATTCATTAAGCATACTCGCCTCATTTTTAGCGGCACGCTTTTTATACATTAAAATTCTGATTTTTGTAATTTTTATGTGCATAGTTAAACGCGATATTTTCGTACACTTAGGTTTTTCCTTAACATTTTAGGAGCATCCTGTTGTTGATATCAACTTTTCAACCAAATGAGAACCTATATTGAAAATTCCATAAATATTTGTGGTATTAGACAATATGAATTTTGGTATTAAGATTTTTGATTTCCGCGAACTCATTCACGAGATATCCCACTTTTAAGTTTAGGCAGGGGGAGAGTAGTGGAGCATAATTTGTATAACGAAATAATATAAATAATAAACAAAAATAACGTTTTTTTAATTAAATTATAAACTCTCAAAATCAGAAATGTGTGCATAAATAATTTAGCCCTAAAGTTGGGGTGAGCATATCTTATGAATCACTTTACATGTTACCGGGCCAAGTGACGTGGTCTCTGAATGTTTTCATCAGCGCACCTGATTTCAAGTAACCTTTTTTTAGAGACTTCAATACCATCTTCATATTTATTGTATATTAACCATTTAATGAACCACTAATAATAATATTATTAGGCAATCATGATATTCAGAACTCGGCTGAATTACAAAATATAAAGGAATAAGTACACGACAAATTAATTATAGGAATTGTGGAATCTTCGAAACTCCACAAAAATACGACTCGTATAGAAATTTAATGGGAATAGTTTCGAGACATATTGAAAATTTCGTCAAAACTTTGCGAATCCGTGAATCATATTATAGGTTATTATTATCTACTATAGCGAACTAAGTCGAGTCACGCTGAAAGGAAATATCAAAGTTAATGGAGTCTTTATGTGTCTTACTTCTATAGATAAATAAAGACGATGGCGATAATATATTACTTTACTCGTCAAAATATACGCTTGTCATATTCCGCTAATAATAATAACGTGAAATGAAATTCAATAAATGAATATAATGAATTTTCATTCATTTTTTAGTTTTGAAAACTGTAATAGTTTTTCCATGAAACATTCAAACGAAACGTTGCAATTATTTACGTTTCAAACAATGAACGAATTCAACCAGTTAATCCACGAGTACCTTGTATATGCTAAGGGATTATTTTATTAGTCGCCGTATGAAAACGTAATGTATGTGTGTCAAAAAAAAACGGAAAAATAATGTTTGTGAGATGAATAAAAAACCGTTGTGTACATATTATAACTTGGCAATTCACAGTAAAGAATTTTCAACTATCAAGAGTTTTACCGATTTCATTTTCGATACGAATTTTTTGTTCACGATTTAAACGATCCTGAAAAGATATATACGATTCTCTTACGTGAGCCAGGAGTGACATTTAAAATCGAATGTTAAACGAAATTCAACGAAAAATAAACTATGTATTTGTCATGTGTTTTTGTAAAAAAGTATTGAAATTTCAATTATATTTCACTGATAATAACTGTTTTTTATATCACTTGAACATCTGTTTGCCTGTTATTTTCCATAGAATGCGGTATGACAATTTTAGTTTTTATAAATTTATTATATATTCACAGAAAAATAATATACGAAGTATTTTGCCTGCTATGAAGTCGAAACTAAAATTTTTTCGGTTTTATCTTATTTATATATAAATCATAGCTAAAGCTTTGTTGATTTACCATAACCGAATATAAAATCCGTTATAACCCGGCATATAACGGGCATATTGATTTATCATAGCAATCAAATGTAAATTCATAATAAAGGTAGGTGGTCACACATGATGAAGAAATACTCAAGGTAAAATCCTCAAGGAACGACTTCTAGAATTTCCTCAATAAAACCTCGCCGTCACGCGCATGTATCGTGTGTAGATAAAAAAAACTACGCGGTCTGAACTGTACTGGCCAAATCTATACATGTGGTTGATATTGAGGATTCGTATGATTTATTATCATATTATAAATATTTTTGTATTGTTATCATTAATCATTTATAGTTTTCTATCAGTGTGTTATCAAATGTATTATATTTAATTAATGAGTGTTCCCCTTCAATTTAGTTATATATCTGTCTTTTTATATATGATGGCTTCTTCGGATTACGATATTTTGGCGGCTATTGGATGTTTAGTGGCTGTCAATTGTACCTATCTAAAAAATTGTGTTCTGGCCATAGAATGGCTATTGAAAAGGAGTAAATATTCCCACATAAATATGCTAACAGAACTCAAGATTCTTTTTAATGACTGGCACACGTACTGAAAACTAGGCATTATTAATGATAACAATATAATATTGATAATATAATAATGATATCGTATGAATTCTCAATATCGGGTTTATTGGGGTTTACAAAAATTAATTCGAGATTTAAAAAAATATAAAACACCCTGTTCATTCCGTAATAAATGGCTGAGTTTTTAGTAATATCGATTAAAAGCTTTTGTCATTAAATGCGATTTTAGGAACATCAAAGAGTCTGATAAACTGAATAAACTTTTAGTAAAAGTTGACAAAAACTTCGTAAAAAAACATAGTGACTGAAAAAGCGAATACCTAGGAGTTTCATACTTATATATATATATAAACCCACATATAATTGCTATATAGATTTGATTTCGAGTGAAGTAAGAAAGCTTTATTAGTTTTAGCGAAATACTTATTCATTACTCAGAAAACACGTTTTTGGTTTGTCTTGAAGCGATTGAATAATTATGCCTTTTTTTTGTGTATATAATCATTACTTTGTCTGCTAAGTCTATTCAAGATTTTTGAAAATGTCATAAAATCTAGGATTATGAACTTCCTTAACGGTAATTCTTTTTTTTTTCTGATAATCAATTTGGTTTTTTTAAGGGTAGATCTATAACAAAGCACATTTTTTTGTCAATAAATACATGCATGGAAAGTTAGATATAAATAATAAAGTTATTGCCGTTTTTCTTAATGTCAAAAAGGCTTTTGACAGTATCAACCGTGAGCTTTTACATAAAAAAACTCGATTTTGCAGTAATCCGTGGTACAAAAAATTATTTTATTAGAACTTACCACACTGATAAGATTCAAATAGCTAAAATTAATATTAATTGGGTGTATTGCTTCCTTAAAAATAAACCATGATGATGATGTTCCTCAGGGGACTGTTATCGGGCCTGTCTCTTTATTTTATGCATAAATGGTTTGCTTAGTATTAATGTTGGTGTAAAAATATATTGATTTGTGGATTATACTGTTATTCTCCTACATGATAAACGTATTGAAAATTGTTATTTTAAAGCTAATAAAATATTTACAATTGTAAAATCAAGGTTCAATAATAACTATCTAAAGTTAAACTTAAATCAAACTAAACATCTATAATATTAAAAATATTATACATGGTAATAAGTGGAAACTAAGCATTCATAATACTTTGTATACACTAGTGTGTAATGATCGAGTAGAATCCCAGTATTTAATTATGAAGATGAATACGATATGGACGGAAAGGTCATTACAAAAGGAAATGCGTATTAGCGGTTAATCGGTTTGCATTTTTTCACATATAAGTATAATCAGGTATATATGTTGTAGAGTTTGATACAGTAAAGCGTTTTTTTTCTGACAAATCGAGATTGATTTCGCAATAGGTACCGAAAACAAAACGTTACCATGACGAAAAAAAAAAAAAAGAATAGGTGAAGTTTTGCGTACACATTGAATTATTACTCTTAACAATAAGATATAATCGCCGCATACACCATATTTACCCATCTTTCTGACCGAGAGGGGGGATTGTAAGGGGCGACGGGTATGCGAAAGTAGTCAAAGAGCGGTAGTGGGGATGAAGGGGGTGAACGTGGCGATGGTGCCATGCGTGATGCTATGTGTATTGTGTAACTGATAAGAGATAATCATTATTTTTGTTACACCATCGTCGGAGTCTTTTTCACCGCGCCGTCGCCGTCAGTTGTTAACAGAGACCCTCGAAAACCCATAATGTCAGAAATAGCCTTTTAAATATGTAATTCGATGTTTTTCCGTGCAACGCGCTACGTTTTCTTTGTATTTTTTTTTACTATATGTCAATGCGTGCCTAAAACACTCAACGATAACAGAGGATTTGGATGAAAATTACAAAGCGAGATAAATAAAGTCGATAGACTCGGATAAAACGACAGATTGTAGAGCTGATACCATTACTACAAGGCGTGCTGTAGTAAGTTCAGTCGCCTTATTCGAATATAAACTATGAGCCTATACGACAGTCGAAAAATGATCCGACGGTTGTGTACATATTTTATTCCGAAGATATCCGGTTAAAAATATATTCCGGTCAAGACGGTTTACGGACAACTATAGTAAAATCTACGATATCGAATATTTTCAAGCGACAGAAAATGACATTATGAATGTACGACGTGCAGTATCGGTTTCGGAAGATAAGAACGGAAAACGAAGCGCTGATTGAAGTACAATATTTAGTTACAACGGGAAACTAGAAAATTTAAAACGACACAGTAGACATTAATATTATAATAGTTGTTTACACGCCGATCAGAAATGCACGTTGAACAAAACCAGGGGAATCACGCACGAATCTATGCACCGTGAATTGCTGATCGGAGTGTTTTCGACATTGGTAACCCGCTGCGGGAATCCGTAGTTTTCGTTTAATGTTCAGCGTGTTTAAACGTAAAAGGAAAAAGACGGTATTTATTTGCGTTTTTCAACGCGAAACATTTCAAAGTAAATTCAACAGAACAGTGATGTACACGTCGATGTCGCCGCGTCGTGCAATATAAAATATATATTGCTTAAGTTTTATTCTTTAACACCCCCCCCCCTTGAATTTCCAAAATGTCGTTTAAACCGTTTTGCTAAGCGTCAACATCGGTTTCTCGAATTTCCCACACGTACGCGGTAGTGTTATGTTATATTATGCGCTATAGAATTTGAATTTAATGAAAGGCGCGGGGAGCGGTCGCGAAAAAAATAACCCCGTACCAATGTAATACAATAACAGTATATGTGATCGATGCAAAACCGAACATCCGTTGCCGGCGTCTTGCGAGTGTAAATGTGTAACACAATTATACATTTCGACCGTCACTTTGATGTGCCACAACAGCAATAAGCTACCTAACGCACAAATTGAACAAAGTGCTAATTCCCAGTCCGCGTACGTATATAACATAATATTATATTATATTACTCGGGACCGTTAGTGCTAACAAAATAATATTATACAAATCGAGTTAAAACACATAATATAATCGAATCGAATCGCGACGAAGAGTTTGGTTAATTTATTGTTTTATATATATACGTATATATAGAATGTGTGTGTGTGTGTGTGTGTGTGTGTGTGCGCGCAGAACGCGAAATCGAATTAGCCTCGGACATCAGTGTTGTTGTATAGTACTTAGGGTGAAGTGGACACGCGAATAGACGGTTCACTTTATTCACTCGTATTCGGGTAGGACTTACGTACTCGAGTAGAAAATATTATTACACATTTCTGGGAATCGAAATGTCAAAGACGGTTATTTTTGGAAAATTTAAACAAATAAAGTTACCGGAAACAATATCTTTGGCGTACAAAAAAAAAAAAAAAAAAACGAATTGTTTTTAACAAATCATTTCGACTTCTTTTGTCAGATCAGGAAAAATCAATTTTCCAGGAAAAAGGCCGCTGGTTTCCCAGTTATTTCAGGAAATGTCGATCTCAATACATTTCTACTACCAGGTTGCTCGAAAAAAATTTGTTCGTTTTTAAAAGATTTATTTTTATTATACGTTTTGTATACGGGTAGGTAGCAATTGATATTATTAATTTTCGTTCGTCCGAATTTATTATTTTAAACGTCATTATAGGATTTTTACTCGCCCGTTATTAAATGTTCAGTTAAAATAATGTATATTCATTCATGCAATGTTTGGTCGTCATTAAAAATATTATACCAACTCGGGAAAGAGCGAGTATCATGTTTAGAGAAAATTTCCGAAAAAAAATTCCATACTATTTGGATTACGATCGTATTCCATTAAAACAAGCAATTTTCTGTGCGGTATTATTGATCCACGAAGAACATTTCCAATTCGAGTATGACGAAAGAAAAAAGGTTTACATTTTAGAGTCGACGATGGAGTTAACTATACAGATTGTCCCACGAAGATATACCCCTTGAATATCTCCGGAGATAATATAATAAAAAGTAATTTTTTTAATAAAAAAAATAAAAAAAAATAAATTCAAATATACATGTTTGTAGTCTCTACAGTGAGTAATATTTGAGTAATATAGAAAAAAAAAACCTGATTATCTTTACTATGTCCGGAGATATTCAAGGGGCGTATTTTCGTTGGGACAGCCTGTATAAATGTGTGACATGCAATTTTTAGACTTTCCGTAAATATTTAATTGTAATTCTGGCGTCTATATAATATTATGTAGCGTACGAAAGTGATACAAGAGAGGCCTTTGTACGTGAATATATTGCATTATCCGCGATATCAATCATGGGCGATTTGACTATATAATACGCCCCTTTGACGTTACACCGTATTATCATCATCGCACATTTTTATTGAAACACGAGCGCATAGGTGAAATACGAAAACGCGGAACACCGAGGGTATGGGGGCAGGGGAGGGTATGGAGGGAGGGGAGGGCGCTATTGATTTTCGAAATTGTTACAGCCTTTTGTGTGAAGTGGTTTTCGAAGCTAGCTGCTGCTGCCGGTACACTGCTGCAGTTGCCGATACACGTATTATTATTACTCGCATAAAGAACGAGCGTTTAAGTTGATTACCGCGAGCTCATTTACGTAGATCGCGCGCGCCCGCTACAGATTGCGTTAGATCGACTGACGCCGGAAACGTGTTAGCGATTTATTCACGTCGTTCGCTATGCAATGCCTATTAATATACTATAGCATTGAACGTAGCCTTTGCGATTGATTCAAACGTAATTATCGTTGTTATCATTACACGCGACACGGGATATCAATCATTATAACTATCAGCCATAATATTATACGAGTAGTAGTATATATTATAAGTGTATTGATAATATGCATTACGGCGTGTTGAAAATATTACCTACAGTCGTCGATATTGCCGCACATACAGACGCGCGGGTTGAAAACCGCAAACGAAATTGCCGTTTTTCCGATAATTTTTTCTCTCGGGTTTTTTTCAATTATTCCGAAAACCCCTTGGAAAATCAAAAAATGACATTCCCAGCGCCTACCAACTGGAGAAAATTGCCTATCCGCGGTAAAGGTGCGATTGTCTAAACTTCGGAGCAAGTTTTCTGGTAAAGAAGTCGTTAACAGGCGGAAAAAAAAATGCCAAAGCACACACCAAAGTGAACCCAATAAATCCCTCGGCGATACGCTCCAAATCTGAAATTGTTCAAATATTTGTTTGACACACTGTCGCCGTAAAATTAATTTATGAATCGTAATACGCGTAATATACTGATGAATTTACAAAAACTAACGTCGAAAAACAAAACATAATCTTATAAAATTAATAACAGACCAGATCTGTCTGTCTGTAACGTCTCTAATACGTATACAATTTAAATTTTGACGTTTAGGTTGAAATTGTAGATTCAACAAAACTAACAAAATTCAAAGAGGAGTATATTTTCGATGGTCGGCCGTATTTGGTTTTTTCTAAAAAATTGTCTCGGAAGGAAGTTACAGCCATGTTAGTTTTACATTTTTAAAATACATTTAATTCTTTAGATTCCGTTATTTGGAATTAAACTCGAATTCCAGTTTAAACGCCACGTCTAATTACATACTTAATTTTGCTATATCGTGCGTTAGTAAGACGGAGTGTGAGTATGAGATTAACCAACAAATTGTAGTTATATTCAAGTCACATTTATTTAAAACGTACTCATTGTAATAGTTACGACAGCAATGCAACTTTGTATCAGAGTGTAACCAATTTCTTGAATTTTGAACGCACAACAAAAGGCATTGATTGTTACAGCCAATTTTTATCAGATGAGTGCGATTGATGGACTCCAATAAATTATTGTAAGTCGATAGTTAATATTATTCAAACTTTAGTACATTTTTAAAATCGAACGCAGTTTTTCTACGTAATAATAATGTTGTTTAAATACAATTTTGGTTAAAACATTTGGTTTCAATAAAATTCTTGTGTAAAGCATCGTGCAAAGCATGTCCGTCTATTTCTTTATTATTTTCAGAAAAAAAAACAAAACATTACCGTTCGTTGGACAAAATGTAAACATATTAAATTATATATATCGTAAAACTTTCATAAATTTTGACATAAGTAATCATTTTTTTTTTTCTTAGAAGAACAAAAAAGCGCTATAAAATAATATTATACAAAATTAATAACCTATCATAACCTTAATACAACTCGTGTACGAAGTAATAAATACATTACTTACCGCATCATTGGATTTTATTGTTTTTTATACGCAAACAATTGTGGTAAAAATCCATATATTTTTTAAACGAGACACCGACAAAAAAAAAAAAAAATTAATCCCGACTACCATGTACATTTTTTTATATTTTACATTTGAAACGTGCACTCTGTTCGTACAACACACTACGGGATTATAATAAAACGTCTGTTGTACGTATTGAATTGTGGGCAAGTGTGTTTAATTCGTTTATCGAATTACTTCTATCGGCACACAAAGTTTTCGCGGTAATATTTAATATAATATTTATAAATATTTTTTTTTTACACGACCGAATAAATATAATAGTATTTCCGGTCGAATGAAATAATATGAAAAAATATTACCGTATTGTATAGGTTTTAATACTGCAAACAAAATAGATGAAATCCGGTTTTTACCGTATCAGGAGTAGTTTAACATATAAGTTGTATATATTGTATGATGTATACGAATATTTAATATTTATTAATAATTTTAAACTTTAACAGGGCTGAGTCAGTTTCATTTAATCTATCTATATAGTTTGAATACATGTTTGTATATTATTATCATAAAAGTAGGCGTGATTTAATAATTTCTCAATTGATTTCAAATTGTTAAATTAACCTGAAAAAGAGCAGATACTGCTGATGGATGTGCTATTGTTGTAGGCGGGAAATTGAGAAGATAAAATACTTAGAGTTATTACATTTTTTTATCTGTACGAATCGTTAAACCAATGTCTACGAAAAACGATTATTCACAGAAATTCTGTTATACATGTTTTTAAAATGCCGTGATTTGTAGGATTTTCGTCAAAATTTGGTCTTAAATAGAACAAATTAAAAAAACCTACATATTTCAATCTAAACGGTCCGTTCAGAATCTAAAAAATGAATGAATTAAAGTATTATAATAGGGCATTGTCATGCAAAACTATTGTTTAAATTTGTAAATTTATGAATATATATATATATATTAGAACTCACCATGTTTGAATTGTCTAAAAATATCAACTCTGACTCTTCTGCGTCCAGCAATACAGAAACTGACTTTTCTCCGTCTTCATCTGAAACAGAAAAAAAAACACGACCTAAATAAAATGTTCACATATATGAGTATGATATAAACTCACGATTCCGAACAAAAAGGGGAGTTTTTATTTCAATCATTAACCAATGCTCAATATTGAAAACTAGTGGTGTGTCCTTTATTATATGGCAGGTTATAGTGGATAAAATATTTGGCTGCCATGGTAAATCAATATGCCACGTTACATTATGACGGACTACTGTGGATTTTATATTTTATTGCTAAGGTAAATCAATATGTCTGCCATATTATGACGGGAAATTGTGGATTCTATAATTTGTCGCCATGGAAAATCAAAAAAAAAAAAATGTTACAGACCTCGGATTTCGTATTATAGTTGAGGTGTTCCACACGGTTTTGCTTGTGCACACTATTGACCAAAACCAATTTTTAAAAAATGATCATGCGTCTCCCCGTGTTTCCCCGTGACATCCTTATTTCTTTGAAAAGTCTATTTGACTACACTATCAGATTTCTTCGAACAATACTTTACAAATGTCTAAGTTTGCTCTACATCGACATAATATGTTTTTGTTCGATTGTAATTGATATTGACATAGGGTGTTTTAAACTAATTATTATTTATTTATTTATGATGTATGTAACTATCACGGTAACCCTTTTTTACTTTCTTATTAACGCTTGCTAGACAAATTCAACCTGACTATATTTGAAATATGCTAATAATATCGACACCTACACTGTATATTTTTTACACTTATATCGGGGGAGGAGAGAGGCATTTATAAAATGCCAAAAAGATTATCCAAACCGAAAATAAAATCGGTTTTATTAAAATTTCGTTATAAAAGAGATAAGATCTAAATTTATTCAGACACCGTTTCGTCGTTTCATACGTTAAGCAAACGTGTTTAATTAACGACTTTTGCAATTATTTACGTGAGCGCGAGTCTCCACAGAGCGGCGGCTGCGGTGAAATAAGATAATTGTTAATATCATTGTTATTATTATTCCGTTCCTCTCTCTCAGATTATTTTATTTTCACGCGTTAATACGCTTTTCCAGACAATTTAATTAAATAAAACCTTTTGAAGATTATCATTATCCAGTTCTAACCTTGACTCTATGGGCGTGTTGTTTATACCTAGAATATTGCACATTGCACAGTTTGCACCACTCGGGTGAATGTTATGGAAAATTAAAATTAATTTGGTATAGATCTCGAACGACTTTATTCCAGAACGTTTATTGGTGTTTACAAAATTATGTTATTCTTTTAGATTCCGAGTGGAGCCTAGTGTAACGAAAAAAAAAAAATCCACCGATTGTGTACTCCCCTTCACCGACGCATTTCCCGCGAATTGCCGTTGCAACATTATTATTAACCCGTTTTTAAGCGCGTACGCCCACCATAAGCATTTTTTGCGCATAATATAATATTCTATAGTATTTTTCGCAGACAAACCCGGGCCAAAAATTAATAAATAACAAATATCGCCAACGTGTTTTGATGGGGAAATATTACACACAACACGGAATGATAATAATTTATTATAATATTATGACGGCGGCAAGTGAGTACACGCGATTTCAATACGATCGACTGGCCATCGCACTGACACAACATTGTAATAAAATAAAAAAATAATTGCGCACCGTTGCATGCGGCACGATATCGGAGTCCGGTGAGCTTTTTCAGCACGTGTCAACGATTTGAATTGTTATTATTGCTATTTCACGGGCAGACGATGTCGTTGCGCCGACAATACTGTCTTTTCCGCGGCGATTCGGTTATTCATTCGCCGTCGCCGCCGTAGTCTCCATTTCCCGACACTCACTTATTCACACGGGTCGCTGACATTGAAGTATACTAATATCTATTGACATTACTAATATATACTAATTGGTATAACAACTGCTGCGCCCAGAATCGTTTTTTCCGTTTGCAGTGGTCCGTCGTTGCATATGGTACATAAACGAAATTACATTTTAATGTATGCTACCTTATTAACGACCCGCGTGACCACGTACAACAGTGGCATAACCATGGGCAGTGTAAACTTTTTCAGAAAAACGCCGATAAAAACGCTGATATTTCATATTCGATTTGTTTTCGAAAATTTCCAACGGGCAGCACGCACATGGTTTGTTTAAAAGACCACCTAGAATAGATTGATGCGTAGATAATAGACATTTACGATAAATCAATACTTCAGTATAGATATAGTGAGTAATATGTTGGTATGGGTAACCGAAGTAAACGGAAGACGAGTATTATTTCGGAAATACAATGTACCAAGAAAAAAAAAACCACACAAATAATAACTCTTCAACGATTAAAAATAAACCAAAATCGAATTCATATTCAATCTTCACGGGACATTATTAATTTATTATTAAAAACCCACTCTGTATAACCACTACTAAAGTTATTACGATTTCATTGTAAATAAATGAAATTATAACGCCGTTACCCTACCGTCGTTGAAGTTCTCCTCGATTATCGTTACAGTCAAAAGTCGTTTACGGCTTACATTTTCCCGTTGTTTTGTATACCTATAGTAAAATGTCATTTAGGACCGTTTTTTTTTTTATTTTTTTCAAAAATTCATATTAAAATAAAAGAATATTAAAACTTTAAAAGCGATTTTTCAAGGCGTGTCGGTGTTATTTTTTTTCGGTATATTACCTACCTACCATAACAAATTAAACGCTATTCACTCTCTTTCTCTATTTATAATTTTATAATATAAAAAAATATGTATTATAGGTATATAATAAGAAATGCATGAAAATAATCATTTTGATAAGGTCGTAGGTAATGGTATTTTATAGTAGGGTCACGATGAGAACGAAATAAATAATCTAAAAATTGAAAACGATTTTGTGTACTTATGACACAGCGAGTATAAAACTATTAGGAAATTAAAATTTAACGTTTGATGAAAATTACAGATAAAATATCCGTTTTTAGTGCATCGAACGAGGAAATGGAAAAAAAAATCTTCTTTAAAAGTACATATACTAACCATCCGTGTTCAATTATTTGTCGATACATTTTCCGGATTTGTTAAAAAGGTTTCCCTAGGGTAATAAACATCCTATAGTACCTGTATTATATAAATAATAGCTTTTTTTCTTTTTCTTCGGGATCTAAAATAGGATAGTTGTTTTCTGGTAGGTAGGCACTTCGTACTATGTTGTACTGTTGATATTCAATGTTAAGGATTTTTTTCTGCACATTTCGCGAAACGTATTATTATATTTTGTAGGTAGGTATAGAGTATTATTTGATTTGAATTATTCGCCAACGACGTGAGGATAATGATAACATAAAGTTTTGTCGAAATATTGTTTAAGAATTTATTATACTTTCAAAATATTCGCGAAAACAGACTGGAAAATGTGATAACCGTGTAATATACAAAGGTGTCTATAATATTTTTCATTGAATATTTATGTAAGAAAAAACTTGGCTGTTCAGTATAGTCTATGTAGTCTTGGCGAAGAAAGTTTTTGGTGAAAAACTATTCGCTATAGCATAATAATATATTTAAAATTGTTCGAGTCCTCAAAGCAGTGGTGCCGAAATATTCTTTTGTATGTGTGGCAATAAACATTAATTCATTCCCACCTACCTTTACACGGTATTAAGCGTATTTCGTGAGGGGCGTAGCCCCCACACCAACTACCAAATTCCGAAAATATAAAATATTATTTTTACAATTATAATGTTATTTACTGAATAATGTATACATATCTGAATTATTTAATATTTTAATGCACGAATACTTAAATTTATGTACATAGGTACTTACATTTTAATTAGCATGGAAATTATTGACATTTGACAGGAATATGCTTTTACTATTTATTTATTTTAGGTTCTGAGCATAGCGAGGAACCTAATGGTTTTAGAGTTTAACTACGATGTGTGTTTTTGTATTATTATTGTTATTGTTTCTTTTGTGTGCCTGTAAACAACTTTTCTACTGAAAATCTTGATCCGATGTGTAGGGTATAACATTTTGTCTGAAAGGTGATTTTGTCTAATAAGTAAATTAAAGACGTACATTTTTAAATTTTCTTAGGGGTTTTTGAAATAATTTGGAAAAACCCGACAGACCTAAATTATAGGTAAAACGGAAAATATTGACACTGCGCCACGGCGTTATCGATTTCATTATTTCAAATTTGTATACAGTATATTTTCTACCAGAAAAATTGTTCCAATAGAAAAATTACAAGTGACATTTTTTGTTTAATTCTTGATTAGGTTGGTGAATTAGATAGTTTTTTCATTTTCCGTGTAGTTATTTTAATAAGTGAGCAAAACAAAAAAAAAAAAAAAAAACATAGAAAGAAGGAGACAATCTACGGAAATAATGCTTTTATTATTTTCAATTTCCTTTTTTTTGTTGTGATTCAGTTAGGAATATTCGTAGCAACTTGAAGTTTGGACAAAGAACGTATATTTACTTAATCTAAAAGTAGTAACATATCAAAACATTTTTCTTAGAGCTATTTATAAATGTTATAATTTTGGTAATATTTTACGTAATAATTTGGTATACGTACTCTTTTGATACAATTGTTAGACCAAACAGAAATGCTTGAAAATTTGACAATAGGTCTAATTTAAGTTATACTCGGTGGTTAAAAATAAATAAAGTGTAATGTAGTATATTTGTTTTTATAAGTTTTAAAATCATATTTTTACGAAAATCGTAAATATCACCTACGGTCTTTCGAAACATGTATAACCGTACTCTGCTTAGAATCGTTTTTGGTTAGCAATAATTAATTATTACGCACAGACATACATTAAATTTCCTTTTTATATCCCATCTTTCCAACTTCTTACCTACTTCAATGGCCCACACATCTTGCGAAGTATATCCGTCTTTTTCAATATGAAATATATACGTTCAATGTTCATTGTTTTTCGTTTGATTAGCATAATATTTGTATCTTCTGAATGCATATAAAATCATATTATTCTTTTGCTACAAAAATGTATAATCTCGGATATAACCGAAATTAGTTAAATAATAACAATACTATTGTGTATATGTTTTCATTCTGTATAGTCTGCTTACAATACCGTGAACTAGCTGTAGCCGCTGTTGTAGATTTAGAAATGTATTACATACTATTGGTTATTTATCGATAAACCATTAATTAAATAGTTATAGTTATAGTTATTTGCTTTGCTAATGCAGTCACACAGTACACGTCATGTTACGTTATTTGTAATATTATGTCTACGGTTCCTTACATTAATTGTAAAATGTGTAATGTTTTATACTAAACTACCCGTGATAGGTGGTATACCCACCCCTTAAATTAGGTGTGGCAGCCGCCACACTTAATATATACGTTCGGCGCCACTGTCCCAAAGTATGTATTTTAGCTCGTCACGTTATACCGAACCGTTATTTAATTCGGTTAAAGGACTTCGCACTAACATTTGTTTCTCTGTCTGTCTCGCACGTAATATAACAATGAAGGTATTTGTTTAACGTTTATGAGGACGTCTTTTAGAAAATTAGAAACAAATTAACAACGCTCTTTTCTCAATTCTATTTTATTCGAACCCAACATTTTGGCTTTTTTTCGTTTATTTTTAACAGTATATTGGAATAGTGTTTTCTTTTTCAAACAACATAGGTACATAAAATATGTATTTTTATCAGAAATTCTTAAGTTGGTTGAAAATATGGTTTTTAAATAGATATTTAAATGTTTAAATGACATGCTGTTCAAAATAAGAAGATTATATTGCGTATGCACATACTGAAAAAGTTAAACATTTTAAATTTAGTCTTATGTATTTAGGTACCCCTATCACATTCCAAAAACAGAATTCAAGTCCAAGTAAATATCTAGTGTTACTTAAGAAACGTCAACACACTCTATATAAGTACCTCCAAATATATTATATTGTGTTTTTGTATTTTTCAAAGAAAAACGGGCGTTGAAATCATGTATAGGAAAGAGAAGTGTAGTCGCTTGCAGACGTGAAAACACTCAAAAGTGGATTCAAACCCATTTTCGAGTATACGGAGTAACTGCAATGGATCATCGGAACTTTTGCGTTCAATTCACGAAGGGCAAATAAAAAAAGTCAACATGCTCTTTTAAATTAAAAATAACTACGAAAAATGTTCGATCCTACTGGTTATTTGTTTATACCAGACAGAGCAGTAAACCGTCAATAAACATGAACTAAAACGTACTAAAATATCACATTGACCCAATAACAAGATTATAATATATTATTAATTAGTTTTGTGAACTCGACTTTTTTGTAGAAAAATAGTACGCAAATTGTTGTGATTTTCACGTTTTTCGTTAAAATTGGGATATTAAATACTTTTCAAAAATATTGCTCTCAATTTTCTTTTCCTATTTTTTTGACCACCAGTTGTATAATGATGATTCTCGTGTAAAATTTTTAAGGATTCTTTCTTGACTAAAACAATTTTATCTACATAAAACAAAAAAAAAGAAACAAAAATAAAAAATAAAACAAAAATTTCCAATGGCTATAAATACCTCAAAAATTGCCAGAATAATTTGAAAATTTACCACATCACAAAAAACTAATATAAGTATTCGGTATAAATGTTAGAACTTTTACTGAATTTCAACAAAACCCATTATTGTGTAATTATTATTCCTCTTTCTTTACTTTGTTTCCATATTATTAAAAAACAACTGTGAACAACAGAGCTCTACCACTAAAGCCGAATTCCCCCCTCCCTCCCTATGTTTTATAATATCAATCGTAATAATAAATAACCGAATACTATAATATTATTAAAGTAATAATACAAAAACTAAATTTCTACTAAAAAAAAAAAAAAATTGTAATATTTGATTATAAAAATGGTAGGAGTAAGAGTTAAAATGTTGAAGGACCAAAGTGGCACATCATTGATATTAATGTTATGCGTACATAATTTCACCACCTTTGCTTCATTAGGGGTGTTTTCATGTATAAAAATACAGCTTCCTGCAATGGCACATTAAAATTATTCATATTTATATTCAACTCAACTTTAATTACATCAATCCACCTACAGAACCACTCAAATTGCCAAGTTTGAGTTTTCCATTCGATTCAGAGGGAACCGGTAGAATTGTTGAAAAATACCGAGAAATATTTGTATACGATTGGTACAAGACAGTACAATAGTTTCTACTGAAATTCGGGAGGAAATTTTACGAAAACTAAACACAAAAAAAATCATTTTATTAAAAACCTTATCTATCTATCAGTTGTATTTGGAGCAATATTTTGATAGGTAAATTGTTTACAAACAGAACAAAACCACACATCATTGTATAACCAGTTAAGTACTTGCTACATTCTGAATATAAAAATAAATATCATCACCTGACCGATTAAATGTCGTGGGTTTACTGCGTCTATTTCTTATCACGGAGGTCGTTCGAAACTCCTCGGTAGATGAATGACGGAGTGGGGGAAGGGAGAAGAGGGCAACAGACCGTTTAATGTTCTGTGGGAAAATCACGGGAACGCCACCGGGGAAGACGAAGGCCGGCATAAGTCGCCGTATCCTCCCCTCGTATTGAAAACCATGTACCCTTTTCGCCCGAAATTGACAATGTCCACTCTCTCCTCGACTTGGTAAACAATACGTTCGGCCATAGACGACCTTTTAACAAGGTTTATTTACCCTATCGTCTGTCACTAATAAAAGGTCGGCTTATCAGTAATATAATTTTATGTAAAGTAATTGTTGTTAGTTTGGTTTCCGAACCGGAAAAGCTGTAACAAACAAACATCGCAATAGAGGGTAAAATATCAAGTGACAAACCGAAAAAAAATGTATTGTTATGTTTAAAAAAAAAAATCATCTTCACTGTTGATTTAACTTTTTTAGCTCATTTTTTTTCCCTATCCTCATATATTGTTACTTTTTAGGCAGTAAAAAGACACCATCATAAGCTTCTTTTAATTATTCGTCATTATTTTAATATTTATTTATAATGTCTCTGTTTGCATTTAAATTATTCATAATATTCTATATTATATAACTATACACAAGCACACGGCTAAGAACCTAAGGTACGACAATTAGTATTACATGTCATCATTTATTTTTCGTATTAACTTTTTAGCTACGCACATATGAATGTGAGACGTCGTTAACGCACGAAACTCGGTTCCAATATACTGCGGTATTTTTTATATTACACTCGAACCGCAAAGGCAATAATCATAATATATTCGTTTTATTCGATCTAATTTGAATAATTTGATGGCAATTCTTTTCATTCCGACTGTGTGAAACTCCTAAAAATTGAGTCTCCTAATATTATTTGTAAACTAAAAGCTCAGAAACTGACAGTAGAATAACTGTATTGTTATTATTGTGTATCACTAAAAAATAACTCGCATTTTTACATATCTAATAAAGTTAAAAAGAAAAGAAACATAATTTTTAAATTCTGAGTGTAACGAAAAAGCTTTAATTTCTAAGTTTTTCTTTTGTTGAGTAAAAATACCTCAAATGGTTCAAATCGTATCTTTAATATCGAACATTTCTCAACCACTGCAGTGGTCCTTTATTCAAACATTTTTTTTTATATTCCCAATTGTGTTTTATAAAAAATTAAAAAACTTGAAAACTAATGTAATTATATTGGTTGTATTTTTGTTAATTTAAAAGTTATCTTATTAGTTTAGTAACGCTCCGCTCAGTATCGTTTTTTGATTACAATGATTTATTATTCTTTTCAATACATAAACAATGAACTAAATTACATTTTACGTCATATACTTGCCAAAACCTGTCATCTAAGACAATTGTTATGATGAGTGTTTGATATAAAGTGCCATTAGACCGAAAATCCGCATCTTATAAGGTACGACGTGACGAAATTGGAGCATTTTTACTAAATGAAAAAACGTTTTCCAAGAAAAAAAATGTATGCATCATTATAAAGCTATAATAACTTCTTCGCTATACTCAAAATCGAAAAGTGATTATTTTACATTTTGATTCCGACAAATAATTTCAGTGTGTCGATAACAACGTGTTGTACCTACCGGGATTTTAATAACAGCTTGAGAACGCGGATTTTATTTTTCTCTTTTTATGGTCTCCCTCCATGTCTTGCGTAAGCGTTACGAGTTTTTTTTTCATCGCAACGCGATCTTTTGTGTTATAACCGAACGCGCGGAAAATAAAAACAGGTAATTATTTTGTCGGGCGAACAAATACCGAAATGCATTCTGACGAATTATATCCGATCGATAATCTCATTTTATTTTATTGCTAGGCGTATTAGCTTTTTATAAAGTTCAATTATTTTAAAAGTATACTCCCATTCCGAGCGTCCGTGCCGTTTGGATTCGTAAAGGGTTTTAGACTATTACTTTTTGATAATATAATAATATAGTATGCTAAAAGTGAGAACATATTCGTTTGATGGAGTTTTATTTTTCGTTAATTTCGACAATTTTACAGTTTATCAGGAATACAATTGTGCATTGCGGTTAAGTAATTTTTATGTTTACATCAATTTAATGGCACCTAAATGTATACCATCGGGAGATTTGAAACGATTTGTGTCTATTTGATTACGGGCGGTCATTGTTTTTACAGTGTATCAATTTTGTTTAAAACAGTTTCTCACAAACCACGATGGTTGGTGAGAAACCATTCCATTTTCGGTTTCTTTCCACGTTGATAGATTTAAGCAGTCTCGTTGATCCGATAGTTGTATCTTTTAATACGCTATTTTATAGCTGTAAAATAACGGCCAAGATTGCGGCCGAACGAGTCTTATACATTTTTATATTTTATTTGCAATGTCAAACCGGAGTTCATCGATTCATCGTCAGTCAAATATTTTATACTTAATATTTGTTTGAGTGAATTGGCGAACCGAGTAATCTATACGGATTTAATACTATTCTTTTGTAATTTTTTTTTGAAAGCGACCGTAGACGCGTAGACATTTTTAGAGTCTGAAGGGAGCGAAGAATTTATTGGTTTTATAATGCTGTTAATTTTTTATAGTGTGTACCAAAGTAATTCTACCAGAAATCTAGACCCGAAGTATCAAATATAACACCTTTTCTAAAAGAGAATTTTCCCGGGGTGGTACTTTAAAGAAGTAATTTTTTATTTTCCCAGCAGTTTTCCCAATAAATGGGAAAAAGTAGGAAAAAACGTAGGAAAAATGGGGAAATTTATGAAAATAATACTTTTATTATTTTCAATTTTGTTTCTTTGCTATAATTCAGTTCAAAATATTTGTAGATACTTGAAATCTTGACGGAAACCTTATATGCATTTAACATTTTCTTTAATAATATTTCTTTATTATTGTATTTATTTTTCCGTTTTACTCACGTTTTTCCCGGTTTTTCCCATTTATTGTGAAAATTCCCGGGAAAATTGAAAAATGTCCTCTTTAAAGTTCCTCCCTAATCAAATTTCTTAATTGAAAAATTTCTTTTATTGTAAATAGAAGCAAAGTTGCTAGTAGAATATGTGTTCACAAATAACAAAAAATTTTTTTAAAAATAAACATCATTGTAAAATCAATATTATGTTACTCGCTCCACTCAGAATCTGAAAATCGAAATGTATATTAATGAGATTCATTTTTGAATACTATATAATTCGTAGAATATCATTATTATTGACCCGATTTTCGTTTTCAAAATGTGGCTTTATAAATAAATAAAAACACGGTAAAAAGTTAATTAATTTACTGTAATACAAAGTTTTTTTTTTTTATTCAAGTACCTTTTTATTAATAATTAAAGTCAAAACGTAAAATATAAATTTATTTACGGATGAATTAACCTATAGGTAGGTGGGTAATAATTAATATTCAAATAATTTCGTTTAATTAATTTTTTAGCTTTAAAAACGTATTTATTAAAATCATTGTACGCATAAACAATATCAGAATAGGTAGCGTATAAAATTAAAAATAAAACCAGCTGAAAGAACAATGTATTATAATATAAGTGATCTCGTTAGAAAATAATAATTATAACGAAAAATAAAAATGGCGCAATTAATTGCGCGGGTGAAATAAAAAAAACGACTAGTTATTTAGGTAGGTACCTAATTAATATTATATTATATTTCTTTTAGAAAAAAAAAATAATAAATAAAAAAATAAACGGCATTTTGCAAAAATAATAATTACCTATACAGCCGTATTTTAACGCTTATGTTTGATTCACCACAGTATCGGACTAAAATGTACAAAACCGCTTACAATAAACGATCGTCTGCACCGGAATCATTCATCATGCCCTAGCCAACAGTTTATTGATGAGCAGATACCGCAACTCATTCCGCGGCTCCCTATCCATAGATAGTAAAGAAATGGACGGGCCAATCCTATTGTACCCGAACCGCGATTACAATGAACTAAAGAAATTCTCAGAGAGCCGTTGTTCGAATATGATAAGGATAAATAATGACGGACCGAAAGCGTAATTCCTATACTTGTACAATTTTAAAATATTTAAATCTGTAATATTTGATTACTAAATACTGCTATATTTAATTGTAATGTTGCTTCGTCAGGAGCCAAGGACAACTGACGAATCGGACGGAGGAAATTAATTGAAAATAAATCCCGATTCGCTATGCAAAACCACGTTCGTCGTTCAAGTAGTATTTTATTTCGCGGGGCACTGTGTTTAATGTATTAATATGCGACCGGGCCGTATTTCCGTATTTTTCTAATCGTTTTTCAAACGAATGCCGTTCATCGGTTCATCTCATCTGTGACGGAAGAGTTACAAACACGGTTAAACAATATTTTGCAATGGTTTCCGGAATCATGGTTTTCGACAAACAAAGTTGAAGAAATTTAAAACAACGAAACGTTAAACGTCACCGGAAATATTTAACGGTTTTCTTATACGTTATTTCCAGGATTTTCATTCAATAGACGAAAACGACTTGGGAAATTGAAACGAAAAACCACCTCAACGCTATACTAAATTTAAAACGGTAAAAAAAAAAGGCCTCTTGTTATTTTTTGAATGGATCTAGATTTCCGGTGAAAAATTACGCGCAGAAAGAAAAAAAAAAATTAAAAAAAAAACTGAAAACACGTTCGAACGGGAAACGATTCAAAGATAACATCGTAATTGCATTATATTATTTATATATCATAATACAATGAATATTGAAGTACAAATCGCGAAAGTGTATGGACGGTTTTTAAAAACTTTGCAATCGCGTACAATAAACCGCGATAGAATAATAATAATAATAATAATAAAAACAATTCTGCAAACCTCTGAAAAGCGTTTAAACGACAAAGTGTAGATGTGCAGAATATATTGTTGCCAGGCGACGACGTATTTATTAAACACGCGCCCATCATAATTTTACACGTTTATAAAAAGTTTACGTATGAAATTTTTATTGCTTGAAATATGATATTTATATCGAACCGAATAAAATATACATTTAAACTTTGATCCGGTTTACTGCTACGACAATAATAACAACAATAATAATAATAATAGTAAAAACGTCCGAACAATTTTTTTATACAGCCCGCAATGGCCGCACACGCCGCTCTCCTTGGTCGGCGGGAATTACGCGGGGTTAAAATACGATATCCGATATAATAATAACAGACGTCGTTGTAAAACCAACACATTCCCCGATCCGCTCGGAGTTTTAAAAAAACTATGTTGACGCGCGCAAACGGTATACGTAAAACAAATGTCATTGATGTTATTTCGATTTTTGTATCGTACGGCGTTTGTGAACACCACCGTTCGGCGAGAGACGGTTTTTCCGGCGAACGTCTTGCGACTGTTCGGCATTCGGAATCGAGCGGGTCCTTTTTTTTTTATTCTACGCGCGTGCGACACGACGCGAATCGGCCCCGGCGACAATAGCGTACGCATGTTGCCTATAGACGCTCTTGGGGGTGGGGGGGGGCTTAACCGAATTTCAATGTCGCGCGCTCGAGAAGTTCCAAAATGGGGACAACGTTCGCGTTTCCGACAATAATTGTACACGGTACTTGGCGCCGGTACGTGTCCGTACGGCACGGTGTAATACTAAAGTAATAATAAAGAAAATACGCCCGCCACTCGACGGTAATAATACAACACCCGGTCGGCACGCGAAAGGACAGTCTACGAGAAACGCGTCACGACGGGTTTGTCCGAACCGCTGTGGTGTTCCGCGTCAACGCACACCGGGACCCGGTCGAAAAAACCGCCGCGGACGCCGACTGTAACGATAATACGGACGGAACCGGGAGGCGGGGAATTTTTCGCAAAAGCATTTCTTTGCGATTTTTTTTTTTTTCATTTTTCGCGGTCAGTTTCCCGCGACGCGCCGCGTGAAACGTTTTCCGTGAAACACATGGCGGGACGCCGCGTCAGACGCTCAATCGGGTCGGAGCCGGTCCGCGCTAATACGTTTGGCGAGAACAATATTACGACGGGCGGTAGACGGCGGTAGCGCGCCGCGTCCGGCGACTTTGCGCGTGGCCGCGACTCTCCGGAATGGCGGCAATTACAGTTTCGAGGAACAATCAATGTCAACTGACAATAATATTAATTAAATCCAAACTTCTCGAAGACTCGACCTTTGCCCCACCGTGTTATTAAACGCCGTCGCCGGTGCTCTTTCGATCAGCGCGGATTTTTTAATTTTAATTTTAAATTTTTTTTTTTTTTTTTTCTAAGTAGAACGGCAAAAAAGGAATGTTTAATGATATCAACATTATTACGTATATTTACCGGTAGAAAGGCGGTCGCTGCCCGCGCCAGGCATCTCGGGACTCGGGCAAATTAATTACGTACCCAACTGACGTCCGTGATGGGGAAAAATTAATAAATGCCAACGTCAGCGCTAAAACGAAACGCGCGTACGTAGGTAATATTCATATTATAATATACAAATATATTAATAAGATACGCGAAGCACTCGCCCCGACCGCCCCTCTCCCGTAATTAAAAAAAACACAGCGCGACTTTGCAAAATAATTCTATTCAACCGTATTCCGATTATTGTTAAACAATTTCGGCGATCCGATGGAAAGCGTTGCGAAATTTGTTAAACGTTAAGTTTATATTGTAGCGATAAGTATAATACGTGTCCGTCACTACGATTCGTATGAAACAAAAACCAAAAAAAAAAAAAAAACAAAAAAAGGAACCCGACATTGATTTTCGGACGCGAGCATTAACCGTGTAAAAACTACTAGGTCGATATTTAGAATTTTTGTTTTACACATATCCTTACGGTACCGCGGTGTTTATAGGCATCAACAATAAAATATAAACAGTTGTTGGTTTGAAACGCGCCGCCGTAACACATCATCACGCACATGGCGACCCGAAAAAAACGCTTCGCGAGACAATCCCCGGGTCCCACTATAATGTTATGAGCAATATATTGTTCACCGAAATTATCCGCAACTAAACAATTGTAATTAAAATAATATTAGAAGTGTTTAGGTACTCGCGGGCCGATTAAAAACGAACAGCGGTCGTGTACCCGTGTACCACAAAGTGAATTATAACGCTTCAAAAACCTTTCGGGTCGAAAGGGCAAAAGATGAATAGTTTTAAACTTCTTTTTTTTTTTTTTTCTTTTTTTTGTTCCCGTTCGACTATTTTCACTTGATAATAATATTCGGAAACGGTCGCGATATTATGCGCGCACGTATTATTATTATTATTTTTATTATTATCATCGCTGTCGTCGTCGTCGTCGTCAAATAGTGCGTGACGCGTACCGGAGTGTAAATATTCAATTTCCCGCCCGTCGTCGCTTTGTCGTCACGTCGTTGGCTTTAAACGATTGTTTTAAAAGGACGCGTGGCGCAATATTCAATAATAAACGATAATAAACGATAATAATAATAATAATAGTACACAATAATATTCTGATTATACGGTCCGGAAACACGACGGACCGCGGTACAAAAGAACGGTGGCCATGATTACTGTGGGTTGGGTCGCCGCGCGCGTCCGGCAGACAGGTGAGCCCGCCGACCGATCGTCCGGGACGCAGAACCCCCTCGTACACGGCCGCGGTCGCGCGGTTCGGTTGGCTATAACGCCAACGCGGTACGTACCTCGATATTTTCTTTTTTTTCTTCTTCTTCATTTATACGCCAAGGGTCGGTTCGGAATCCAATTCGCTGGAAACTGTTTAAATATAACGAAACGGTTGTTTTGTTATTACGTTACGGTAAAAACGTGTTGATACTTGCCCATCTATGTGTTTATCATTCAACAAACGCGACGCGCACAATGTTCTAATACGTATTGTAGTGCGTACTGTAGTGTATTACGCGGTTAGCGGGATTCGCGGTTACTGTTTCGCGATAAACACAACTCGTGCGTTGACAGTGACAAGGCGTTTTATCTGTTATTCCGTGATGTTATTTGGCGAATAATAATTGTCCGATTATTACGCGCGTTACATACGTATTTTTGCACTTGTATCATACGCGACCAACAGTGAAACTTACTCATACGGGCACCCGTTGTAGCCACTTTATATGTTGTGAAGTGTTGTCAATATTTGAAAATTATTAGTTATATACCTAACAATTCACAATATATATACTTAATATAAATTATGATGACAAAACGGTTTCTCGGAAAAAAAAAAAAAAAAACCCCACCTGTATCTAACTGACTATGTATAGAGCCTATATAACGTAAAGTTATACATCATATTAAGATTATGGTTAATATGGTTAATGGTGTGTGCAAATCTGAGTGAAATATGGACCGTAAATGATTATCTAGCACCGTGAGCATCAGGAGCCCGCCATATGTTTAAATCTAGTGATGCAATATCAAAAAATGTTGAACCACTGGTTAATTCAATAGTAAATTAACCTGAATGGGCAACTCTTCTAGTGTACAAACTAGGCTCAGTAGTGGATCCAGAATTTAAATTTTTTAAAGCAAGGGCACATTATTTATATTTTCACCATATAAATTATAAATCATAAAAATCAATATAAAATATATACGTAAAAAACTGTAGTTCATTGACAGGGGGACGCGTGCCCCTAGGCTCCACCATTGGATCCACCTTTGACTAGACAATCAGGGACGTTGTTTACTTTCATTTACATTTTAATAACACTAAAATATCAACTATATAACAAAATGCACTTGTTGTAAAGACCGACGGTGATTATAAACACGTAGAATGGCCTAAGAACTGATGTTGAAGAAATCAAGAGGGCGTTACAATACCCGATGACCTTTTTTTTTGTAAACCGGTTCTCCCTTAAATTCTTGCATACTATACAAAAAAAAAAAAAAAAATTGACTCCATTATTATGGTCACTGATATATAGAGATACAAGTTTCTTGGAAGAAATCGATTTAAAAAAATAAATAGTTTTTTTGCGCTCCTCACGCCCGATAGATAGGCTTCAGCATTTTTAGTCTATTGGTTAACCAGGCCCTGATAATGGCGTAATATACCTACAAGAGGCTGTGATTTTTTTTTCATGTGTTCACAGTTTTCCAATGCACACCCACCAAAATCACCGCATAGAATTGCTTTTGAGCCTTTGGTACTCCGAGATTTCAAACAGTTCAAACTTGTCAAATACAATTTCAGCATTCATGTACGTAAAAAATGCATTTTTGTCTTATATTATTTCTCTTCTGATTTAAAGCTATACGCACATGACGTATATATTGAATTATACGTGATCTATTAAAAGTTGGTTGAGTATGGCTTACGTTAATTTTTAAACTGTGAATATGTAAGACATATTATTTTAAAATAAATACGAGAACATGGAACAATAATATATAAAATATACTTAATCTAAATTACATTCAACCGTCATTTACAATTGAATATTTATAAACATTTACAAAAAATAAAAACAGTTATTTATCAAATCGAAACTATTTAAATTCAATTTCAAATAAATTTGTGTGTAGACCCGTAAACTCAGCCACAATTATACGTTGTGCAATCATGGAATAAATCTAGGAAAGAAATTCTGAAAAAGAAAAAAAAGAATTCTGTTGTACTCTGGTACATGGTTTTATTTATTATTTATCGTATCACTGTAGAGAACCAAAATAAAATTGACTTACAACTATAGTAAATTAAGAAAATAATTTAAAAAATGCATACTAGAATTCTAATGTTTTAAATAATAAAAGAATAAAAAAAATAATATCAACGGCACGTAGTAGTATTTCCAAGTGGCAACCATCTAAGAACTAACTGCGCCCGACGTTGCTTAACTCCAGCGATCGGACGACAACTGGTGTATTCACTGTGATATGGTTGATATGTGGCGAAGAATTTTGATGAATAAGTACTAAGTAAAAGAATATAGGCAGAGCAGTCTATTACTGTGTCGATAATGTCGATAAATCGAAATTGTCTATTGATCCGAATTATCGGTTATTTTAAGACCCGTTTCAATATCTTGCCATAGGTACTTACTTCAATCGTTTTAAAATAAAAAACCGCTGTCAAGATTCAGGCATTAATCAATTAAATTACTTAATAAACACAAAACATGAATTATAAGAAAATATACGATTTGCATATTATAAAATATGGCATTCACGCCTTTATAATTAATTTCAAACATGCTTAATATTATTGCATACTATTAATGGCACACGCTAATAGTTCGTTGGTTAATCCACATTTATCTCATAATATACGGTAGTTTCCCTAAATGGTTATTTAAAATTGTATAAAGTACCCCGTACGCGACCTACGCCCTCTATCATTGAATAAACTTGCCTATAATGCGTATAATATACAAAACGGTCAAAACGTGTACAAAGCATAATAACCGTGATATAGAGTGCAGCACTTTGTTAAATACTTTGTTTTTAAACTTCGATCATTTTTAACTAAAAACAAAATGCCAAAAAGACTAACGGAACGTAAAAGCGGACAGACTAAAATTGAGTTTGCTGTTCAACTGTGTAGGTAAGCAGATAGACTGTTGGACCTGTAAAATATGAGATCGTCGGTTAATCGATAGATAAAATTCGAACTACAGGTTTTTGGTTTATAATACGTTGTATATGAGGTGCCCGCAATTAATTTTATAACCGACTAAGCAAATTAAACAGAACATATTGTATTTAAAATGTAAAAACGCCAGAAAAAAAACCCAGAAAGAATGGACAATTTTTATACCAGAAGACTTGCTCCGATATTTACGTGCAGCATCTTTTCCGAAAGGAAATTGGTCTTGGGAGGTACTTTAAAGAGGTCGTTTTTCGATTTTCTCCGGAGTTTTCTCGGCAAACGTGAAAAACTGGGAATAATCGGTACAACATTAAACAAATATTATTAAAGAATATACATATATATATATATATATATATTGTTGAAAAAGCATCACTATCAACTGGATTCCGTTCAGAATCGTTTTCCCGTAAGCAATGGTTTATCGTCGCTCGCGGGTATACGCACAATCACCTATAACGGTGGCTGCGCCCGTCCCCGTTGTCCTGGGACGTTTTTCGTAATAACGAATATCGTAATATTATGCATTATTCGTTATTATTTTATCGGTTCAACGGGAAATCTCGCGGGCGCGAAATCGAAAAAAACAAAACACTCGCCACGTATGTGTACTCGATACGATCATACACCGTTTCATATGAAATACATTTGATACTTTTATCGCGGTCGGTAAATCCGCGAATACCTAGGTAGTGTGTTTCCGACGGCGACGGTAATATCGTGTTACGCGCGTTGTTTTATTTCGCTTAATGCGGCCGTACGCCCCGGTCGCGTTACGGTGTACTCTCTGTCGGCGTTTACTTCGTCCGCGGTCGCAAAATCGATACGGAACGTATGGAGTGTACGTATGTTTAAACACGGCAGTCGCGGTACCGGATATTTACAATACACATTCAACGGCCGAAAGGGAAATTCGCGTTTCTACACGGCGGGAAAATTGCAATTCCGCAGGAACCGTTAAAAAACGACAACTCGCGCTGTGCGCCGGGCTCGCGCCGACGACCGGACGCCAGACGACGGTTGTTGTTGTTGTTGTTGTTGTTCCGCTTTTACCCGAATATCATACCCGTGTGGGTGCGCGCGCGTTTCGAGCCCGAGCAAAACGAACGGCCGCGCGTTTTAAATCCGCCGCCAATAAATCAGATAGACCGCCTTTAGATACCGTGTTATTATGTAAGCAGGTATATTGTGTTTTTTTTTTCTCTTTCGCTTTCTAAAGGATACACGCAGTTCATGAATGGTTCGGGCCAAATAAAACGTAAAGCCGGAAAATATATCGTTTTATTTTTCTATTTTCCGCGGAGGTAACGCGCAGATCACCCTCCGTATTTTATCCACCGACTGCTATGGATCCGCGTGCGTCATCGTGATAATAATAAACCTTCACATACCGGCCGGCCTCGATTTTTTTTTTTTTTTCGTTAAATACAGAGTGTCCTACAGTGTTATATGAACGTTATATAACTCTATCATTATTTATTATTTTTCTTTTTTTTTTCTTTTTTTTTTTTCAATCGAATAACGCGTTACGCGATAAAGAATCACAATTTGTACGGCAACTCCTTATTTTTTTTTTTTATTGACAATTAATCGGTTTCGCGCCAATTTGCTAGAAATAATAACGGCTGTTACCCGGTCGCCGATTGATTAGATATAAATGCACGGTACATTCAAATTTTTAAAATGATACATTTTTTACAAAACGGCTATTTCGAAAAGTGAAAAACAAAGTTATTTTTTGTCAGTGATTACGTGACGGAAATAATGATGACTTTTCCCTGCATATGTGTCCTACTGGCCCAAAACCCGATTGAAAAAATGAAAAAAAAAATAATAATATAAAATAACGATCATAGGTTAACATCATTAGTTACATAACGTTTATATAACATTTTAGGACAGCCTGTATATATATATATATTTCTTAAATGGGGTTGGTAATGGTGTACATTTTAGAAATATAAGCCGGAGAAAATCGCAGGAATTGCGTTTGGTAGGATTAAATTTTGAAAACGGATTATATGATTCTCTAGACGCTCTCTAGGAGAATATGTTGGAAGTAGATAATTGAGTAATTATTTCGCTGGAAATCCTAAACAAATTTTATTGTATTTTCGAACACTTTTCAAAGGTGCAATTAACAAATTTTGCTTTTACTCATGATAAATATAATTAAAATTCAAAAAATAATTTCTACGTATCCTATGGTAATAAACCTAAAGAATCATTAAAATATTCAATGAGAACCTGTCGAACAATACAACACTATAGTTTTATTCGGCTTTTCGGTATACAACGACATATTTGTCTTCCGCTACTTCTTAAATGGGTATCGGGCGGTAAATCAGTGGAAAAGCCTTATCATTTTATAAACTAAATAAACCAATGTGGAATACTTTTTCTCGTTAACGACCACATCGGAACCTCTTTTAGTACTCTATCATAATAAGCTTTCTTCAAATCTGTAAAATGCATACAACATAGATTTTTTTTAATCTGCATACACTTTTCGACAATCTATCTTACACAAAACATTGGTTTTGATTTTGGTTTGAACGGTTTTGAATTTTCATTGTATGAAACTAAACTTGTTCTTAGGTATTGATGTTTTACTTCTATTTGTTTTAATATATGACGTATACATTTTTCACCTCTATATTATGGAGTCTGCAATTTTCTCACTCTTGTACGAAGAATGTAAAATAATAAGAAGAAAAGTTACTTTTTGCGAAATATTTGTTATTACATTTAATTTATCAAGGATGATTTGATTATTTATACTGCAGAGACTTCACAGAATAATATACGAATGAATAGTATTTACACGTGGTTTTAATTTAATTGGATTAATTCCACCAATAGTCCAAATAAAAATAAAATAAAATAAATACTTATTTGATGCCGAAGCTTTTGTTTGTGTACGAACTACTTAACGGCTTGTATTCACATTTTTTTTTGCTCTGCGTTTAATACGCTCTCGTAAATCCGTTACCGATCAAATTCGCACTCATTTTAATTATGAACAAAGTACGATCAAAAACGAACATAATCTAATATAATAAACAACTATACAATATATATATATAGATATTTACCTAATTAAAGTATATCGAAGTCTCAAGTAGTTTTGAATTTATTACGTAAATAATATATATGTTAGACAATTGACGCTTTAAACACTTAATTAAAAAAGTCTATTTCGTTTTCGATACTAAAACAAATGTTCATTTTAATTACGATTCTAGTTAATGGAAAGTATAAACTTCACAATTTTGAATTAAATAAAGAATAAGATTATTATATTTAATCCAAAATAGAAACAAAGTGAACATTTTTCATTAGTTATCTTTATAATATTATAATAATAACGTTTTATTTAGAAATGTTGTTTTAAAATTTTAATGTATTGGGTCACTGCAGCTAAAAACAAAAAAAAAAAAATTAGGTATAGTGGGTCAGGTAACCATTTAAAATTTACGACCGAACCCGGAAAATGTACGTAGACATTTTTCTGGAACTTAGATTATGGTAATGAAAAAAAATAACCAATTATAATAACGGTATATTTCATATTTTTTTTAATCGCTTATAACTCATCGAGGGTCGCATTGTCACCAGTTATGCGGTAGGTAGATAATATTATTTTCCTTAAATAATTGGTTGGCTTAAAAAAATGCCGTGGAAACATTTATAAGTGGGTATACTTAGAATATTATAATTTTTTTTTTTATACCGCTTTGTACCCACTGCGAATATTATAATTATTTATATCAATCATCGTTTATTACGTGATTACGTATAGTGTTGTATGATGCTAATGCGTTTGTATACGTGAATTTTGAATTTAGAAATTGGAGAAAAAGAAACAATTTTTGGTGTTTGATATTCGTGTATAATGAACCTACCATTAGTACCTATATATAAATCGTATTTATATGTATACACGATAATACTTATCCTTTCAGAACATTTTATTCGCGTTATCGACGGCGTAAAATTATTTAGTAGCCTATACACACTGTTCTATACAATTTAGGCACTATACATACAGGTAGCTGTAAGTTTTCCAAACCGTTTCACTTCCCCTAAACTCCTCGCAAGACCATAAAATGTGTACCAGAATCATTTCCCTCGTCCGCCAGAACGATAAACACGGCTGATAAGCGCTACTTATCACGGCGTTTGGACGGATATTAATCGCGATAACGCGCTCAGTAATGTCCACTTATATAAACTACGTGGGTTTATCTACCTACAATACCTACAATAATATTATAATATTGTTACCGAAAACCAATTTAACAGCGAAATCCAAAGCGCTTTTCCCGAACCCAAAACAACAAACGCAGGTATATATGTAAATCTCCCATTAATTATTATATGAGTATTCTTACCCGGTGTAGCCGAACGTACCTATTGCTTTGAAAATGGTCAACTTGTCTTCGGAACGATCCGAAAATCTCCCGATGATCGTGTTACACGAGTAGATAATATTACATTAATATTTTACCGTTTACACGATTTCTCGTTCACTACCTGGTTCAATGAAACATAGATGACAGTTTTTTTTTTATCTCTCCTTTTTTCCCCCACCGAAATGTCATGTATAAAACGAAATATTTTACTATACGTTGTCCGTAGCCAATCCTCAGTGTAGTTATGTAGAAAAGAAAATGTTGCTCAGCGGGGATTCAGTTTATTCAACTGAAATTCGTATCATAATATTGTTGCAACTATAGAATATATTACAATATATTTTACGACAGAAACTGCTTGAATACACTTATGAGAGATTAACTGTACTCCCAAGAGTAACGGGCATTCGAACGGACTAATGAGTTTCGTTGGGTAGTGGTTAAATAACCTGGGGTTACCCACCCGACGGCGACTAAACCCGTAAGTAGACGGTATATGAATTGGGTAGTGGTTGGTGGGATCACGTTCTGATACGTTGATACGTATCCGGGGCTTGCCCTGATCCCTCTAGGTCTTTTGAATAGCTACCTTTATCTAATATAAGGTACCAAGTTATACCGGTGCCGTAGGCATGGATTAAAAATCGGGTCCCAAGAACTATGAACTCCCAAGAAGTATGGGGTGCGAATGGGTTGTGGTGTATCTTGGGTGTATTTTTGTATGATAAATTGTTTGGATAATATATGCATAGATTTATACATATTTTATAATAAGTCTGTGAGTATGCGTCAACCCAAGTATGTGGATAATATTATACTAATCCATGGCTAAACAAACGGCATGTCAGCAAAATTGTTTTGTACATAAAGTATGTCCCAGACATGAAATATAATATGTTATTATAAACATAAAACTGATTGGACACTAGTTATATTGTCCAATATGAATAAAGATAATTCATAAACGACTCTATCTAAAATCATATAAATACTTAAAATGTAAATACTAAATGGTAAAATCCAGTAACGTCATGTTTGTGTTATACCTTATAGTACGGACATTGGACGTATTTCGAGTTTACACTCAAGACGTTAACTTCCATAGAGTATCAGTATCAGGTTTGGAATTTGGGACGAGATTTGTATGGTTCAAAGTCGAAATACCCGGATTTCGATTTTCCGGTCGTTTTATTTTAATTTATTATTACCCGGGCAAAAGTGAGTATATTTGAGCGTACACGCGAGTTCACGCCGACGATAGACTTATTGGAAACCGCGCGAAAAACTAAAAAGCGACGGGAAAAAACGTGATCTTACCAATGGACGCGTCGTAAATGTGCAGCGATTCGGACGTCATGAACTGACACACCAGCGACGTTTTGCCCACGCCTGTCGCGCCCAACATGGCTATGCGGAACGGCTGTGTGATGCCTGGACAACTGGCGCAGCTCGACTCCCTGGAAGACGCCAACGACGTGCCGGCACTGGTCCTCGCCGATCCCGGATAGGAGCCTCCTCCTCCGCCGCCACCGACTACACCGCCGCCCACTCCAATCACCGTGCAGTTGGTGGTCGTCAAGTGTTCCGTGCTGTGAAAATATGACGCGGAAATTCGTCAGGTGTTCAACCACACACAATCTTTTTGTTTTGTTTTGTTTTTTTTTTTATTTGATGAAATATGAACATAAATTATTATATCTCGGCAATTGAGTTTACCATAAAACCCACAGATCCGTAAATTTTCAAACCATTTGAGCAACGAAACCGATTAATTATTTAATCAATACTTCATTATTGGAGGAAAGGGCGTCGGAATATGAAGAATTAACGTGAAACGAAGAAAAACTATTTTTCAAATTAAGCCTATTGGAATGGAGAGAAAGGCAAAATATTAACAAGCGGTAAAAATCGCAACATTCACCGCCGCAGTTGGTGAGGGTACAGCGGGATTACCAGTGGCGTTCCTCGACCTCTCCTACGGGGAAGGGGCAAAATATATTTTCACCCGTTCTTAAAGTATAACATTTCTTACAAATTTAAAAAATATAACAATGCACACATATTGTCACATATAATGAATTATACGATCCAAGGGGGAGGGTGAATGCCCTCAATCATACCTAAATGATATAGGTATATTTGGGTAACAGTTTGTTGCCCATGAGTCTAGTGTACATGGCAATTATAGACCGGTTGATTGCCCCTAAGGTAGACTAAGATATTAGGAGTAACTAATCTATATGTAGAGGCGTAGGAGTCAAGAAGATTTTTCCATTGTACAATATCATAATATATTATAGTCTTGTACTTTTCAAATGTATTCAGAATACGTTTTTGAATACTTGTGTGAATTGTAAAAATTCAATAGCTTAGTATACTCTCTTTTAAAAGGATTTAAATATAAATACAAATAACTGTTAAAAATAGTAAAAATGCTTTACAAATACGGTTTTTTTTTTTTTAATATTCGATATATTAAGTATGTTTTGAAAGATGTCTACACTTAACAAATTACAAATGAACGCTTAAACTTATTTATGTACATTTAATTTTTATAGGTTCAAGAATTTCAGAAGTTATATATTAGTAATTAGCTTATTGGATTAACTTTATCTAGATAGATTACATTGCATTAATTTTTATAAGCTAATGAGTTTTGTAAAAGACCGTATTACAAATTTTTAGAACACTTAGAATTCTTAGAATTTTTAAAGACATTTTAAAACAACAATTGCTACAAAAGCAATTTAACATGCAACGTACTATTATGAACAAAGTATTTTAAAATCTGTAATAAAAATATGATAAAAAAAAGTATTTTCAGATTATTCGAAATACATCAGACAAAAAGTTACATACTCGTATATATAAATATATATAATATACCTATATACGAATACTATAGATATATAACCAGAGTTTTGTGTTTTTTAAGTTAATCTGTTGTATGCTGTTTTTTTTCAACTATTTTGGAACTGTTTGAAATTTATTCTGACATTATTTTCAAATAGAGTACAGTTAAAAATTAATAATCGTGTAAAATAAAGTTTAAAATTTTTATAACGATTGAAAAAACAAAAATCAAATTGGCTTAAAATCCTCTGGGAAAATCGTTGATTCGTGTTATACGAATCATCTATACCTCTGTGTTATATTATATTTTTCTAAAATATATGTAAGTACATTGTTATATTCCTCCGATTATAAATCAATTTTCGGTTGTTCTAGAAAATTATGTACTTAATATATCTACACGAAATTTATATGTATAGCCGGTTTACCGATTAAAAAGCATTAGTATTGAACTAATAAAACTTATTTTAAACTTTATGTTGTGAACTTATTGTTTAAATGACGGCTAAGATCAACGAGAATACGACTAGGAAAATTAGAGATGACGCGTGAATAAGTTCTTTACTGTTGTTGTTAATTTTGTGAAACTGTGTTATATTTATACGGAGATTATACGGGATAAAAGATGGAAAGAAAAGTTTGTTAGTTCATTTATTTATTTACCGTGTTTATAAAAAAACGTTAGTATTTTAAAACAGTATTTTTAAAAAAAAATATTTTAGTACATTACGTGAGAAAAAAATTTTTTTCTAAATATTTAAAAAACGAAATAATGATAATATTTTGCTTAGATTCTGAGTGGAGCGAGAATATTTAAAAACGATAATGTGTATTTTCTTTTAAACACTTTTCGAATATTACCTCTTATAACATAGTCTTTGACGGGAAAAACTAAATATGCATATTTAGTTTTTCCCGTCAAAGACTAATATTTTATTATTACTTTTTTTTTTCAAGTTTATCAGTATTGTCATTAAATATTTTTGTTTTCAAAGAAAACAAATTTGAATAGAATAATTTAAAATATACTGTCGAAATAACAAATTTAATAGTACGCACGATTTAATCTTAAAAAAAAAAAACAATATTCGTATTTATAGAATTTTATATGTTTTCGTGCCCGTGTTATAATATTACCGCTTTCATATTTTATTTATAATATTCAATCGAAATGAAAAATACGACTGCGAAAACTAAAAACTTTTTTTTTTTTATATTCGAATTACATATTCATGTAACTCATTACACTCGCTGTAGTTTTACTACAGTAATTTATCGTACGCTCGTGTGTGTGTGTTTGTGTGTGTGCAAACATTGTACCGATACATAATACATTGCATTATATACGATGGATATACTTTTGTATAGTTTAAACAAAAATACATAGGTACGTTTTATACCCGCATTTAGTTTCGCGAGACTTTTATACTTATTATTATACGAACGTGCGACAAATTACCAAAAGTTGTTAACAAAAAGTTTTTGATTGTTGTTATACGTAACTACCTATATATGTATATATATTATTATGTATTCGAATAAACGGAAAACTCCGCGGGAATATTAAATTTTGATTGTAATATTATGTATTCGGAGTGTTCGGTTTTAAGTACAGGATATTATAATATTGTGCATACGGACCCGGCAGTATTTCATATTTTTTTTTTTTTTTTTTGTATATTACTAAATGTTCAAGAAATTGATACGGAATATAGTATTTCATTGTTGTCAACCGTCTCCTATAAACATACCGCAGTATCACAATTTCGTATATTATTTCTTGTGCACGTTATCGCCCCGCCACGCGGATTATGTTTGCATAAAAATGTGACTTATCAGTCGTGGAATTTTCTTTTTGCCACCCAACGTTTTCCCATTCCTTTTATTGCTATTCGACGTGGTTTCACAGCGACCAAGGGTTTTGGGTTTTAGGTTTTTGGGTGTATCATATTAGGACGTGGTGGATTATTTTTTTTGTCAACGTTGATGTTATACTACGGGCCGATGTAACATACAATTTCCGATATGTAGGCTTCCACGACCCACCGCTTCTCACTCCTCAATTCAACACTATTCTTTTCTATCGATTTTTCTTTCTTTCCGCTCTTATTAATAAATTCTGGCCCAATACAACCGCGGAAAATATTCCATATACTATGGTATGAATAGGTTTTTAATATTATTTAAAACGATCGCTTTATATAATAATTTAAAAAAAATCATTTTGCTAATTGGTATTTTAAACTTTAAAGTAAATGGGTTTTGTTTTACATTTTTTCCACCGGCGTAATTTTTCATAGAAATATTATTAATTTTTACTTTTTTTTTGTTTTATAATTAATCGTTACGCAAATACAATATTTGTACGGAAGCTGTTAAAATAATATTTTAAAAAGTCGGTTTTGTATGTATTAATACATAATATATTTGATACAACGTAGGTACAAAACAAAGTTAATGAATTCATTTTTAAAAACTATTCATGTTAAAGGTCCGGTTTCTATTCATAATAGATTCAATAATTATAATTATTCGATTCTTACAATGAGATGTACAAATAATATTTTCGAATAAAAAGAAATTCCCGAGTATGCCCGGTTGATATGAAAAATCAAAAAAAAAAGAACCATCCAATAATGTCAGGTAATTAAGAATGTTGATGTCAAGTTAACTGCAAGGGAAAGTGATGATAATACTCGTATAATTAAGACGACCCGAACTTTGGTTATACGATCGAAGAGTTTTTGCAATCGTGGAGGTAGATGTACAGGAGGTATTATAGGGGCGAGAAAATATTTAATTTTTACACGAATAACTTTTAATCGACTTTGACTGACTTCCAAAATACGAGTAAGTACTTACATAGTAATATATATATATATAGTTTGATGTCTTGAATAACAATACCACTTATCGTTATAGTAACAGAAAGAAAATACAATGACATGATAATAGAATCAGAACGGAAAATTATTGTAAAAAAAAAAAAAAGAACAAAAGAAAGTCTAATACGGTTGATGGATGTGTCATTGTTTTAAAAGGGAGGTTGGAAGGGAATATACATACTTAGATTTATTTAATTTATATCAGTACGCAATTATATACCAACACAATTGCTATCAAACGATTCTAACCCAGTGATTGAATTAGTGGGAGAGAGGGGGCGCAAGGGACGGTAATTTCTTTTAAATCTTATATCTTTCTTTTTTTTTATCTCTTCTAGTCGACCTGAGTGTAGTGTTATTGGTCGTATTTTTTCACTTGCACTATGCATTTAATAGTCCGAAAATCAACAGAAAATAGTCAGTTTTACTCATTTATTACGAAAACTAAAAAAATAAAAAAAAATAATAATAATAATAACCTTCTCGTGATACCAACTAGATAAAAATTATTAGAAAAAAGTTCTTATTAAGTAATTGATTGGAGCAAGATTTCGGAGGGAGTGATTTACAGACCCATACACAAATACATATATCGTTGTAAAATCAATACATTCCTCGCTTTGCTCAGAATCTAAAATTTTAAACTAAGAAAATTATTACAGATATGCATACTTCCGTAAACTTAGAGGTGGGTAGACTCAAATTCGTTTTGAAAATTTACTCAATTATATATTAATGTACATGTACGGTAGCTAATGATAAAATGTAGATAGATGGTAATGTTAATGCAAAATTTTACAACTCGAAATTTCGCGACTGCAACATAATAGATTATTAGTATTATGATTATTATTTCCGTTCCGACGCGTTTATTAACTTTGGCGGTTCAACTGTAATATTTTTAACCATTTACGTTTTTCGTCCGCTCGGAATCCACGCCGCCGGTAGCAACGCCTATAAAACTAACGTAACCGTCGCCCGGCTGTGTACGAGAAAGACTCCCGAATAACCGTAAACGACACCTGTCAGAGAAGATTTTACTCGCAAAAGCATCGAATGTAATTATTAAAGTAAACGTAAAATATCTAGTCGGAACAGACTTCTGAACTCGGTGGCCCGCAACGCTCCAAAGACATTAGATTTTTGATAAAATTATTATTAGTTTTCTTTTTATAAAACCCGTCATATGTAATTTTATCGTTAATATTACCATTATTAAACGCAATCGGAAGAATAATTAATTAACGAATTACGGAAATTATTGTTTATAAATTGTTATACACTATTATATACCTTATTGTGTCCCTTTTGAATTTATCGGAAGACTCGATTTGTAAGAATTCGCCAATTAATTATGTCATGCCCTTAAACATTAAGTTATGTTCGTTTGTATGGAAATTGAATATCCGTAAAAATAACTCGTTTAAACCAATTTTTCGAATTTCTATCGTAGCTCGCAGAAAGTTTTTTTTTTAAATTTGGGACGGATGGCAGGGTTTTTTTTTTATAATTTATTTATCCTTTTCGCGCTACATTATGAAAATAATAATTTTAATTGACTTTGATGTATATACTATCCCATTCTTGGAAATAGGTTTTTTTTTTTTTACATAATATTGACGAGAATAATAAGTACCTGGAGATAACTGAATATATTTCGAACATAATAACTTACGCGAAAAATGATTTTTAGAATTCAGGATAATAAAAGTTAAGCCGGAAAAATAAATTATTTACATTTAAAGTCTTTCATGTTATAGACAAATTTTCCACGAAATACTTATTTTTTCAAAAAACGACTTGTGTAACGTTTTATAATCATAACATACTCTTAAGTATTACATTAACCTTTTTACCATAACCTTATTTTGAGGATAAAACTACCCGCTATTGAATTTCAAATAGAAACCCATATTGAAAATTCTATAAATAAACGAAGTTTTAATTTAAATACATTTTGATATTGAGATTTTTTAATTTCCGTCGACCCATTGACGAAATTTTCCACTTCTAATTTTGGGTAGAGTGAAAATAATGGAGCGCTATTCAAATGCCGTCCGCTGCACAGCTACATACATGATAACGTAGGCGTTTTCTGCATCTATGATCAATCCCTTTCAGCATGGGTGCCCATAAGTAAAATTTCAGGTAGGAGCAAGGAAAAATAAAACAATTTCCCATAATATACGCTAAATGAAGGTTTTAATTTCAATTTATTAAAATTATCAGTTCATGTTATTTTTTCAGGATGAAGCAAGTGCCCCGTCTCTTCTCCCCTCCGTGGGCGCCCATGCCTATCGACTGTCATTTCTTCACCATCAAGCTTATTCCTTGCAAGTTGTACTCTATTCGCGAATCTCTGTGTTGCGCATCCTACAGCGGTATTTTATTCTTCGGATTCCATTATACTCCTTCTTGGATCATACTATGCGCTCGCATTATTTCGTACGCCACACGTGTTTTGCCAAGTCTATTCAAATATCGCTACTATTTTATTTTCTCTCTACACATTTCTTAGATTTTGGTTTTTCTTTTTTCGTGTTAAGCTACCGTTTTTTTGATTTTTGGTCATCGGTGTGGCGAGCGTAGTTAAACACGTTGTGTGTACTATAATTTGTACGTACGTATTACTACGATAGGCGTGATTTGCGGGTTAATAATTTTCAGTAAACAATTTGCTGCATTTGTTTGCTATTGTTTACTACTACGTTGTAGGTTATTCGCCGAAACGACAAAATAAAAAAAATATTTGCTAGAAAATGTTTACTACACTGATGACACGCAGACGTTTTAAACGTTATGATACCGAGCAAACAAACACCGCTCGTGGGTGTTTATCGGATCCGCGGCAAACGGTCCGTCGAAATGCGTATATGTACCTGCCAAACGTTGTTGCGCACTGAATAATAACGCCAAAACGTATTGTTTACTCAAATGAGCAAACAGTTTGCTGAAATTGAATCGTCGGAACGCGCGTTCGAAACCCCTGGCTTTGACGGCGCGAAGTTCGAGATTTGAAAGGCTTCCGCGCGCGGGTTTTGTGGGACGCGTCAACGCGGACACAATGCGGAAAGACGTTTGAAACGCGTGCGTGTTACACTGTACGGTGCAAAAACAACATAAAGGACCGCAATTCCGGTCACGACGTACCGCCGCGCCGTCGCGCGGCCGTGGAACCGCGCACGTGGGACCGGTGTTGCTGCAGCCAGTGGTACACGGGGACGCAATAAAAACAGTCGTCTCTCCGCGCAATAATAGTATATAAGCACATTGATGGCGGAGACGGCGGCGAGTGCAATAAAAATAAAATCCCGATAAACGTCCCGCCGGGCTATTTAAAAATATAAAGGCCGGCCGGCGGCGTCGGAATTGTCGTCGCGCGTGTAATCAAACGCCACCGCCACCGCCGCCGCCGCCGCCGCCGTCGTGCCGATAAAATACGAAATACAAAAGTCCTCGGCGTTACCGTCGACCTCCTGTAGCAGTTTTTTTTTTTTCTTTCATTTTTTACTATCGCAATAATATAAATACGAGTATATAATATAGAAAATTCGAGCAGGTGGAATACTGATGTGTGCGCGCGCGGGCGTGTGTGTGTGTGTGTGCGTGTTCGTGCGCGTGTGCGTGTTGTGACCGTTTTCCCCCGAGTCCGTTTTGTCGCGTTTTAACGATCTCGCGTTACATAAAACGGCCGTCTCGCCGCTGCCGTCTCCGCAGTACGCGATATTATTGTTTATTGATTATTCGGCGACGGCTTTGCCGTACAACGGCACGTATGGTTTTCTCGTATAAGCTACAGAAATTAAATAAATAAAAACCGGGAGCAACGGATCTCCGTCATTGTAGTGTCGAATTTACCCGCACGGCTACTTTAATTCTGTGTAATGCCGACTATCCGATTGAACCGGAAAGGAATATCTATCCACGCTCTTGTTACTCGGTTCTACAGCAGCAAAGCACAAACTCGTTTCTTCAAGCGTTCCGATTTCGTTGAATTTTCCCCATAAATAGAGAGCACAGCCAACTCGTTGTATAACGACGGTCGATATAACGAAAATCTCGAAATAACGAATAAAACTGCCATTCGTTTAGATACTACTTCGCGTTATACTTACTGTATTGTGTCTAATCTACGTATTATATCTTTTTTTTTATTGTTTATTTAGACATTTTAGCGGCTCCTCTTTTCGAACTTGGAAATTAGAGTTTTTTTTTTTTTTTTTTTATAGATTGGTAAAATGATAGAATTTCGATTGTATTTCATTACGAACTTAACCATGTTGTTATGGGGAGAGGAAAGCGTTCTTCCAACTGTGTACACCCCTACAGACCTCCTGAATAAAGCTATGAAGACGGAATTTAGTAAATTATGGTGTATATATCGATGATATTATGTATTTTGGTAGTTTCAATTTTTAAACCTTTGGTGAGGAGGGGTCAAATGGATGGTTATCATTATGGGCGGATTTCAATAGCAAAAAAATCTTCTCTGCAATATCATTTTACAAAAAAAATCGCATGACGATTGAACGAGTAGCACTCGAGATTACCTCGGACAAATATCTGAATGCCTACGTCTTTATAATATATTAGTATAGATTTGACAGACACAATATAGCTGTGTAAAAGTTCTTGTTTTTTTTTGGAAAATTAGACAAAAATATAATAACGTGTTTCCCTCATGTTTTCCCGAGACTTCCCATTTCCACCTCCCTTCATTTCGCAGTTAACCATGCTTATCGGGTTATATATTTTTTAAAGAGCATACTTCATTGTCCGTGACAACCGAATAAATTTATAATAACTGTTCTTTTTCATTCATATTATCATTGTATCCATCACAAGTACCTAACCCATAAATCAAAAAAAAATATTCTATTATCGTTTTAAAAATATCAAAAACCCTGTGTCAACTACCCTATAGGGATTGAATTTCGGAAATTTGGCTTCGAGGTGCTGATCCGTATGTACATTTGAAGAGGATTGCGTGCTAAAGATTTGGTAGTGCATCATAATCATCGTACACAGACAGAACAATTTTTATTTATGAATATAGATAGCACTCAATTTCAACTGATGTAAATGAAAATTTGACAATTAATATCGTAAAATATAATCAAAAATGATTAATAATATATCGTTTGCACTTGAAGTTTCTGTGTAAATAAATGTGTTTTGAAAATCTTAACCAGAGTATAGTGAACAATATTATATTTTATGTGGGTGCGGTTTATAAACGTTATTTTGAAACGAAATCGGGAAACTTGCGGAGAGTTCGTCAAAAATGATAATAATAAACTTCAACTAGTTTGTATCACCTCCGTATAAAATACAATACTTTACTGTTTGATTTGATCGATAATCAACTTAACAAGTTATAAATCGACAGCGAAATATCGTATAGTTTACCTCGAGTTGCTGGAGGCCACGCTGTTGTTAGATTTTGATCGTCGGCTCTTCAGCGAATCACCCCGGTTTATGATGCCTTTTCCCGTAATGGAAAACTGACGGATCCGATAGTATTCTTCTTCGACGCCCGTATTTGGCATACTCGCAACCCTGGACCTTTGCTGTGGCAAACTCAGCTGGTTGGAACGATTTTTCGGTATACCGTTGGGTCCCAATTGCAGTTGTACCGTACTTTTGCTACCGGGTGTTCGAACGCTCTGCGATCGGCTATGATGTGGACTCCCGTACCTTGAACATTGCACAGTAAACAAATCATTAAACTTCTACGAAATAATATTATATCGTGTCTGCCCAAGCGAAAATTGTCTAGCAGACCGTATACACGAGTAGGTACCGTTAAGTCGGTAAAATGGACATTGACGGTAAATAGAAATCGGTCAAACAGACGTTTAAATCTTAAAGAAGATCCTCTGGCAAAAGTTCTTTCTTTTTTTATTGTTAATTACAGGTTAAGAATACCAGTATGTTCAGGAATTTCTGTATAGTAAAAATTTAGAAACACAATATTTTAACAAATGAACTTGCTGTTGAAACTTTTATTTATTTTAAAAATGACCTTTCTAATGCACCAATTAAATAATATTTAGTTCCGAGAAAGTGCTTTACAAAATGTATAAAAAAAAAAAAAGTAGCCACTAATCCCATTACAATCGGCTGTCACAGCATCGCACCGAATGAACTGATTTTTAAATCAGTTATTTTTAAATAGATTAAAATCAACCGTTTAAATACCGGACGCATAATTTATCTGCGCCCGGGTCTATCGTTATGTGTATACGCCTTTACGGTAATCCTTTTAGGGTCCTTTGCTCGTAAATCCCACAAACTGTAATGTTTGCTGGTCACCGTAATATAGTACGTATTTCTGATGTTTGCGTATTATTGTATTAATGAAGCGCCGCCGGCCCCGAAGTCAATAAAACCGGCTACGAGCTTATAAAATATACGCACAATAGGCCGAATAAGCCAATATTATTATTAACTCTGTACGCCGGTGGTGAATTGACGATTTATTTTTTGGGAGAGGAGTGGGAGGGGTGGTAATGATTAAATACAACGAAAACGGGGCGTCAAAAGATCTCTGTCAACTCCTTTATATTCGTTTCCTTAAATTTACGTTACTTCCTTCAAATATCGTCCGCTGAGTAAAGGTACAATCTACAATATCAACGAAATTTGATTACGGTTTTATGTGGCTTAATTTTATTGTTATCGTATCATTATTAACATCAGTATATGTACACATCGTTCAAATGTTATTAACCCATACCCCTATTGATTCACTTATATAAAATAATGGGAATTAATAACTTTTAGAAGTATGCCACAGCCTAATTATTTTAAGATTTTATGGTATAGGAAAAATAATCTCAAATAAATGCTATGCGGGTGATATATTTATATCATTACGGGAATACTACTGTTTTATCTTTGTCTTATCTTAAAAGCTAGTGAAACTATTATAGGTAGTTTTTTTTATATTTCAATACAAACAGACCACCATTAAAAAATTTACTAAAAGTCGAGGATAAAATAAAAAATAAAAAATTCACTTAACTTTCGAAACAAATTGCAAAATCAAATAAAAACCGAGTGAAATTAGTTATACGGATGGAGAATGTACCGAAACTGTAGAGAGACTATTGATAAATAAGAGAGTGGCCAACTCGGGGACATTTTTATTGGTCGACCTATTAGTTACATCATTGCCGGGTTTAGCGCAGAACTAATTTTTTTAAACAGAATACATAGGGATATAACATTTGAACATAAGACCATAGTTTTTGCAACGTCAGCGCTATTCTGGTTTTTTTAAATATCAATGGATGTATTAGCATTATTAAATTATGATATTTCGCAAACTCATTTCTCTCTTACAAATTCAAATTTTCATTAGCATTATTAATTAAAAACAATATTAAAAACCAATGAAGGTACATCTATTGTATTTTTGTTAATATTTGGGTAACCTTTGGGAGAAACACACATTTTACTGGTACAACCTTTTACCAGTTTATAGCCTTTAACCAAACTTCGCTCAGATGTCGATTATAATATTTTAATGGCGACATTTTTCTTTTACTGTTTCATTATAACAAAAACTTCAAAATTAATTTTTTTTTTTCATATTTTGTGTACCGAGAAAGCCATTTTAGTTTTACTAAGAAACGATTTTTTTATGTCTTGGAAAACACTTTTTCGGTTAATAAAAATGGTCTGATATTTTCACGCATTAGGTAACGCGTGAAAAAACTTACTTTCTACGTAGGTATATAAAAAGATATTTTACCCGTTACTACTTTTGACTCATCCAACGTTGCCTATCTTTACCGAAAACAAACAATTTGCGAGATCATATTATTATTTAATAACAACTCAACTAACTACCATCAAAACGTTATTTAAATTATCGTGGTCGATGGAGGAAAGGAAAAATTAAATTCGAATTTTCGACTATACCCGTGCAATTTAAATGTCGTTATAATTATTATTTTTTTACATTGGTCGTATAAACGCATTACACACACATGTTCAAAATTATTAAATATTATATTATTATATATTAAAAAAAATATAAGTATTTACAACCGCGGTCGTAATTCGTGTAGTTTTGTATAATATTTCTACTCTACAAGTTAAAAAAAATTAAAAAAAAAAAAAAAAAAAAAAAAAAAAAAATGGATGTAAAATTTGTATTATGGTCGCGGTATAACGATCGTCTAATCCGTAACCTTTGGTTTGACTCGATGTACACAATAGTATAAAGCGAACGATATTAATTTAATAAAATAAATACACAGTTATTTATAATACTGCATAGTGAATCTATGTATAGTGAATCATTCGATCCGAATTCAATTTCGAAAGAGTACAAAAGTTTTAACGAGAGTTCCCTGCACTATAAACGCCGAAACGTCGTCAAGTATTTAGATATTACATGATTGGTACTACAATAATAACATTTTGCATATAGATTCGAATTTAAAAACTACCTACTTATAAAAGTTTTTACTCCCCACAAAGAAAGAAAAAAACGAAATTAAACGAAAATAATATTTTCCGGATATAAAGTTAATACGATTTAGTAAAAACTTTAAATGTGTATAGGTAGTTTGGTAATAAAAAAAAAAAAAAAAAAAAACAATCCGCCCGTCATCAAAACATTTCCCTGTGAAAATATTCAGACACATAATTAGCACCATGCGTAGGCCATTGGGCAGTTGACAAAGTACGTGGGATATCAGGGTAACTATTTATCATATAGTTTGTATGCCGAAGAAACGATGAATCGTTGCAATCTAACAACGATTTTGAGTCGCGAGTTTTATTTTTCCTGTGTATCTAAAGGAACAACCCAGAAATGAACAAAAGTAAAACACACGTGCCGTTATACAACGTCATCTTTTTTTTTTTTTTTATTTAAAAAAAACCCTGTTGGGAATCTGTTAATATAATTGTTCGAACAAAGTACCACCAGGCGAACATTCTACATAACTTTTAGGGTGTGACGGGAATTATTTGCAGCATTTTCACTAATCGAAAAAGTGTTTTCCGAGGGGAGAAAATGCACCATAGTAAAACTAATAGTTTTTCCACAATGCATACTGCAAAATATAAACGTTATCAGTATTAACAACAATTAAAATTAAATAATTGAAATAAAAAAATGCATTGTATTTTGGTAAAAAAAGTGGTTTTCCGATGAAATATTTATTTCATTTAGAGATAAAAAAATAAAAAGGCTAATAATCTACAGAGTTTATTTTATTTTTCTATTTACAAATTGAATGCAAATGACGTATGTTTTGATGTACATAGTGTTGTATAGTTTAAAAAATTATATTGTTTTGAAACATATATATGTATAAAAAAACAAACGCACTCATAATAAAACATTAAATAAAAAAAATACTGCCGAACGTCAATCGCATAGTATTATTATGACATTTCGATATTTTTCTATAGATTAGAATTTACATTTTTTTTCTTACTAATATAATCTAAACTGAACATATTCGTTTTGTTTTTCATCGTTATTTTTGCAGTCGAACACAAAGCTGTACTAAATAATTAAATTAATTAACGACGAAAAGCGTACCTACAATGTATATTGTGCACCAACATAATATACGATCACATTCAGTAGCGCACATAGGATTTTTTTCGCGAGAGGTTTTGTTTATGATAATTTCCTATAGCACATATTATAAGTACAGTATTATCACTATTATCGTTGGATAAATGATTTTTGATTAAATTGAATTTTATTTTATTGTGCCCTATAAGATATTATGTTGTTAAATGCAAAACTTGATTTAAAAAAAATGCCGCGAAAGAAGACATTTCGGGGGGGTAGGTTGACCTTTTAATCCCTCTGCGTGCTCCACTGGTCATATCAAAAGCGGTCAAATAATTGCTATAAATATGTTATGGATAATATAATAATATATTTTACTATGCATATTGAAGGGAAATGAGGTCAGGGGGGATATATTTCTCTCATGCCCTCATACCCCCACGTTTGACCGCCCCTGGGTCAAATCAATAGATATTAAATTAGAAAATATTATACGTAAATACGAATTGTACAATTTTACACACAGCTGCAGAATATTATTATTACAACATTACCTACAACGGCCAATCGTTACCTAAAACGAATCGTTTTTATAATTAAAATATCTGTTCGGTTTATTATTATTCAACAGAATCGTAATCGTTGATCTCGAACTATAAAATTGCAATATATCAGGTTATATAGGCATTTCGCGATATTCCAAAATATTATAGAAAACCGTATTGAACGTTCACCATTTATTAAAACCGATAGCTGTCGTTACCCGGCGTAGTCCAGGTTTAGTAGTAATAATAAATTAGTTGTCTAACTAATCTCAAAAAAAAAAAAAAAAAAAAAAAAAAAAGAAAAAAAAAGCTAAGCCAAACTTAAACATAAATCATAAAGAAAATAAATCAAAATACGCTTGGCCGCGTGCGAATAGAGCCGTATGCATCAATATTTTATTATTATTATTTATTAATCACCACGCAACCGAAGGAAACCAGGATTCATAGAAAAGCCCCATGAAAAAAATTAATGAATTAAAAAAAAAAAAATAACCCGTTTTAGTATCGTTTTTTTTTTTTTTTTATTGTACCCAGGAATCATCAAAAATTAAATCTATGGATCTTTATTGTTATATTTAAATTTTTAATAAAAACTGTTAGGATCTAGAAAAATTGTTCAAACACAAAAGATACTACTTGGTAAAAAATGCGCATTTCTGTGTAAAAAATCTGAGCATTTTTATCAACCGAAATATATATATATTACTAATAGCTTCTTTGCTTCACTCAGAATCCAAAAAAAGATCTGTATTTACAAACCCTATTCGAGTTCGTCCGAAAAGACATTAAATTCCGTCGTTTGATTTTCATCGATAATCGCCCAGATTTTAAGTTTATATTTAGTACACCAATTTCTTTTTGGAGAAAACTTCCCGTATCAGATTTGACCCGACCGGTAGGATAATTAGCTATTACGGTTTCCTGTTTCTTTATCTAAACCCGTGGTCGCTTTTTGTCGCTTGGGTAATAGGATGTAGGTTTACACATAGATTGATAATTTCGGAAAAGTAAAGCAAAGACAGTTCTCCCACGGGTAGCGGGTTCAGCATCAAAATTTAAGAAATGAGACTAACAAGTACGTTATGGTTTTCAAACTATCCAAAACGTCGTAAAAACTAATTTATTTATTTATTTTGTATGGCTTTAAACACGTATCGACTTACCTAATTGTACTACAGCTGTGCGTAACATAACATGGAATATACATATATACGTATGTATAATATAAATGATGTATAGAATTACAAAATAAAGAACGAAAATGATAACAATAAGAATAAGTCTTAAATACAGGAGATAGGAATGGTGGCAACTCGTCATAGAAGTATGCCGAGTTCTATAATCCAGTTTATCGCTTCTACAGTCGCTACAATATGCGGTCCTACGAAACCTCGGCTGAATTTTTTCGTGGAATTTCGTTAAAATGTCGTTTACGTTTCATTCCCCGTTGTCGCCGTCACATGCCGGATTTTCGGAAAAGTTGAAATCCCCGTTTACACAGAAGCGCCGCGAACCCAAACGAAATCTCATAAATATCTCAAACTCGACTCGATCACGTTTTGGTTTGGGGCAAATTCGAACGAGTCTGTAAACACCCGTCTTCGTCATAATCAATAAAGAATTTTATTCTATTTTATTTTATTTTTTTAAAAATATATTCAAATATTAATTTATTAAACGTAGAAATTAAACATTGAAAGTTCAAAAGTAATTTTATCGAAATGTGTTTCATTTAGTTTAAAGTCCACAATATTTTACTTTATTTTATATTTTGTACCTGCCGGATGTTTTTCAGTTTCCGAGAGAACGCCTACATATTTCCATATTGTTCTTTTTTTTTCTATATTCCTAAATATAAAGGTATATTTTATGCTCTGTTAATATATTATTCGTCTTTCGTCGTGATAAAGTTCGCCAAATATGTTTTGCATAATATCGCATTTTGTTGTTTCGATTCTCGAATGCACTGCAGTTATACACCGGCACTAATTAATTAAATTCAAAGTTCTATCTTTTCCCAGGGCCAATGTTTCGAGCATAAATTATTTAACTGCAACTCAACCCGCAGCGTCAGTCGAACTGCTAAACACTCCTGCAAAGTCACGTTTTATCCGTTGTTCCATCATGTATAAATATATTAATATTAGTATTATAAAACTGGAAAAGGAACATCAAAAATGTGTCGGGGAAGAAGATCTCGAAACGGTTGCAAACGTACATTTTTACCACACCCGTTAACTTTCGTCCGCGTGGATTAAAATAAAAATGTCCATGATTGGGTTTTCCCCTTGTAGATAAAACGTGTTTTTTTTTTTTTATGTATAGGGAAAACTCGCATTGACGTAGAGTATCGATCTGTTTCACGCGGGAAATTTACGCGAAGAAAAATTTGTAGTGTTAAGGAGCGAATTGCTTTTTTTCGAAACCACAGACAATGTCGCGGAAAAATGTTTAAACGGATCGAAGGATTCTTCGTCTGCTGTGTAAAATTTTGAAAAACAATATTATATATATATATTTAATAAAAGCTTTTTACTGAAAAAAAAAACGTATCCAGCAAAAGATTAAACGAATCGAAATATGACGATGACGTGCCTACTACTTTTTTTTTATTTGGCCAAGTTATTTTTAACTGAGAGTTGATATTTATTTCTTGTATTTCTACGCTTTGAGACGTGTCTGCAGGTTAGACATTTAACGTGTTATTTTTCCGTATACAGTAGAACATCGATTATCCAAACCTCCGTTATACGAATCTTCTATTATCCAAACGCCGATACGCGTCAATTGATGTATCCGAACCCTAAATTATCCGGACGTTATAGCGGCTGCGGGTACACTGATTTTATCATTTGTGTCGCAAATTATTAGTATCACATTACCTTTACATGCATAATACAATAATTGGTATTTTATGCGTTTAATACATATTTTATTATTTTTGTACATAATATCAACGGCCGTTATTTTACGTTCTACATACTTAAAGTGTTTTGCCTTCAGCTTTTTAAATCTTTTAAAAAATTTCCAGTCCCCGAAATTCCGCTTATCCGAACTAGGTGTGGTCCAAATTTGTTCGGATAATCGAGGTTCTACAATACTTATATTATGTTCTTTGATCATAAACTTAGCAGGTTTTTTATTTTTTAGGTTTCTTTATGATTTTCACGGGCGTACAATAATGGAAGTGATACATTCGAAATACAATCTAAATCCAATTTCCACAAACAATTGTATATACTATATATATAATCAAATATAATACCTATAGATAACTTTTAAAACACTATTATACTGTTCTGAAATGCGATTTTCCTCAGAAAAACAAACCAAACGTACAGGCGCACTGTTAGAAAACCAATAACTTTCTCACGTTACGCCTACCGCAGTAATTTAAACCGAAAGTTTGTGAAATATCGATTATTCACTCATTCAGAAAAAATTTAAAAGCAATAAAGCTCTCTGAAAATCCTTTAACAAACAACTATATATCCGGTTTAGATTTCGAGCGTATAGTGAGAAATGTATTGGTTTTATTATGATGCGTTTCGTTTTTTGTATCTTTAAACTGCATTTCTACTGCTGGTAATCTTGCTCCGATTATTACCTTCACAGGTGGTTTGTACCAAATTTTGTTTTGTTGGTGCATAGGGTATGTTAAGTCGCGAGTTTTCTCATAGTATTTTTAATAATTGGATTCTTTTTGGGTGTTTATATCTTACCGAAAGTATTTTATATTGTATATGTTATTAAAATCGATTCTGTAAAAAAAAAAAAAAGTATTTTTTTGTTCTCACACCGTCCTCAATTATTAAAGTGACAGCATATACCAAATCTGAAATCTTTATATATATATATATATTATATATATTTCGTTTATATACCTAACACTGGAAATTTCACAATAACTTCCCGCTGTCACTATTTCTTATTATATTATTGACAACATGATCCCGTGGGAATATCACCAGTATATCATTCTCGTATTTATATATATATTTTTATAGAAAATGCCAAACGGGAAGGAAACCCTCGAAAAAGTGAAACGACCGACAGCGAAATGTGTGTTCAGTGAGTCGTTTTATACTATACACTAAGCAAAGAAATCTGGGCGTCGAATGTTATAATAGTTGGACTAAACTTAATAAACTTTGGACTATTTTCTTCGGTCTTTTTTTCAACCTAATTAACAGGTCAAAATTCAATCGAAATCAATAGTTGGAATTAATAAGATTATTATTAATTATTATCTTATTAAAATAAGATGGAATTTCGTTCGTTTCTATAAAACGCGAACTAATTCGAATTCGAAATTTGATTTAATTTTATTATCAGAAAAAATAAAAAAAATACACATTTTTAAAATGCTTTTTTTTTAAATCTTAAAAAATTCAACAATAAAGAAGCAATTAGAGCGAGAAATTACGTTTTTACGTGTTACACGGATGAATAACAAAAACAGATATTAGGATAGTTGATCATCTAATTATCACGGGCAAGTAAACAACGAAAACCGTTAATTGTGATCACGATGGGGATTGTAAACGGGTAGAAACGTTAAATTGAATCTGTTATACTTGATTCGAGTTTTTTAAAGGATTTTTGAAAACATATATTTTTAAACGGTCGAAAAAAAAAAGCGGCAAGGGAATTAAATTGACACAGGACCACTGGTTAATATAAATATCGTTTATTATTTAGCTTAACATTTTCGTTTGCCCTCTATAGAGTATAAAAGCTCAGCGCGATACTGTATAATAAAGCTAAGACATATCTATAGACCATCTAGCCAATGCGTTTTCGGAGAGCCTTTGACGATTTAATATATCGCGTCCATTAACTTAAGGCCACCGCAAGATCGCTGAAAACGCGTATACAGTGTATGGTGCATGTAGGAAGGCGACGACGACGTCGCGTGTGTCGTGTTCATTCAAACTTGCCGTCTTTCTGTAAAACCGGCGACGTGAATATTAGCTTTCTGCGGTGCTGTGTGTAGGTATACGTTGACGAATGAACCGAATAACGCGTAAACATAAAGAGATAAGTAATTAAGCAAAGTGAATTCTGTCTCCTAAACATATTATATCCTATGTATAAACGATATATTTGCAGTGACGCATACACTCGATTTTATTTGAATATATGTGGATTGAGTTCAACTTGCACGACTTTCTCGACGTCATTAAGTTGTAACCTGTAGTCGGTGTCGGGTTTTATCTAGATAGGTATAAATTTATCTTTTATATTATCTCGGTAAATAGGGTACACGAGCCGTTAAATCGGAGATAAATATTTGAATCGTCTAAAGAAGTCGTTTTAAATCGCAACTTTTTATATTTATTAGAAACGATAGGTAAAATACGGGGTGATTGTTTTTTATCGTGAACCAGCAATTATCTCAGAGGATTTTAGGTGAATTTGATTTCTGTATTTATTCTAATCATTATGAAATCGTTTAAGCTTTATTTCAATAAAGACTATTTTTCTAAAACTTTTGATATACACTAGATTAACATTAGATGTACCGTTTATGAGTTATAATAGTTTAAAGTTTAGACCGGAGGAGTAAGGCAGGATAATAAATAGCCTATCTAATAGATTTAAGTAAAAATATACTGCAACCGGACGAAGTTGTACTGAACAATTTGTTTTGTTTTAAATAGATTCCAGCTTTTTGACAAATATTATCTTTGACGGCGATAGACGTAAATCGTCGATTGTATATTTTAGTAGGTAGTTCTAAAAATGAAATTTAACAAACCAAAGAGAAATAAAAATATTACACAGTATATAAACCTAAATAGGGAGTGGGGGGAGTATTATAATATACTAACTAAAAAAATAAAATAAAGTAAAATTGAAATTGAAAAAAAACACCGTGAAGTGTAGTTTATATAACATGCTAGACTCAATAATGATAGGAAAAATGATTCTACTCATAACATTTTACAAAGGTCGTTTTATGGATCATAAAACCGATTGGCGACCGACTCGGAAGATGAACGTAATCTATAGAGATGGGGGGGGGGACTTTAACCGTTTTATTATACCGATTTCAGACGAGAAAATGATATTATATAGCTGCTGTTCCGCTTTCCAAAACTCGTCTGTGTGTTTCTCGAACCCAATTCCGAAATGATTTTTCATTAATTATTAATATTGCTGTACAGTAAATTTGTTATTATGGTATTGGATATTATATAGTTTTGGTTTAAATTAGTGATCACAGAATTTACAATCAACAGAATATATATATAATGAATAAATTAATTTGTTAAATAAAAGAAAGAGCAAAATACGAATTTAAATTGTTTTTGTCAAACTTTTCGGTAAAGTGAAAAGAATAGAATTGAAAAAAAAAAACATTATTACAAATATCACGACGGAATTATTACCTATACGCTTTGTACGAAAAAATACAATTTAACAATCAAAACATTGATTATTCATTCAAACAAATACTATTGTTTAAAATAAAATATAAACTCAAAAGCAACCAATGTCTTGACCATGCCCGGTGATTGAGAGAGGCATATCGGATCCTAACAACTCGGAAATTTACACTACTGATTCGGTAGTTAAACAATAAAATTCAATTTTAGAGTCGACAAAATAAATACATTTATTGGTTGTAATTTTGGTATTTTATTAAGCAAATATCGTGAAATTTACCATACATTATCAATGTATCATTTATCAAATACATTTTTGGAAATTACCAAATTTGTTATTTAGACCTGAAATATTATTAGTCACACCCGTCTACAGATTTTGTTAACGGTGATTCTGATAGTGATCTTATTATCCCACGCTGTGATACGTATTGTTGTTTCTAAAATAAATTTGTGTAAACTAAAGAAGTGTAAACCGGACATACTTTGCACTACGAGACAACCAATGTTGTAGATGTGAAGTTTATATTGCATTATATATATGGTAATTCAGCTTAGGTACTGTAAAAAAACGATAATATAGCAACAAATAAAACGATTTAAGCTGAGTTCGGTAATCAGATAAGGGTTATAGTGTTGTTTGTCGTGTGTTTCTCCCCTATAGTCAGAGAATTCGGGAAATCGATAAAAGTAACATTACTATATGTAATATTGTTATTCGAAGTTTTTAATATTATAGGTTATACAAATTTGAGCTTATTGCTCGTCAAAAAATTGTTTTCCGAGAAAAAATACTTCTCAAGAAAACAAAATATAGTTGCTTTCTCGTCACATTCAGAGTCTAAAATTTATCTCGTAATAATTTATTACAATTTGGTTGTAAAAGTGAAATGACAATATTATTATTGACACGATTTGAGTTGAATAGTTTTCTTCTGTGTCAAGGTCTACTCGAATTATTATATTCTACTGCAATAATTTGTCAATCATTTTATCAAAATTTAAATTAGAAAAAAATTCTTAAGTCTCCGAAGAGTCACAGTAAAATGAAAAATATTGAACTTACATAAAGCATGTCTTATTATATAAAAAGAAAATTATTTTATAAACAAGTTTAAAACTCGCCTAATGATTATTGTTTATTATTTGAGTATACAAAAAATTGTTGTTTAACTTTATTTTGTCTGAAAATAATGCCTTTATTCTTCATTATCATACAGTGGCTAACCGTGGTCTAAGTGGTGTCTATGATGTTACTATTCCTTCACCCCGAAATTTGAGATTTTTATCTACCTAAGAATTTTATCTAATATGTAAATAGTTGTGTAATTATTCGTGCTCTTAACCTATTTATTTATATTTTACTATAATTCATAATCTCTTCTCCTCCCATCATCTCCTTAAAATAAGTTCCCGTTGCGTCACTAAATAAATATACAATTTATTTCGAAATAAACAAACATAAGTAGATTTAATAAGTATTATAAATGCAAGATTATTTAATATTGATAAACATTGGATTTACCGCCCGTCACACAATATAGTTTTTCAGAAGTTTTTTTTTTACGAGTATTAAGCGATTGCGTTTTGTTATTTTTTGTTATGTTTTATTGTGAATGAAAATTGATTTTCAAATTGACTAAACTCAAAATGTCTTGTTATTATCAGAGCCAAGCAGGTATTCAGGATTAATTTTCAGAGGGAGGAGGGGGTAAAATATGTTTTTATACATGAACTTGTAGTTAGTATTTGTTATACTATAAGAACACCACTTTAAGAATTTGGGGTGAGAGGGTGAACCCCTCCCCCCTGTTACTGGCTTTCTTTTATGCAACGTTTGTAACTATACCGTAAGTACCAATACAATACAACCGATTGAGAAATCGACACGACGACATAATATTAAGTCACAAACGACGTTATAATATATACCTGTCCTAATACAGATCGTAATACAGTTAATCGAATAATAATATGTGAATCGTTAAGTTCGGTAAGGGCCAAGTGCATGTTCAAATTTTTAAATTATTCTAGAAAAACAAAAATACTAAAACAGGACAAAAAAATTTCATGTTAACTTTCACTGATGTCATGGTGTAAGGTACTATTGTCAGTAAGATTTTATAACTTTTTTTTATGAAATTCTATAAATCTCTCTAGGCGTTCAAGAAGTTTTGTTTTTCTTGGAAAATTGGAAACATGTGCGGGTCTTTCGGCATTAAGCAATTCATATATTATTATGTATTTATATAACCCGATAAAATCACAAAATACTCCGCGTTAAATAAAATGCATAATATATAGTCGTGTATATATATATATACACGTAAGCTATCCAAAAACCGCGTTCGTGAGGATATTTACTAATGTCGCCCCGTTAAGAAAATAATAAAAAAAAAAAAAACCTTATAGACGTTTCGTATTTTTTGCCAAGTCGTAAATCATTACACGTTACGGGAGGGAAATCTCATTAAAAGCGAACAGTTCATTGCTCTTATAGCGACGGCAGTTCGGTAATTCGGCAAAGACACATCGGCGACGGCGTGGCGTATAAAATGTAGCAAATATTAAATAAAAATAAAAAAAAAAAACCCCGTGGAAATATGAAAAGTAGATGCACGCGTGTAAAACGACGAATAAAAACGATGCTATTATTAAATTTGACATCGCGGAAACTTGTAGATATATATAGGTTACAATATGAGCGAACCCTTCGTTTTATATTATAATAATATATACGCATCGGCCACGGGGTAAAGCGAGTCTTTCGTCCTTTAACGGGCGCGAAAGCCGTAAAAAAAAATAAAAAAAGGTTGATTAATGATTTCTTTTTTTTTCTCTGCTGTGCAAAAGGTTAAATGAATGGGCAGTTAAGTTTGGATCGAAAAAAAAAAAATAAATGCATAATAAAATGTACTACACAGTTCGTGACGTAGCAGATGGTTTTTTTCTAACAAAACGTTACTTCTAACGCGTAGGTCGACTTCCGTTTCGGGGATATATAGCATTTAAATTGTCAAAAAGTAAAAATAATAAAAAAAGGGAGTCGTTTCATAGGTATTGAAATTCGCAAACACATTTACCGTAGGATCATATTTTTAAAAATTGTTTTCCTCATCGCTATTAAAAAATTAAAAAAATTAATTATTACAGTACCTTTGTAGGTATTATGTCTTACGTGTAAGCGCTATCGATATATCAGTAAGGAGAGTGAGAGAAAAAAAAAACGTTTACTAACCTGTAGACGATCCTGCATTTTTTTTTTTTTTTTTTTTAATGACATTATTTAGATTTCGAGAATAACGAAGAAGCTTAAAAAGCTATTAATTTTACAAAGATTTATTTCTTTTTCTTAGAAAATGATTTACTTTTAATGAAATTGTTCAGATTTATTCATATTACACATTAAAATATGTGTATTTTTACAGATTGGCATTTTATTTGAAACATTTTTCGAAATTTCCAATACATTTTCTAAATAAAATGATTTATGTGTGTGTGGGTTTTATATGCATTTACAGTTAAGCAAATGCTCAACATTTTGAAAATATAGGGAAGGAATTGATCATTGCTTTTATATATCAGATTAGCTGTCCCGTACAGCTTTGTCGGTAACAGTATTGGACGAACAAAAAATAAAGACATTTTTTTCCATGACTCCTTGTTTCCATCCCTGTCTCTATTAATGGAGTCAACTGTTATTTTTCCGTACATTTTTGAAAATGCGTTTTCTTTAATTTTATTTTCTTTCATTATGGGTTCAATTTTGAATAAATCCTTACTCAGTGGTTGCGTTCTGAGCTTTGCTACAAACCCACCCCGAGTCTCGAGGAATGTGTATGCGGAACATAATTTAGAGGGCTTGGCTGATCATTGGTGTACCAAGTTCGTCGAGCTCTCCCTCTATTTGTGTATATACTACAAACCCTCTTCAGAGCATCGAGTTATACATATGCGAAATTTGGTGCCGATTGATTCAAACATTTTTGAGTCCATACAGACTGTCTACTATAGTTCACTAAAGAACATTTGTTTTTATACATAAAGGATAATATTATATTCTTGCTACTTGTGGACCCTATTTAAGGGATCCTTATAGAATCAAAAAATTACAAACTCTGTTTTATAGGCAAATTAAAGTGATACGATTTTGGTTTAGTTGTTTTTTATCCATTGTTTTTGTATTGGTTTATTTGTTGATGTTTTCTGGTAGAAAAGTTGTTCACTGAGACAACAAATAAAATATAAGCACACATCCATAAAACCAATCTAATCTTCGCTATGCACAAAATCTAAATAAAAAAAAATTAAATGCATTTACGGTGACTAGTCCGGTAAGGGCTAATTCGAATTTTAGTGATGGAGCTCTATAAACTGTTTATGGGTGTGTTTTTACGAAACGAGGACGCGTAATAACAGTTTTAAGGATGAAATTCAGATTTAATATTAAATTCTGTAAAATATTACAGGTAGCAAGGTTATAATACATTTATTCGTATATTAATGTCCATCTGAATTTGTCTACCGCCGCCACCATCGTTATCAGGTTAAAACTAACACGACATTTGACTGCGACATAACAGCGTGTAATATGTTTTTCGTTTTTTTTTTTTTATGATATTTTACAAAGGTAACAATAAAATATATTCGTATAATATACGAACTACAAGAAAAAACTAACCTCGATGATGTATGATATATTCACGACACGGGATAATATAATAATAATATGTTCTACAAGAAAAACGTACAAGTAACTACAAGTTTTTATTTTTCACGGGATGATGATATTATATTATGCACCTGCACAACTACTCTCTGAACAGTTGCCGGTACAAATATACAGAATGATCAATTTATCACGAATCAGCTAGAAGAAATTTAATTAAATTCGTTTTCTGTTTTAGTTTTCAACCATTATATGGTACATGGAATCATTTTTTAATTTAACATAATTTTTAAATTTTTATCTATAGCTCCTTTATCTTAAATGACTATATACTTTTGATTTTTAAATAGGGACACTTCTTTTTAAATACTGGGGATCAAGCTCTGATTAACCAATAAGGTGAATGTGCTATAGCCCAAGTCGCCAATCAGCCAATGTTAAATGGGGAGAGAGCCCCACAGAAAGTTTTTTTTTTATCGATTTCTTTCAAAAAACTTTATATTAAACTCTATATAATACTAACGATCATAGGCGTAGACAAACTTATTTTTAGAGTAAACGAGAATTTATTGGGAGGACTGATTGACGAAAATTTAGCGATGATCGCAAAAAAAAAAAAAGGTCATCACTCAATAAAACCCGTTAATTGATTCCTGCTGAGAATTCGGACAGATTATATTTCAGCATAAATAATACCAAAGCTGTTGAAACATTTATATTAATAGATAATTATAAGTTACACTACTCTAAGTTAATTTAAATTAATTATAATAGGTACCATCATAATTCATAATAAAGATAAATTATTATTAATACATTTATTTATTCAACATAATGTATATTTTTTTTACTTAAAATATGTGTGAAATTTAGAATATTAAATAAATATGTTAGGTATATAATTTTAATTTCCTCGTATTCAATTCTTATTAAACTTCAGGTTCAATCAGTTTTACCATGGAAATCATAATGTTTTACAAAATAAATTGAACTTATATTAAAAAATTACTTATATTTTAAAATCATATTTTAACTAGACTTAGTTAATTAGTATTAATACTAATATACCTCGCAAAGTTAGATTAGCGTATACACCTTTTAACGTGTAGCTTGTTCATTTTTTCAATTACCTTAATTTAATTAAATTAATGTTATTAATTTACTTTCCCAGCTTTACAAAACATTATGTAATATTAGATTGATTGTTAATTTATAATATAACTTGTTAGGGACTTATAATAAAAAAAAAAAATACTATTTAAAAACGTCAGAAAAGCCTTTAATAGTCTTCTTTTTAAAGACTCTATCTTAATGAATACAATTTTCTAATGCTACAAAAATTAATAACTCATTGTAATTTTTTTTTTTGTTTTTATAATACGTACAATTTCCTTAAAAAAATTACTTTTGTGTTAGCCATTTTTGAAGTATTAGAAAATTGTATTTAATAAATAAGAGCCATTAAAGAGGGAACTTATAAACCTCTTCACCATTTTTGCTTTTTAAAATATTTAAACTATTCTTCTAGGATTTTTTGACGTTTTTAATCGGTTTATTAGGGATTTTAAAAGCAAATAAATTCGTTTCAAGGAAAGGAATTATTTCATTTATTATTAAATGTAACACTGCGAGTAAGATTAGTTTCCGAAATTCTAGATTTAATTTACAATTTTTATTTATACAACAACATTTTTCTATTTTATTTGCTAAAATTGTATGAAAGCGAAATTTGAAGTTCATAATTATTACTTATAATGGTTTATCTTTTTCACTTAAAATGTTGAACATTTCTATTCGTAAAACATTTTATGAGACGAATAACCAAACTTACCATACAACACTGGCACTATAAGATAATACGTAACAACAGTACAATATATTATACTGCAACTGCGTCCGACTAGCTTCGCAATATTTGATTTTATATGCTTTTTTATTTTTTATGGACTGGAAAGCACTATTCGTGCCAAATATTGTTAGCTCGTGTGAATGCGTTTTAATGTATTTATATCAAAATACATAAAACGTAATCAAGGGATTTATTTAGTTTTAATATGTAATCACTTAAAACAGTGTTTCTTACAAACTTTTTACGGGCCAAAATTAGGATATGGAAAAGGAAAAAAAGAGGTCATTTTAAGCTGCACTCAGGCGACATCCGTCTATTCGAGGAAAATCATAACGAGTACTTTGCGCGGTCAATATAGGAACAAGTGTAGTATTAAAATGATTATTTTTACATCGCCCAAAATATTCGGGTATTGTGTTAAGTGTCCAGATTTTCTAATATACTTTGACCGCGTAACACACCTATAATACGAGTAAGGTTTGTGAAAATAAATGTGTGTCGATAAAAGTTCTTGATAAAACGAAAGTTATATACGGTTGCTTATATATAATATACATGTCACTTGGTGTGTGGGTCTTATATAAGAAACCGACAAAACTCGCAAAACTTTAATGAATATAACAATCGTTTCGCGTGCACGGTCTTAAAATATAAATGAAAAGAAGGAAATGAAAGAACAATTATTATTTATAGTCGGTTAGACCGTAGTAGAAACTTTCGAAAACTTCCCCGCCGTGATTTTGATGCCGAAAATGTCAAAAACACCGTTTTGGCCGTTGCTTCGTTGACCAGGTTATAGTACCTTCATAATTGCAGGGAGTCGAGGCTGTGATTTATCGTACCTACAGTAGTAAGAACTGAGGATGTACTGATGTACATTTTCACGAGAAAATGTTCGACAATTTATTAATTTTTCATACTAAATAGATTTCTATTTATTTCCGATAAACGTATTATACGAATTACCTTTATTTTTCATAACATTATGAGTAAAAATATTAAAAACTGTATTTTATCCATTCTAAGTAATATAAAAACATTTATCTTATTGTATATTATAAAATATTTTCATTTTTCACTTTTATATAAGAGTGTTCAAACATTTTCTCACATTAATTGATATTAGTGTTAGTTATAATATTAGTGTATTACCTTTAATATAGAGTTTGTATAATTGAAACTATATATGATATATTTTATTAGATTGGAGTTATTCGGGATATTCATGTTCAATATTCACTACCATAATAAAGGTTATCAGCACTTAATTTTAGTCTATAGGCGATCGATTGAGTTAACATACGAGTATAAACGAGATGGCGAGATATAATAACAAAACAAGTAAAATAGTTATTACTTATCTCATGTGACAAAGTCGTCAGTGGTATCAATCTCATATCGATTTAATGTCTCTAAGTACATTCTTGACTTTTCGGGGTAATGAAGAAAGCTTACTTCTACACCAGGAAATAAAAATACCATTTTAGGAGGGTAAAATGGGATAACAAATTCCGAATTTCAAGTAACAAGCTACAATAAGTTATTAAATTATGCCATCACATTATTTTCAAATCGAAATTTCAAAGTCGGGTGCCAGGGTAAGAGAGCTCAATACATCAAAATTAAATATTTAAAAGAAAAATACAGTCCAACTGTTTTAAAATTAGGAGTAACCAAAGTTAAGTATGTAGTTTTAATGTTGTACTATAATTTAAGATGGGATTAACATGTATCAAATGTTAAAATGTTTCTAAGGACAATCATTTATAAATATTATATAATTTGAACAAAATTAATTTCACACAGTAAATATGAAAATTGTGTATACTTTATCAGTCTATATTACAATATGGTATAATTATATGTAGTGGTGCTACTGAATACATACATTTAAACTAATAACTTTGATTAATAAATATGTATTTAATGAAAAAAAAAAAAAAAAAACCATGATTTTCAATTATTCACCCTATTCAACGAATGTTCATAATAATTAAATTATTGAACGCGTCTCGCGCTATTTCATACGGATTTATATCAAAACTTTCAATAATAATTTAAACGCCGGAGAACTCAATTATTTTGTATTCGTGTCGTCGTCATAATTGTATTATATTATTATTAACTGTTTTTGAAAATATTTTACAAATTGCATAGAATCGGCACGCGGCGAGTACCTCTATGTACAAGATAAAACAATTAAATATTCTATTGAATACGAGTATTTACTTAATTTTATTAGTTTTAAAATAATAATTAACGTTATTTAAAATGTGTCTTTAAAAAAAAAAAAAAACCCCCGAAAAGAAAAACCGTTTTTGTAATACATAACTTAATTATGTAACTTAATAATCGAATCGTGCAACGGCATCAGAACCGACACAATAATATTACTTATCAAAGCGAATCGGGTTCGACCGTTTAATATAAAATCAATTTGATTTTTCAACGATTGCGAGTATTTGTCTACTAAAGAAAACGAAAAAAACTTCGGCAGTGATTTTAATACTATATTGGATCCAAATTGATGCAATTAAATTTAACGGGAAAAAGAAGTACCGAAGTTAAATATGGACAATATCGTTTTTGTCGATAAAAATCGCGAACAAAATATTTCTAGTGATCCAAACCAACATGACATGACGTATTAAAAGTTTTTCAATACTGCGATTAGATATTTTCGAACTCGCCAAGAAGAATATTCGGTAACGAAACACGTGTTCCGGTGATTTTTTTTCCGGTACGCAAACTGCTCCGACGACGTAATAAACCCGAATCCCTATTGCCGACGAAAACTGCACGTGCGGTCCGGCCCGTCCGTGATATTAATGGGGGTTCTGAAAACGATCGGTAATAAAATAACACCACGAAATTCGAAGGTTTTATTCACGAAACAAATCAAAGGTACGTTGAAAAAAAATCAATCGATCACGAGAAAACCGCAGTAGGTTTGCCGGTTTTCGTGCATGTGTTTTCGCGTAAAATTCGAGTACGCAGACGGCACACTTTGGTTTTTGACAAGCTGGGCGGCGTATTTTACGTTTGATTCTCTCGAAAATAACGACAATAGTCCTCGCGATAGGTTATAGCAATATATATTATTGAGTTTCAATATTTAAACGATCCCGAAATACCGCACATATTGAATTCGTCTGGAACGTGTGATGTCGCGGCCGCCTGCTGGCCCGTCGCCAGAAACGTGCACCGTATAGATGCAAATAACTCAAATATTTCAAGGAGGGATGAGGGCTTAAGGACCTGATCTAGAGGGGCTTGGCTGAATTTCGGAAGGCTAATCCCCCTAGCGCCTCCGCCCCTATTTTTGACTATGACCAGTTAGTAAACGGGTTTTTTGAACATGATCCGAGTATAAAACTGCGGTCGAACTGATCGAAGTATGGACGTTTAATCGAATTAATTTTGGTTTTTTGTGTATTCCATGTCATTGCACGGCCTGTAGTGTAATCGGAAATTTCATCTTTTGAAACGAACGTGAATTCATGTTGCCGAATCCTCGGTTTGAATAATATCGTCCAATCAATATAATATACTATAGTATTTCGTAAGTCCGTTCCTAAAATTCTCAAGCCATGTGCGTTTCTTAGCTACCTATTGTACATACATATCTATATTAATTTTAATGATATTTATTGCGCGACTCACTTCATCTGGAAGTCGTGGAACTGCTGCGAGTTGAGGCTGTTGGCGAAATCGGGCCACCGGTTGAAGTCGATGGGCAACTCGATGGGGGCGGTGTGACAGCCTTCGTGTCCCTGGTCAGGCGAGTTGGCCGACACCGACGGCTGTTGGACGACGATTGTGGCCACCTGTCCCGTGTCCGACATGACCACCGCGGCCGATTGGCTCTTGTTGATGATGAGTGCGTCCAACAGCACGGCAGAGTTCTTTCGTTCCTGGTTGTTCCAGTTCGGCGTCCTGTTGTACGCGGCCGAAGGCCTCCTGCTAAAAAAAGTAAAAAGGCTCGTGACGGTCGCCATCTTTCGGATAGTTCGTATTATCTTAATTATAATAGGCATTTCCTCCGAATCATCGTTTTTAACGATTATTATTTAGATATAGGTAAAATTGTATTATGTATAGTTTTCGCGATATCGTATTATCTACATTATTTCAAAAATATCGCATCCGTTTGGTAACGCTCGCGGAGTTACGACAACATGACAAACGAGCCTACAAACTATAATATAATATGAAAACGAAACGCTTTGATAAAAAAAAAAAAGAAAAAAAAAGTCGAGTGGGAGAATTCTATTACGACCGGCAACGACGTACATATAATAGTATATAATATAATACGAGCAGTTCAAAGCCAGCGAGCGCTATTGCTCCGCATGACCTGGTCGGACGAATTCCAAAAAAAAAAAAATTCTTAGACCACCGAGTACGTATAATATCGAGTTGCGGTTTATTATCATCGCGATTTTGCAGTACGAAGATAACAGTCTAATGGCGTTTTGGCAACTATCTACAGTAATGATTTTTGTATGTTTCTCATTGAATGCAATAATTATTGTCAAATCGAAATTTTCCGAAATAAAACACGAATTGAAACTTAATATATTTTAGTCATTTATCTTACAAGTACACTGTTATAGACGGCAATATTATAAAATAGTAAGATTTTAGGACACACTAGCATAGTCATGATTTTAATTTTTGAAATGTTGAGTGACACCCATCGTGGGCCAAGAAAACGGGACATTTTGGAGTAACTGTTATAATTATTGTAAACTGAAAAAAAAATGAATATTTAAATTTTCTTGTTGAAAGCTACAAGTAAACGAAACGCCATTTAGCTAGAGACAAAACAATTTTAATTTTCAACTATGATTACAATTAAATGAAGACTGTTTATGCGCAGTATGTTTGTTTTTTTTAAAGTGAAATAAATTTGATCAGAACGATATGATGTACGTTATACATCTGCAATAATTATTTCCGTTAGGAACTCACAGAGATGAATTTGTTGGAATAAGTGAAATGAAAATCGTGAAATCATTTGTTACGAAGAGTCTTTGTCGTATGGACGATGATTCGGATTTCTTAACGATGAAGATATTTCAATTTTAATAATATGTGATTTCCGTCACAGAAAACCATTTTTCAGTAAATAGAAACGTTCGGACATTTTCATACCGTGCCCCAAAAGAGGCGGGCGTTTCGTCCGGTGATAGTTTATTTGAAACATTTTTCAGCAAATTAATGACGCATCGTTTTTGTTATTGTTGATCTCTCGGTTGCAATGGGGAAAACACGACTAATAGTGGATCGAAACGTTTGATTCCGTCTTACCAGCTCACCGAACCTCACTCGCCTATTCGGCGGGATCGTTATTCGACTGCAATCGCGTTCCGTCGATTTCGCGGTGTACGGACAAAAATCGCCTCGCGCGCTTCGTGCGGGCCCATCAACAGCGTGAACAGTATATTTACGGCGTTTCATTTTCGCGAGGCGTACGCCCGAACGTTTCCCCGCCCTCCGGCCCGCCATTCGCCCTTGCACCGTGTAAAGGGATTGTTATAAGCGCGGGCGATATTGTATATATATATATTTGGAAAAAACAGAAAGAAAAACGATTAAAATTACAAAAAAAAAAAAAAAAACCGTCGGTTTACGGGGAAGGTTGTAATCATAACAGAACGGGTTTCGTTTTGCAATCGAACGCGCCCGCGAGTGTATACAATAAAATGTCCGCGTATTTTATGCCCGACGGTACGGTGCGTTAACGCGATGTCATCAAGTACGGCGGGCGGGCACGGGTGTTTGTACGCGGGCGAATTACGCGACCGAAAGAACGCGGTACTGTGCGCGAGCGAACCGATTGCCGCCCGGCATTGTTGGCCCGTTGTTACGGCGGCGGCGACAAGGACGACGACGCGGTGCCGAACGTTATTGAATACAGACAGCCCGCGCAGCCGCCGGGCGGGGGCGTGTGTAAATAATATTTCAATCGTTCGAACGAAAATCATAGCCGTTATCGACATCGCTCGGCGGAAAAGCGTTGTGTTCCGTCCGGGCGCCTGTCCGATATGGGCCCAGCCACGGGCAAATAAAGTATCCGCGCGCGCGATGTTTGATAATTTGATTTTAACGCCGTTATTAATGAACGCCGGATGCGGGGGAAATCTTTTAAACGCCCGTGTCTCGTACGCGGGCGCGTGCAGGTATCATTTGTAATCGTTAGGTGTGACACGACCGCGCGCGCGTTACGGGATATTATTGTAATTTCACGGCGATATAATAAATCTGATATTATGATATTACGTACGTCCGCGATTATAACGCGTTAACAACGTCATTGTGCGCAGATATGCGCACGCGCGACTGAATCGAACGAATTAGTTTACGCGCGGCGCACACAAACCGCGGTAAATAATGGCCTGCGGGGGGTTCGGCGGCGGTTTTCCGAATTCTCTATACAAATTTCAACTGTTTTTTTTTTTAACTTTCAATAATCGCCTCAACGACAAACACTCCAGTTTCCGCCCAGTAGCGTGTTTAACAGGAGGCGATACGAGGGGTATCACTCTCCCACGGAACTGTTTTTGTTTTATATTTCGTTTTCCTTATACGCGGTTAGTATCTGTAAAGTGTCTGCCGTCGTCCCGGACTGTATGTTTTTCTATTGTTAGATGAACGTAGATCGAGGGTATTAATGCTTGATAGATAGATCACATTTGAAAAATAAAATGCCATTGTTAATCAAGTAGCGTACCCACTGCTGCAATAACATGGTACGGAAACGATAAAATTGAGCTATATAATTGTATATGATCGAATTCGATTGTTTCGATACTATTTAACGCAACGTTTATCAAATAACTTTTACACAGTAAACATTATTTTGAGGACTGAACTTAAACGTAAGAAAACGAACAGGGGGAGTGTGATTCCCCGACGAGGCAGCTTTAATATTTGATCATCACGACCCTCCAAAATAAAATTGTGAATACATCACTGTTTCCGCTAGTCTACTGACCAATAGCCGCGTAAAGGGAAGACGTATGGTTGTTTTTACCGACGAATATGAGGTTTCAGACGGAAGTGGCAGGGAAAAAAACTTACGTGTTGCGTTCGTTGACGAAACTCAATTTTATTTTTAAACCGTATTACGATTCGTTAAGTTGTTAACTAGGATACGTTGGGGTTGACTGATTTTAACTACTCGTATCCTAAGTAAAAGGCAAACTACTTAAAGTATATTTTTTGAACGTTTTTCAAGAATATAATCAAATTTTTTTACGATTTTCATTAGATAAAATTCATACTCTCATTATATCCCGGTAAAACACTAAATAATCATAATTTTTTTTTTTTTTTCAAGTCGAATCCATTAAACATAATTATTGCGGTTTCTTCTGGATTTTAGGTCTAAATTGACTAAAATATACACCGTCATCAATCTCTTTCAAAAAATATCACATTATATAGACAATGTCCTACATACGTGTCGTACGACTATACCTATACATGTTTCGATTTACAATCAATTATGCGTATGAATATAGTGATATTTGTTTTAAAAATATATTATTCGCGTAATATTGTTTTATTTTTTATACATCATCACGCATAGTTTATACTGTTTACAGCCCCCTGGTGTATGTCCCGGAGGAAAATATCAGAGCGTACAAAGCTCGTAAAATTTTCCTTGGTAAACGTAATCTCGGTTTTAAAATATTCGTAACTTATCCGCCTGGCGATCCGAAAGAAACCTAACCAATCGGTCAATATTTCGAAAAAATATATTTTATTAATCTGTATTTTTTAATCTTTGATATTCTGTATACGTTCTCATTGTAAAATGTTTTCTTACGTGTAGGTAGGAATGCATTTCAGTTAAAACTCAAAAGAAATCGTCTCAGGTTCGTATGTTCACCTAGGGCCTAGGAGTTTTGGAAAATAAGATTCACGCTTAAACCTTCACTTATCTAATACTCTGTCTTTGAGAAATTTTGATTTGTTTTTTTTTTGCCAATCGACTTTGAAAATCGACAAATATAACATTAACAAATATAATATTTAGTAATGTATAATTTTTTATTTATATGCAATAAATCAAACTGTGCAACGTATTTTATTTTATTCGTTCATAATATATAATGATATTATTATTTAAACCTGCAAATTTGTTTTAAATTGTATGTTCGAATGCTGTTGTTTCGATTATAATAATATATATAAATAATACATTTTATGAATTGCACGTATGAAGTAATAAAAGCGGAATTTGGCAAATTTTCAAAACTAGACTTTGATATTATAGTATTCGCACGTTCTTCAGTGAGTATGATAATCGCAAACAAAAAAAATAACTAATACTTTTTAATATTATTGTTAGCCTTATGTAAAAACAAACATTATATAAAATTATATGTGATGCATAAAATTATTTCATTTTATCTGTGCGCAACGATAAACCATTACTAATTAAAAATGATTCTGAACGAAGTTTAGTAATACAAAAACATGGTTTATGAATTTCAAAATTTTTAGTATGTCCGTTAAAATTTTATCTTAAATGCTTATAAAAAAAAACTATTACGTACCATTATAATATTATTATACAGCAAAAATGTTCGTTTTCTGACGTATTTTTTTTTTCAGATTTTCGCTATAGTTAAGAAAACGACAAGTAAATAAAAAAAAAAATAAAAAAAAAAAAATGAGTCCTCCAATACAATTAAATCAGGAACAATAGCTCTTGGAGCTGATAATCGGATCAAGATTTCTGATAGTCAAATTGTTTACAGTAAAAAAAAATAAAAATAAAAAATGTCCACCCTTTCTTAAAATCCATTACATTTCATCCGTGTTTCAAATTAATCGATAAATCGACAGAAAAAGTGTATAAATAAAAAAAAATTCAAATTCCATTCCAAACACTCTGTATCAGACACCATGTAGTGGTTGAATTTCGATAATCATTTTTCGAAGAACACACGGTCTCGTTCATCCATTGTAATGTGTATATTTCCATGCCTCAACTGTGTGCGATAAATAGCGCACTGACATATAAACAAACTGCAGATATTTCCTTTTATTATTATAGATTAAAAATTTGCTAAGGGCAATGTTATACCTATTGATTTAAAAAATTGTGTACGGCTTAAAAAATAATATAATATACATTAAAATTAACGTTGCAAAAATAATGAACGGATTATCTACATAGTTTATAATTATATAGAATAACTACTGGCAATGGCTAACGAGAACCATTGCTCACACTTATATGTGTTGAAATTCAGTTAAAAATATTCGTAGAGATTTGAAATTTAGACGAAAACTTAAACTTATATTTGCCTTTTCTAGACGTGGTAAATTTTTAAAAACATTTGAGCCATTTTTGAGCTATTTATGGACATTCTAATTTTGCGTATTATTTAAGTTTTTTACGTAATTTTTGTTCACGTGTATTACTCAGATTAAACTTGATAAGCAAAACGAGGTACTCGCAAAGAAAAAATGACAATTTTCATGGTTCTTCGTTAAAAAATCATTAATTTTAAATTATTTAATGTATATATATATATATATATACTAAAATTATCACAAATTCGTGATCATCATTCGTACATCGTGAATTATCATAAATAAAAAAACAATGTTATTTAATAATAACAATCTTCAAGGAAAAAAAACATAAATATTTTCGTTTTTCTTCCCAGATATCCCTTACTGCTTATCAATCCCATAGATGAGTGCTTCCAATACGGAGAAATTCTTCCTTTCTAAAAAGAAATTAAATACCTACTGCGTGAGGGGTAATATAGCTATGTGAAATGGTAAGAATAAAATATGAAATTTGCAAATTTACTATATCTAAAATTTAAAAACAGACGTCCATATTTTAAATTAATAGAAAATGGCCCGAGTATTTTTAAAATCTACAAGGGGGTATAGAATGAAAATAGGTGGGACACACTGCCATAGATAAATATATGTATAGATATACAAGGCGCGGTCCACTGTTTAGTAAACTTCTGGTATTTGTAGAGAAAACACTTTTTAAATATATCTTTTATAATATACTTTAACGTATAAAATATAGACATAACACTATTAATAAAACGGGGAAAAAATACCCAAAGAGCGAAAAGGTGATAACAAAAAAAAACAAAGTGAAAAATACGCGAAAAACCGAAATTAAAACCAATATTGGAAAATAAAGCCTGAACCCAAACTTAAATATTATAATAAATGCTCCAACCGGAGATATTACAAAATAATATTCTGAATACAGTAATTATACAAATAACGCACCTCCCTTATAATTATAATCGGCGCTTAAGACATGGGTATTTTAGGCAACAATAATGCATTACGGCATTAATAATAATAAATGTACTAACTCTAATTGCTTTACTAAATTCTGAATAATAATTGTAGTAATATGATTTCTCCGTAAAAATTATACTCCTTATACAGAGTAATTCTGAATGATTATACGGTTGTTATCAGTATACGTATTTATACAAATACTTCTAGTTAATTTCATTTTGGTTTTCTGCTTTCGTCTATAAATTTTAAACATTTTTAAATAAATAAATTATGGCTAAACATTAGCAAAAATAAGCAACCTGGTAGTAAAAAAAAAAACATTTATTATTTAAAAATACCTTAGTAAAATATTTATGTTCTAAAGAACATAAATATTTAGATTATCAAGATAAATCTACAGTGTGAAATATGAAACGAGTTATTACAGCTAGGAAAGCATTGTTACATACATATGAAGAGGTTAAAGCTATGGAGTGTGAGTAAAATGTTTGTTAAAATTGACTTGGGTGCTTTACGCAATTTCTTAAAAGCCCAATTCTCTGGTAGACAAAGTGAATTTAGTCAATAACTAACAATCACAACAACTAGATAGCAGCAAAATATTTGTATTAAAACGAACCGGTCATTTTGTTAACTTTAAACTTTAAAATTAATATGACTTACATACATAATATGTATTGGATAAATGATATTTGAGGGGCGGTAATTCAAAAGTCAACAACTTCCAATACTGCTTTAGTTATAAATTATAACTCACAAACGAAAAATCAAATATTATAGTGGTACACGTAGATCAATTTCAAAAATAATACATTCCACTCATTTTTGTTTTGAGTTCAGCAAAGTATGGAGCTACATGAAAACTGATAATATTAATTGATATGTGTTTTTAGAAATATACGCGGAACAAGGATAAATATTTTGAGTAAAAAATGATTTGGAACATTAAACGATTCTATAATACATTATAGTTCAGGAAAAAAAAAAACAAAACAAAACAAACCAACAAAAATTATATATCACTGAACATTTTCGTAATGAATATTGTTTAATCATGGCGGTCCTTTACATCCTATATGTTCCGACGTAGAAATGCGTTTCGCCGCACTCCGCTAGTTAAATTCAATACGCATAATTTTCATATTATTATAATATTATAACCGTATGTCCGTATACGTGCGTGTTGAATATTCAACAGCAAACAGGTATTTTTGCCTTTAGTTTTGGTATATCAGTTATAATAGATATAATCAAAACTTAATCCGGAATATATCTAGCTGATTCAGCAAAAAAGTTAATTTTATTTATCACTCATGCACGATTTTTATGGCAATATAACAATTTTCCACTAGTGTTTAGCCATGCAGTTCGATTTCCAACGTCAGAATGTTTTTTTTCAATAATTTTGGATTACACATACATTTACTTCGTTTTGTATTTGCGTTTCCCATATAAACGCGATATATTCACAAATTTATATTGAATTTTTTATACGAATCACCATACATAAATCAGCACAAATTTAGCACAAATCAATGGCATTATTTCAATTTTGAAATATGAAAGTGGACGTACTATTATTCCCGCACTATCATCAGAGAAAGGTTAGGATAGGTTAACCTGTTTCTCGGAAAGTTCAAGAACACAAATGTCGGACTTAAGCAAACACATTGTACAAATAAAAGGCGCTCTTAGTTTCGTTTCAAAATTCAAATTCGTGGTGTCAGGGAAATGGACCTACCGTAATCATTTCAATAGCTCTATGATGATATCGGGCAGACAAAAGTTTTACTACATACCTCTTGGTGGGTTCGATGGCCGGCTCGTCTGTCTCGTTTAACGTGGGAAACGTGAAATGCTGTTTGGACTTGGTGGGCGTCTCGTCATCGCACGTGGGTGAATCCGGCACGCCGGTCGGGGACGACGGAATAGGCGGCGACCCGTTGTCCACCTGGAACGAGTCTTCGCTATCGATGGTCATCTGTTCGGCGGCAAAACCGGACGAGTTGCGACCGATCTCGGTCCGGGTCCGGTCCTCTTCGAATCGGCTCTTTGCGTATCTCCTCGACAACAATTTAAATCTGGAATGCCGCACATATTATTATAATAAACGTTAGTAGGCCTCGCACGATCACTACTTATGTTGACAGTATAAAAGCTGAGAAAAATCTCCAGGGAAAATTCGACAAAATATATGATCTACGCATTAATGTTTATGTTTGAATTGTTATTTATTTTATTTTAATATAATCTGTATGTATAATGATTATTTTTTTTTAATTTTAACGTAATCTATAACAATTAGCCGTGGTGATTAAGAAGCTCTTTCTCTCTCTCTCTCTCTCTCTCTCTCTCTCTCTATTTCACATAATGGTTCGCTAATTTCCACTGAATCGGGTATATGTATACTCTATATATTATTTTACTATATATAATGAAAAGTTTCAAAATTTTTAAAATGTCATAAAATGTTCCATTTGAAAAAAATTCAATCTCATTTCTTTGTTCGGTTTCATTAAAATATGTGTATAACCATCATGATTATTGTAGCCAACGATCACTATTTGTTCACTTTTTATATGTTTTATAAACCGTTCAAACGTGGCTAGATTTTTATTAGAATATATTATTTGCTCTACAAATACACAAAAAGTATATTATTATAAGAAAAAAAATTTAAATATTTCGTCCGTTATACAACACCCTCAATAAATATTATTACTAATTTATCGTAGTAAAAATAAACAAAAAACTTTTTTAATAACATTACCGTACCATCGACGTAATATAATATTTTAATTTATATATTTTGACGCTTATAAAATTACTTTGTTCAAAATTAATTTCGACACATGCATTGTAAAACTACATTACACAGGTTATACACGTTATAACATTATAAGTATACCTTATCAGCAGAAAATATATTATTATAATGTATATGGTGAAGTAAATTTATTATACTGGATGTTTTTTATGCGGCTATTAAAATAGTGTATTTGAAACGTGTTACACACGTTATTTTGTTAATTTATGAGAAGGTAAACTGATGTAGGTACCTATACCTAATCTAAATTGCCATACAACTTTACTACTAATAATTATTATAGTAAAATATGTCGAGGGTAAACTATATACCTATATAGATTGAAAAGTCATCATTGTTAATATTGTTTCGATAAAGGCGCGATGGATAAAAAATATAAGAGATATACAGAATGTGACATGATAGACTATCACATTTCTGAGGTAAATTCTAAAAAACAAATTATTTATTGGAAATAGATAGTATACAATAATGATTTTTTTTTTTTTAGTTAGAGTTTAAAAGTGGTGGTATTTACGGGCAATGCACACACGGAGGCCTTACCGAAAGTTTAACTTCACTCTCTTTGGCGTAGCTTCCTTATTCCGTTGTTTTGAGCACCAGTGAAATTTTTTATATGGGTACTTCAAAATTTAGATTTTTAGACATTGTCCTCCAAATTTGAAGAACTGAAGGCTATTCGTGAAGAAATCGCCGGAATTCCTCGAGATATACTAGATGAGAGACGAGGGCGGGGGAAAACTTCCAGGAACGGTTCCACATTTGTCGTGCGACAAGGCCACTATTTAGATGGTATAATTTTTAAAAACCAACAGTAATAATAAAAAAAACAACTTATAATTTACAATTTACTTTCATTAAATAAAAATTACTTTTTTTATACCTTGTACCATTGTTTTAGAATTTATCTCAAAAATGTGTGAGTTCATTATGACATACCTGTATATAATGTATAGGTAATAGTAATTATTCTGATTAATCAAATCAATTAAGTTTCGCTCAATACTCGTATAATATATTGTAATTGGATTGTCGACAGTAATTTATCGAATTTTCAGTAATAATTGGTAACTCGCAATAATATTATAATAGGCAATAGAACAAACTTCGGTAAAGATTACATGCATTTTGGGTTACTATCAATATAATTGTTTTCATAAACAATTTATCCGTTTAAAACATACACACAGACTGTAGATATACCATTATGGTTATTTGGGACATGGGTACGTAGTAAATAATTGATTGGATTTTAGCCACTGACAAGTACTTTTCGGTCAAAATAATCCTTTATAGGCAGGCAGGTATCTAAAGTTGTTTCAAATGTTTGTATTATAGCTATCTCTTACTTTAATAGGATTGTAACCGTTAAACATTGTCGGTTTGTCTTGAAACTCTATATATATACAATATAATGCTTACAATAATGTACACATAATATTAAAATTGCACGAAGGGATGCCGGCGAAGGTAGCGCGCGCAATCAAATATTTAAGCGTTTTTCCAATTCGATTAATATCGTTTTACACCTGCTGCTGATATTATGTCGGATGCACATCGTGTCCTAAAGGCTAAAACCCTAGTGATACTGTAGATTTTATAACGGGCATTTTCGGTGCAGAAGTGAAAATATGTTTGATCTCCCCACGAATAATAATAATAATAATAATAATATGAGTATAGTATTTTCACGGAAACTCCCGTTATTGATTTTCAGAAACCGTGTCTTTATCATGCAGATGTCTCTGCGTATTCAGAGGGAGGAGAGAGGATATATTTTTTCCGAAATCAGCGATCATAATTTTGTCAAAAATGTATAGAATAACGCTGGAAAATCTACATTTAGAGAATTTTAATTATCCTCAAAGTATGGTCGCAGACATAGATTTTAAAAAATCAATACGTCTGTCGCTAAGTTCGAAATCTTAAAGTTATTTATGCAATTTTGCCAATCAATTATAATAAAATGTACAACTAGACGTTTTATATTATATAGTCCAATAAGGAAATTAGTTTGGTGATGTTTTTTTTATCGGAAAAACCACAAAAATCTTAAGCACATCTTAAACATACTCAGGTCGGCGTACTAACCTTTTATTTGCCATGATGGTGTTCCGGTGGAGGTTCTCGAGCAGCGCTTGTCTCTTCATGATGTTCCGCCACTCAAGGGTGTTGTCAGCGTCGTGATCGGAGCTCCGGTCCTTTTCGGCTGGTCTGAAATCTTCGACTGACCCAATGGTGTTTTCCTCGTCTCCGCCGCCATCGCCATCGTCCTTGTTACCACGGTAATTGTTGTTCGTCTTATTGTCATTGTTGTTATTGTTGAAATTACTACTGCTGTTATTGTTGTTGTTGTGCTGACCACGGCTGCGCAGACTGCTCGGCAATGTAGTATACTGCATCACGGGCATGTCACCGTCATCGTCGTACTCTTGAGGTGCCGTATCCTGGACGGTGAATACGGCCTTTGGGTCGTCCTTTGGCTGTTCCTCGGTGCTAGATGCGCTGTAGAACTCATCGTCCTTTTCCGCGGACGACGATGAATGTGTACCATTCAGAACTTCGTCCAACAGATTCGGGATAATGCGCATTTTCGGCTCGAACTGCAATATAAAGTATCAGATTTATTACGGAAAATGTTTACGAATTAGCTTCGGCTTAAGATATCACATCTAAATAGAAAAGTTAAAAAAATTGGATCGTTTTTCCGTCAATGTTATGGGAAAGTTAAATTTTTTCATAGATTTATTGAATTGTTTTCTTTGTTATAATAATTTTACTAACTCATCAGACAAAGACGAACAAAGACCAACATAGACCTTCTCGAGGACTGACTGTAATTAGTACCCAATTAATATATATCATATTAATAATAACTTATTGTCAGAAAATATTTTAACATTCCCGGAAACTTTTTATTTTAACTTACACCCTCCTCTCATCATCACCTCACAGAGAGGTCTGAGTTTGGAAATAAGTTCCCGTTCTCCAAAAAATTCTGCAATATTGTGATGGTATTAACTTACAGCTTAATGTATACAATATTAATAATATTTTCAAATTGACTTGATAACTTAATGTCTATGAAATGACCATAGTTCTAAACGATTTGGTACTCTAATGGTTAGACGTTAGGTGATATAGTCCAGGTTGGGTTCAGTTTTGTAGTTTGATTTCTATCGTATTACGAAACATGATTGCCCGGCTGTCCGATTTTATTTTGCGTTTTTGATTATTCGTATTTTAAGGATAAAAATAAGACGTTTTTGGACCATTTCAGAAACTTTCCAATTGGACGTTCCTGACGGGAAGTTATGGGGTTTGAAATTTTCGATAGTATAAAGTATTTATGTAAACTGCTTTAATATGTTTCCGGATAGTCAAGTACTAAAATTAGAATTTCCTATAGATCGCTGCATATAGGTGGGTGGTCTTTTTCCTATAGCCTTCTCGGGTCGTATCCAGCTATATGAAAGTCCTATGTATTCGTTAATAGATATAATATTCGTATGTATTACAACTGAAAATAACACCCGAATATTACAACTAGTGGCATAAGAGCATTTTGAATTGTCGGTGTAAAATGAAAAAAAAAAACTGTTGTTAAATATAGCTACCTAGTAAATGAAAGCAAGTAAAAACTTCCTATAACCAGTAAGTTATTCTTTATGTGGACATTATTTAATTCCACAAATTATTCAATGATAATGTATAATTTATAATGATTAAATAACTAATATTACTTGGTTTTAATAAAAAAAATAAATAAATAAACACAATTTTAGATTGGGTACCTTAGTAGGTATAGTTATTATGTCGATTGTAAATAATCAGCCAAAACTTTTTTAATGAATATTTTAACCTGACCTCAGTTTATATATACGCGCTCTAACCTCAAAGAACTTTGATATTTCATTTGGTAATTATTTAGTGCGACTACGTTGTTTATGAATTCCGTTGACCGGAAAGATTGTAAATAAGTCCCTGTGTACATATTTCGCGTATATGTATACACCGAAAAGTGTCGACTTAAATTCCCTGTGCAGTGTACCGATTTCGGATCACTTGAATACGTTATATACAGTCAAGTTTCATTTCGCTGGGCGGTCGCGGTGGATTACAGAAAACTCGATTATTCACCGAGACAATTTACAGCCCGGGTTGTTACCTACCTAGGTACTTCAAAAACACCTCTCTGTCGGAACGAAAATAATATGTTTTTTTACGAGCTCAATCAAATCATTATTTCAATTAAAATATAATACAGGGTGATCGATGCAACGTGAGATGCTCGTAATTTCAGAAAGTATTGACTTTTAAGTTTTTATTGTAGACAAATACACAAAACAATAAACGCCCTTATGTTCGGAGATGGTACCACTACGGACTTTTAAATTGTAAATTGTATCATATTTTTCCGTCAAAAATTTATTATTATTATTTATACTGTGTAGAAATATAACTAATGTACACAATTAATTCAAAATTGTTTGCGTTTGATTTAATTTGAGAGACGATACGGTTTCTTGAAAGCTACTATGCATTATATTATTGATGATTAATTTAATACTCAGGTATTTCTTGTTTACGTTATAGGATACGCGATATAGGTTAATATATTAAACAGATAGTGAATACATAATTTTGTAAATACGTTATTGATTTGGCCTTATATAAACATCGGCATTGTAGCCGGTAATCTCGATATTATGTTTACTAATATTATATTGCGTTCTCGAACATTTCCCGGAGCTATATAAAAACTCGTGACACGAACAAATAATACGTATTCCGTTTTTTAACCGTCTCGAAATTTCTGCGCGTTGAACAAATAAAAATAATAGTTTTTGATATTCGATTGCGCATTAAAATGCGCTTTATGTTTTATGCATTCTGAAATTCGTCGCATTGTTTCGTAAAATACGAACATTTTATAAATATTATAAAAGCAACATACAGCTTTGTTAGGGTTAGTTTTCTCTGCGTAGATACGTCAGCTAAGGGAAAATTTTCGTTGAACATAACCTCAAATATTCCAATATTACTTCACCCGGTGTCTTCAGCGACCTTCGTTCCGTCTGAAATTAATATCTAAAATAACCATAAATCTGTTATGCAAAACCACGTCGGAAAGGTTGTATAGGGTAAATAATTTTGTTTCATTTAAGAATTTTCGCTTTTATGTTGTCATGAGGGGAGGACTGTTTGAGTCTCTGATCAGCAATATCCTTTGCGTCTTTGCGCTTATACGTAGAACCTGTAACATGTTCGCGAACAATATTTTATTGTTTGCGTACACGATAATAAATAATTCCTGAGTTGACAACAGCGAATTTTTTTCGGCAGTGAATGAGCGATTCACACCGAATGATTTTTTTTTTTTATTACGGATTTGAAAATGTCAATTTATCCCGAATATTTATTTTCCGTTTCAATAATACTATTCACCATCACAAAATATACGCCAAATTCGATATATAAATTAATAAATTACTCCGAAGATAACATTTGATATCACGTCAAATTGTAGAAAAAGAAATTAACAATAGGTAGATACGTTTATAAACAAATTGACGTTAAATTTAAATTTCTGTACTTTAGATACGCTTGATAATATACTTTCTACTATAAATTAATTGCCAATTGTGTAAAACAGTAGTGCACTATAAAAAAAAACTTTTACTGAATAACAGTAGGTAGTGATAAATCTAACAGATTTTGCAATTTTCTTAATTACTGGAAATAACCGGGAAAAAACGTAGGACAAAGGGGTAAGTTTATAAAATTAACAGTTTTATTATATTCTAATTTAATGTTATTCAGTATTTGCAAATATTAATGTCAAGATATAAAAGTTTTTAAATAAACTTGTATAAGCATTTTCTAGAAGTATTACAAATTACAGCTATTTAAAGCATTAGTGTTTTTTAGTTTTCATTTGGTATTATGAGACTAAAATTGTGTTTTGATCAAGCAGAAATGTTTGAAAATTTTAAATAAGGTTTATCATAGTGTGGTAGTTCCATTTAAACTTTTGGATTCTGGTATATATATATGTTACTATTATATCGCTATAACATGAAATTTATGTATATATACTGTCGAAAAAGCAATTATATTAACCGAGGTCCACTAAGAATTGTTTTTCTTTATCCTACCTTTCAAAATTCTTACTTATCTAACAGTGACCCACCCATCGTGTAAAATATGTTCGTCTTTTTTAAATTCAAATTTGACGAAGTAAGTAAAAATCTGGACACTTTACAATATGCGATTGAACTTTACTCAGCGTCGTATTTCGTTAGCTATGAATTGATTTATCTTAATTTTATAAATTTATTTTAAATTAAAATTTTGGTGATAAATAGGTTTACTAATAATAATGAGTAGTTAACTTTCTAAACAATTTATTAATTATTAAAATGTAAACTATCGTAAATTGAACGACTCATCATTAATAATAACATTTGAAAATACCAAAAATTCGTTTCAAAATAAATTTATAAAATGACCCATTTTAGACTTTGTTAAACAATATTGTTTTTAATTAAAACTTTTTAGTTCTAGGTCAAAAGAAAAAAATTAAACAAAATAATGATAAAGTAAGGTTCTAGTAATAATTATAACAAAAACAAAGGATGGATACATACATCGATATACAACGATATACATCGCTTGTGGGTGAAGCCACTGTTATAGGTGGGAAGTTAGAAAGATAAGATACAGACGGGAATTCAATTTCTATTTGGAAGGAACCAACGATAAACCATTGCTAACGAAAAAACGATTCTGAACAGATTTAAGTTGATAGTGTTGCTTTGTCAAAAGTATAATAATATATTAGTCATATAATGGTAAAATGATTACAAAAATGTGCGTTTCCATGACAACAGTGATTGTTTAAAAAATATTAAAATAATATAAACTTAATAATAACAAAAATAAATAAAAACGGTTACCAATGACAACGTTATTTTTAATCTTTCAATCTTTCAATTCCCCACTATCTCGAATATTAATGAAAATTTCAAAAAAATGTCCTCTATAAAGTACCACCCAGAGAACATTTCCTTTCAGAAAAGGTGCTGTACCTAATAATCGGAGTAAGCATTCCGGTAGAAAAAATGTCCGCATAAAAACAAAATAAACATCTTTGTAAAACCAATACATTCTTCACATCACACGCACAATCTAAAATCAAAAACAAAAATGTTAAAATACCGAACAGAACAAAAGTTATTGCACTTGTCAGTTTCCTCGGTACACACTGTATGCATATAGGTGTATACGTATGCTAATTTCGCGACCAATAAAAATCGGACTGCAGGGAATTGATTATTTTCGAACGGCTTTTGCGAGCTATTATTACTATAACGGGTCAAGTATATATATATATATATATACATAATATACTATATATTTTCTACGGATTAGTATAACCACTTTAAACAAACATCGGGTCAAAAAAAAAAAAATATATATATATTATATTCTATATGCTAGTTTGTGCTTGGGGATTCGACCGCATATTATAGCTAACGCGTATAAACTCCCTTAACGCCTTTCGAGATAACGTGGCCCGAGTATTTGTTTCTATTTTATTTTAATTTTTTTTTTTTTTTCCGTACACAGTCACTTTTTAAAATGGAATTGTTTTTTTTTTTTTTTTTGCCCACTGCGGGCTTTGTATCAGTATTGTTATTGTCAGTAGGTTTTATTCTCCGTATACTATTGACTACATAGGTGTATAACCGCAGACGGGCTTTTAACGAATTATTATCTAAATACGCTCCAGTACCTGTAGACCTTTTTTTTTTTTTTTTTTTTTATATAGTTTGTTGTGAAATATTACTATACCTACATAGAGACGATTCACAAGAGTTATATTTACATTTGAATTTATAATTTTATTGTTAGGCACGCACGTGATTCTACATTAAATTATACTTAGCAAATGTAAAATTATCGCGATCCATTCGTATTTTCGCGTAATATGAATACGCGCACCGAACTAATAATAAAACCGCATTAAGAAAATACATATATACCATATATCATAACGGACGTGAAATTATCACAAAATTATTAAAAACGATCCGTTCAACCAACTCGTTCGATATCGCATGTTATAATGCAGTAGTATATCTTATGGTTGATTGAAAACTTAATTTACTTAAATCATATGGAACTATTGAAATTCAATGTTAGGATGTTACGTGTCCCTGGAACTCTCCAATAACAACTCTTTATGGAAATTGTCAAAATATGAATGGAATAACTATAACGACATAACTGTTAAATATATAAATCGTCGGCTACGCAGAATAACCGCGTGTGTAACAAAAGTTACACGATTGTAGCAAGAAAACTACGAAGAAAATAAAAATACCTCCTCAATGAACCAATTAAATCGAAAACGTTCTACAAGAGAGTTCTTACAAAGACTCAATATGTAATAGAAAAGTATTGTTTACAGAAAAAAAAAAAAAAATGACTTACGTGATTTTTCCGGGTAGCCGACGATAAACTGGGTCATAAATGATTTTAGTTTTTGGCGGTGACGTCACTCACAAACGGAGTCATAGGTACACAATTATATTTTGTCATGGTAAAATGTGTAAAACGTGTCGTTGAAAAAGCGTTCAATAAGACCGATATCAGATTATATCAGAGATCAGAGATCAAAACGTGTCGATATAGTTCTTAAAAGAAAAGTGATTCGGTCGGTGAACGTGCAGCAATTATCGTATTTCGGATATCCAATTAAATTAGAGTGATTTTAAAACAAAAAGAGACGGACGTACTTTGCGCTAGGGGTGAACTACAGTTGTAGATATAGAGAGGAATTCAATGTTTATCTATATTCTGTATGCAAGTCAAGTCTACATTTTCGTCAAAATTTAATATTAAAATTCTTAAAAAAAAAAAATTATTTACTCAACTTTTTCTTATTTATCACTAAGTACAACTTACATTAAACCTGTTGTCAATTTTTCAAGTATCTATGATTGATCTAATATTTTTATCCACGAATTACTTACCAAATACAAATGACGTAAAAAACTCGCAAAATTAAAATGTCTGTAAATAGCTCGAAAATGGCTTAAATGTTTTGAACATTTTACCATGTCTATAAAAAATAAATATGAGTTTTTTTTTTTAACTTCAAGACTCTACGAACATTTTTAATTAAATGAAAACCAAAAAACAAAATTAAAAATAATAAGAGTATATTTTCATAAATTGTGCCGTTTTTTCTTGGTTTTTCATAATTGTTAGAAAAACGCTTAGAAAATAAAAAAAATAACCTCATTTAAGTCTTAACAAGATAAAATTGTCTTTCAGAAAAATTACTACACTTGGAAATTGGAGCAAGAAATGGTTGAAATTGTATACAGAGTATAAAAAAATAAAAAAATAAAAACCATTGTAAAAACATTCTTCGGTTCGCTCATAATCTAATAGTTACGTCATATACTCGGATTACGGAAGTAGTTACATTGACGTTTAATACGCAGAATGTTCAAACTAAATATAACGCCTGAGTACGATTTTTACATCGCGATAGCTCAGCGACGTATTTTGGTATTTTGCAAAAAAACGCTCCTCCACATCATCTAAAATTTCTTTTTATCTCTTATATTAATATAAAAAAAACACACACAAATCATAATGCACTGTTCGCTATTTTAATAACGAATTATTAAAAAGTTAAATAAACTATTTTTTTAAATATATATTTATGAACGCAGAACTTACGATTCTATGAAGTATGATACGAATAAATCACATCAAAGTTCTTATCAATATTTACAAGTAGTCTATCTATTTTATCACTATCAGCAACCGTGATTTACAATAATATTAATTTGATTACTAGTACATAAATGTACAATATATCAAACCACTATACTTTTTTATGCCCTGGTTTTACCATTGCATGTGTTAAATGATAACCATAATAATAATTTTATGCTTTATATTATTAGTTTTATTTTTTTTATTAGCCAAATACTATTAATCAAAATGAGCACTCCAAAAATGTTTTCGCCCTGGACTCCCCCCCTTTTATCCCTACGGGGAGGCACAACTGACATATAGTAATGATAAAATAATATTTATTTTCCAACCAGCTCCAAGTCTTACCGGATTATCGATGCTGTCCTCGTTCTCCGTGTCGTCAGTTACCGTGGTCATGGTTGCCACGGACGAGTCGGTGCTGGTATTGACCGTGGCCGCTGACTCAACGGATACTGAACTGGAGCCGAACACTTTGAGTTTGGGCACCGGGGACGATTGCTGGGACTGGGACTGTTGCTGTTGTTTGGACCGGTTGAGCATGCGCTGGGCGCCGGTGGACTTGAAGTGGAGCCGGCGCAGGGCACTGGACGCACTGGCGATGAGATCATTTCCGGGGGACGCGGTACCGTAACTGGAAGCCGACGACGGTGTTGGCGATCCCGGCGCCGACTTCCTCACAAGAACCGCCACCCTGGGCTGCTGCTTACCCGGACCGCCGACAACGCCGACCCCGTCTCCGCCAGCCGAAGTCCAACTGGAGACCTGTAAAAACAAACGATGTGATAAAATAAAAATAGAAAAACCATTACTAACAAAAAAAGATTCTGAGCAAAGTATTATTAGTCGTAATTTCCCTCTGTTTTCAAGACAACTCAGAAAATAATTAAAGGTCCACAAAGAATTCCTAAGATTTCCCATTTATTAAGAAACATGACAGGCATACTGTACACGTAGGTGCACATGTTGTAGGTATAAAGTTGGAAAGATAAGATATAGACGAGAAATGTATATCTGTAAGCAACGATAAACCATAGCTTACGAAAAAACGATTCTGAGCGGAGTTAAGTTGATAGTGATGCTTTGTCAACAATATATATTTCATATTATTGTAAACCAATTAAATAGGCTTTATATATTTTCTTAAATAATATTTGTTTAATATTGTATCGATTTTCTCTTTTTTCCTGCGTTTTTCCATATTTTTTCACGGATCATCACATTTGTTAAGAAAACTCTTAGAAAAACCGAAAAACGACTTCTTTAAAGTAACTTCCTAGTCAGATTTACTTTCATTAAAAGCGCTGTCATCGTAAATCGGAGCAAAATTGCTGGTAGAAAAGTTGTACACAGAAATAAAAGGCCATCATATTTTTTTTACTAATACCTACATTTTGTACATTTTCCGTTTTTCCGATATTTTATCGCGGTTATTCCCAGTTATTATGAAAACCGATTGAAAAATCACATAAATGACGTCCTTAAACCATAGAGATAAAATTTCCTTTCAGAACATAAGCTACACTTGATACATGAGAGCAAGATTTCTGGTAGAAAAGTTTGCACAATAAATCGAGGAGTATTTTTCGAATAAAATCGTCCGATTGAACGATAGATAGGTCTCTAGGTACACTTAAAGTGAATTTGTTTTTTTCCTGTTTAGGTAAAACGGGAAAAAAAATGTAAAAAGTTGCTTTTCAAATCCAGGGTTTCAACCCGCAATCCCACAATACGTAATCATAACTATTCTATTACAACAAACGTAAAGTAAATTAAACAATATTAAACAAGAGTTATTTAACACAAACGTGTAATATTTGCATAATATCTGAACTACAAAAAGCTATAATTTCGAAACTTATTCAGTCCGCTTAATACTGACTTTACCATCCTTCTTATACCGGCACTACACATATATTCGAGGAAAAAAAAAATTGAAAAATTAGTTTTTTTACGTCAAATTGTCTTTATAAACACAAATACTACGTTAAACTCAATTTTTTTTTTTTACAACAAAATAATATTTAATGAAACTCCTGTTAAATTTTCAAGCATTATTGTTAAGTCTAACATTTTTACTACAGAGTACCTACCGAATAAAAATGCCTTTAATTAGCTCAAAAAAAAATTTTTTTTTTTTGGAAAATTTTACCACGTCTAGAAAAGACAGATATAAGTTTTCTGTCCAAATTTCAAATCTCAATGAATATTTTTAACTGGAAATTTCCAAAAACATTTTTAAATAAATAACCACCGCGATTTTTAAAATATCTCCTATGTGAAATTGAATTAATTTTAATTTATCGAGTCACTATAAAGTATCTAAATATATGAAATGTAAGTATCGAGTATTTTGTATTGAAATACTTCCAACATAAGTATTTTGTATTTGGTTATTAAAAATGAATGTATATTGTATGTACTCGTATATAATTCGTTTTTTATGTATCGTGCTCAACCACGCAGAAAGCAAATGTCTAAAATTCGAAATGAGGAAAAAGCTCATCCCGAAAAAACTAATAATTAGATGATTCATCTTATCGATAGGAATTAAAAAAAATAAAAAAACAACGGCTCGTGTTTCGGGCTATTACCGATAAAAATAAATCAGACATTTTTACGAGGAAATTCAAAGGAGAATAATTAAATCGGTATTTAATGTTTTGGCCGCGTAACAGCATAACGGGACCCTCCGGGCTCGTGATAGAGTTACTTTAAAATACGGCACCGGAAATGGCCAGAATAGTATGCTGGACACGAAAATACAAAGTATAGAGATTATTACGGTTTGCCGGTGGTTCGGCCAAGAAAACCGCATAAACGCAGTCGTCGTTTCAAAGTTCGCCACCGCCGACGAGTTGCCGATTAATAACTTAGCGGCCCATCACCTCTCCGCGTTCATTACCCGATCTGTCGGGCGATAAATTGCGTTTGCGTCATTACTCGCCGTATAATTATAATAATAATAATAATAATAATAATAATAATAATAATAAAGATAATAATAATCGCATAAGCGCAAAGCGCATTTAAATTTCTCGCGTCCGATACCCTTTGCAGACGTACAATATGGACACCACAAAAACTGAAACGATAGATTTTGAGACCCGCGGTGCTAACCACTGTGAAAGGTAATAATCTGCATTAAACGATCGTCTTTATTTTTACCGTGTGTAATCATATACCTGAGCCGCGCACAAACGCCGTATAACGTCGATAAATGATAATACGAAACGTATTCCGACGGTCGTGGTCTGCATCGTATACTCACCGGATCGGGTTACGGAACGTAAAAAATATGGGCGGTTTTGAAATCCAGCGACCGACGCATATCCGATAAAAGATGACATCGATGACGTTTTTTAAAATCAATTTTCGCTTGTCCTAATACCTAAGTATAATGTTAAATTTTCGAGGAAAATGGCCGCTCTACCAAAAATAATCTTGCGGAGGCAAAAGTCCATTTACTAGTCATCACCTAGCCATTTACTAGCCAATCACTGCACCGGTGTAACTACAAAAATTGATTCCCATATAATAGTTGACCTCCTCCAGTAAAGTGCCGTTAGTACATATTTATACCCCCGTTAAAATTATATCACTAGAGAAACATTATATTCCCTCGGTAAACTATCAAAGGGTAACATTTCACTAGTGGATATTTACTCCCCCGGCGTTTTTCCCTCGCGTCTACATAGGATTTTTAATTATCATTGATCGATTTCCCAATCATATTATAATAATTATAGGTTCGAGGACGCCCGATCAACCCAGACGTTAATTATTAATGCGATTCGCTTTAATCGGGGTACCGTCGCGGTAATTTGTCAAAGAGAATACCCACGTATTAATGACCTACCGGACATTATCCGAATTCCGGCCGCGTTTTAAAACTCAAAATCGCCTATTGTTCGCATTAATATTTAACTACCACATATATTTTGTACCTAATCGATATTGGCAACAGTTCAGTTTTGAAAGACTAGACAAATAAAACGCCAATGACGTGCGACACACGTAGGTGTACATTTATAAGTGAGCAGAGTTTTTAGGATTTGATCGACTGTAAAATTAAAAAAAAATAAAACAGAGAAAGAAATATTTTACAGATCATTAAAAAAGAAAAACTACGATAAACCGAACATGTACGGAGACGCCAAAACCCACAACTACGTACCAACAGGTTAAAGATCTTTAGTAAAACCGAGGACGTGTGGAAGCTGCAGGATTAGCAGATATATGAAATTTAACTTATTTTAGCACTTGAGAATCATAGTCGTAAGACGAAATGATCTTATGAAAGCTAAATCGACCTAAATAAAAAATCAAAAATGATAACCTAACCAAAATCACCCAATAATCAAATCAATAATAAACTAACTGTCCATTCATTAAAATGTATACCTAATTTAGTTTGTAAGTTAGGGCAGCTCAGAATGTATTAATCTCATAAGAGTACAAGAAGTAAAATATCATGGCTTAGTTTTTGAATATAAATTAAAATGATATAAACATTTATGTTTAATTAATAACAATTTACTTAAATTCTTCAATGTTTTTAAATATGCTAGATGTATTTTTAGCAACCGTTTAAAAAGAACTATTTATTTAGCGTTAGAACAATTTTTTTTTTTTTTTTTCAATAATGTATCAAAATGGGGAAGGTAACATTTTTGATATTACGAAATAAACTATCATTATTATTAAACAATCATTACTTTAAAATAAATTCAAAAAGACTGGTAATTATTGATAAATGGTCTGAAATTCAAGATCACCGTCCTCTGTCGGTTTATGTAAGTCAGTCGATATTATGTACAACTTTACTGTTACACCAAACGTTAACAATTTATTACTGAAACCGGATAAATAACTAATACAAACATTTTAATAACGTAGATATCGATAAACGTAAATGATTGATTTGTGTCAACAACTAACAACAAAATAGAGGAATTAATCTTACGTTTGAGTGACGGAAATATTGAAATTTCAAGTGGGGGAGACAAGGTCTCTCCTAGATTGCCGTCCAGTATATACGATCGTCGCGTTTTGAACTTTTAAAAAAAAAACTCAAGTCGTCCATATGGTGATGACAGTTACAATATTGTCGTTACACAATCGTATTGATTTGTATTTGTTTCCGTATGATGCGTTCGTTGCAGAGCTGGCGGAAACGTTATTTGAAATAATATATCGATCGGTTCCGTTAAATATCGTAAAATCAGTATCACCGCCCTCGACCGCTACGGTATTCCAATAATAACAAAAACGCATAGCATTCGTCATTATTGTCGACGGCGGCGGTGCGAGTGCAATGATATTTGGAGAATTCGATTCGTAAACAAAAACCGTCGTCGCCGGCGACGCGGTAGTGCGGATGAATATGCCTGTCCGTATTTCTGGCGTGTATCGTCGCGGTCGTCCGGAAGAAATAATTTATAGGCATTAGGTATGTTTCACTTGTCTGTGTTATAAAAATTATATCATACACGGGTACGTCCGTACCTGCCACGGGTTAATCGAATAAGCGTTCCGTCTGTATTTTATTTTATTAATGGCGTCGCAACGATATTTACCGCCGCCGGTAGGTAGGTACGTGCAGAAAACACCGCTGCGGCGTTTCCGGGCCCCGTTCTCCCGCGTGGATAAGCCGAAACCTAAGCTCCGGGATACGCGGCCGCATATGCTAAAGGCACGATGCGAACCGGCACGTTTTCAAAAAAAAAAAAAATAATAATAATAAAAATAAATAAATAAATGAAAATTAATTAAAAACACAATTAGTTAACTTTTTTAATTACTACGTTTACTGCCCCCCTCTTTTTACTATCTCTCGCTCTCTCGCTCTCGCGCTGTATTATATCCCGGGGTCTTCTCTCGGCGGTATACCTATTTCCCGTTTTATCGCGCATAAGAAACCCCAGACGTTGAGAAATTCATTTTAAATATAAATTCGTTCGTGAGCATAAAATAGGACTTTGTTCAAGAATTACAGTTCATATTTTCTCAATGGACTTGCCGGGTTCGAGGTCGTTTGTAAATTCACTTAAAAGTTAATTCAAAGTCCAACGGTTTTATAAAATTTAATCGTATAAGATACGAAAAGCATATGCACTATTTAAATAATCCCAAGTGTACGTTTCAATAAAATTTGCCATGTCTGTTTTTCAAAAGCATAATATAGCAAACTTACATTTTATATACTTAGAATTTAAATTCTAGCCTTTAGATTAAGAAACAGATATGCGTGAACTATTTTTTTTTTAATTCTCAATTCAAAATTCGGAATCTGAATTAAAACGAACGTTTCAATTTAAAGTACAATCAGAGCGTTTAAAATGTCAAATTTATTTTATAAATTCGATTATACTAAAATACAAACGTAAACAATATTTATTTTTCTTTCATACATTTTCAACTCGTTCATTTCGAGGTTCGAGAAACTCGTAATAGTTTTTCGTTTTTTTTTTTTCATATCTATATAGTCATTATGTTTGTCGCACGAATTCGAGTCAATGTCATGGCGAAAACTGATTATTGAGACCCGTGTTAGTGAGTGCATCGTGAGTTGAGGACGACTGTGGACGTAAGACCGTAAACCAAAGAGTTCAAAGTAACAACAGCTATAATATCAATTTATCGTCACTTGTGCCGCTTTGATTTTATTCGCCAATTTAAGATCACACTTGCACCAAAGTTGACTCAGTCTGGAGACATTTTAAACGACGTTTGTTCGTTCGAGTCTCGAGCTCAACGCGTGCGCAGTTGATGTTCTCTTCTTCGTATGATAGATGGCGTTATTTTTTTCGGAGCCGACTCGCAAGGTCCGACGTCCGTTCGCTCCGGTCCCACCGTCGTCGATTTGTTCACGTAAGAGGGTCGGAGAGAAAATCGCACGGTCTCTTCTTATATTATTATTTATCACGCTGATATTTATCAACAGCTGTGGCGGCTCGGTACCTAGTAGATAGATATGTATATATATAAATAGTCAAGACTGGCAAACGCCGACAGGACTCGCCCTCGTTTTAATGGACGTACCGGTTATTAGTGTAATAGACTCGGTATAATAATAATAATAATAATAACAATGCGCCCGTTGCTCTCGGAGGGCAAAAGATACTCTATAAGCGATTTATCTTGATCGTAAACGAGTTTACGGCCCTCGGCACCGCCGTCACCGCCGCCGTAGGTCAATGTATTTCTCGACCCCTCCCTCCCTCCCTCCCCCCCCNCCCCCCCCCCCCCCCCCCCCCCCCCCCCCGAACGCTTTTGTAATACTCGCACTACAGGAGCGTAAGTATTTTCGTCCGATTTTTACGGCGCAGTTGAACGGGCACCGTCCCGTCGTCGCTTCGATAAACACAACAATAATAGGTACTAAACAAGCGCGCGCATCGTCCAGCAGCACCCGCGGAAATGCAAAACGAAAGACGTTGAACGCGAATTTATACGGTATTACAGCGCAAAGGTTCACGGGGCTATAAAATTATTGTTTACGGTCGGCGACGCGGGAAAAGTCCACCGTCTTTAGGTGTAACATTGTTATTATTCGCGTCCGCTTTAGTTTAAGACGTTTAAGTCTTCGAGCACCGGCAACTGCGGGACTACGTTTTATTACGAGCGCGATAATATTGTCGCCGGGGTATATTATTTTTGCAATGAAACGCACGGAAAACTCGAACTGTAGCCGAACGAAAATTCTTCGATAGTATAATATTATAATCATCGGAATGTTTTACTTGCCCTTCACAGTGCAGGCGCATTATACGTATAGTATACGTACGGGGTAATTACTTCGCGTAGGGGAGTTTATTTGTAAACTCTTTAGAATATTGGCGTACGTAATTTTCGCGAACGAACATGTGCGAGAGATGGAAAATTCGGACGGCTCGATTCCGCGGGTTACCGAAAGTTTCGCCATGTTTAATATTGTTGATACTTGGAAACACCCTTCAATTTTCAGTAATTTATTATAGTCCCTTTTCGAAGTTTTACCCTTACTTTAACTACTGTTTACAGTCGTGGATTTTGATACACCGTCAGATCCGTTTTCTGAACTTTTTTTTTAGCGAAAACAAATTATTGTATTTCTACAGAATCAGTACGATATATCTACTACTGTAACGCTGTATACGCATTCACGTAGAAATACGCAGTTTAAGATTCTGAGTGGAGAGAGAGGAGTGTATCTCTACGCATTGTCTTGAAACACAAAATATAAGCCCATGAGTGCGAACCGTAACTAATAATTTTATTGAAATCGTAGATTTCAGATTTTGAGCGAACGAGGAATTAATTAGTTTTACAATGATGTTTAATTTTTTAATTTTTTTCTGTGGATAACTTTTCTACCGGCAATTTTGTTCCGGTTCACAATGATAGCACTTTTTTTGAAAATAAATATGACTGGGGAGATACTTTAAGGCGACCGTTATTTCATTTTCCAAGAAATTTTCCCAAAAAAACACGGGAAAATCGGGAAAAAACGAAGGAAAACCGGAAAAATAGATACAATATTAAACAAATATTATTAAAGAACATATATAATGCAAATGTAATTATTTTACCATATTGTATCTTATATATCGTTTTTAGCTATCAATAATTAATCGTTGCATGCAGTTATATATTAAATTACCTTTCTAAGTTCTCAACTTCTCATCCACAATAGCTAGTGGTCGTATTTTTTTATTTTTTTTAAACAGGAAAACCCGTATAATTTACTTATCAATAATTTCTGTTATTTTCCATTTCATTTTTTTTATTATTTGTTGGTTTTAAATTATTTTAGAGACCTGTAATTTTTACGTAATAATTGTGTTAATTTTTTCTAGATTGCAAGTCATTTGAAACTGTCGAGTTTTTTTTAGTTTTTATTTTATTTTATGTGGATAATAATTTTTTGGCCAATCAATACTTGATAATTCAACACGAGGTATACCACGAGTTATACTTAGTGGGGAAAAAAAAAAAATAATTATTCGAAGCTTTAAACTCCGGCATAAATTAAATTTGAATATATTTAAACCGATTATACTTTATTGTTCGTTAAAATTAGTTTATAACATTATATCATATTATTTAAAGTCAGTATCTAAGAATTGTAGGTATTTTTAGAAATGCAATCTAAAACTAAAACTGAATAACAAAGTGTTGAAAATTACTAACGAAATAATAATTATTTTTTATAGTTTTGCCGAGCATTTTCGAAGTTATAAGGTTCATAAAATGTATGCATAATATATACATTTTGCGGTATTTAAAAAAAATATTGCACAGTTCCCATAGAGAAATATTTTGAATAGTAAGTTGAGTTAAATATATTTAAAAAAATAAATAATGTATAGTTATTTAAAAACGTTGTAGGTTGATAGTTAGGAGATATAAATTTATAAAATTTCAGTTGGTACTGTATGCGAATATATTCTGTTGTTAACGAAAAGAACGATTCTGAGCAGAGTTGTTGTGTTATTTCTCACGTTGCCAAGGTACGCTGAAAATAAACGTAAATTAAATAACAAAAAAAAAAAAAGGACCTAGTGAGTAAATTTCTGGAAATGTTGATAAATGTTTGATATAGTTTACCACTGAGCGAAATGTTCACATATTTTGAGATACTGTGCGAACAAATTAGAGCATTCGCCTAACCAAGTATTTGAAAAAAAAAAAAAAAACGAAATCAAATTTAATTCAAATCAAAAAGTATTAGAAATGTTGAACATATTTTAAAACAAAGTACTACCGGGTGAAAACTCCACTTGTTTTAATGCATGACATAAATCAGTTAAATTTATTAACCGTGAATGTATTTTCCGAGAAAAACATAATTTTTTAAAACTAATAGCTACCTTCGTTATATTCTCAGAATCTATAAAACAAATTACACTTCAATTTGACATTTTAAAATTAAATTCATTGTACCTAATAAGCTATATATATATATAGATATATATACTCTTATTATTTTAAAACGAATTTTTACTTCAATTAAAATTCTGTATACAGTTTAAAAATAAATCATCATACTTTTTGCATAAAATGATAAAATAAAAATGCATACCGCGTACTTATTGCAGTTTTCGGTACAAAACGATTATTCTGTTGTCCGTTAACTTGTTTGCCCCGTCCGCGGTGTTTACACAATTAACAATTCGAAATAAACGCGCAATAGACATTTTTTTTTTTCATCGCGATCTAATTTTCGAATATTCATCAATTGAATTGAGAAAAACCTACAACGTTAATTTACATTGCAAATAAATAAGGTGTAAACAATTATTATTGTTTTTTTTATTTGTTGACCCTTGATAGTTTTCTATCAAAAGTTTTTTAGTTTCAAGAGATAAAGTTTTAATGCAAAAAGTATATTATAATACAGTACCGCTTTTTAATAATAACAAACGTAACAACTTAATTTATAAAAAAAAAAAAATCTAAATTTGTAATTTACAACTAAACCGATGACACGTAAAATTGGTATATTATTATGTATTGTACTTCGTGAGTTAATAAAGTCATAAAAAAAATCAACATTTTTTTATTACAATAATAATATATTAAATACATCCATAAAAAAAACTTTAATAATTGTGTATCTGGTTGAACTATACAATTTTTTATTTTTTTTGAAACTTTAGTTGAATGAATGAACTGAAATATTTTCGGAAAAAAAACCCGTGAAACGATGGAATCGTGTGTATCGAATAAATATAATTTAACAATGAAATTTTGAAAGCTCTAATTTAAAATAAAATAATAACTTTTAACTAATGACTCTATTACCTATTATCGTCCAATAGAAAATGTTGTTAAAATATTTAAGAACGCGCCAATAAAAATCGACAGAAATTCATGATTCATGAGAATCAATCTGTGAATAATTAGTAATTTGTTTGGTTCTTAAATTCTATTAAGTTAAAGATAAAAAAATCTGATGAATGTGCCACTGTTTAATGAGAAAAATTAAAAGGAATGATTTATATAGAGCAATTCAATTTACATCAGTGTGTAACGATAAGCCATTGTTAGCAAAAGACGATTTTGAGCAGAGTATTGGTCGAAGTTTTCCCCTTGTTGTCCAGAAAATAACAAAAATTACACAACAAATTACCAGTTTTTCTTATTTGTCAGAAAAACTAAAAAAAAAAAAATGACTCCCTGAAGCACCGGTACTTGATGAAGAATGCTACAAGAGAGTTCTGATAAAGTTTTTGATTGATTTCAGATTTTTGGTTTTCTACACACTCACGCACACACATAAAAACACACCCGAGTAAAACCAAATAAAAATATAAGTGATTAACTCATGGTTAAAACTTTTTTGGTTCGTAAGGTCGGGTTTTTTTTCAAAGTAAACACAAATGTTACATTACGTTGAGCTTGTACTTTTTTTAAAATTTATATATATATATATATATATATAAATATGTAAATATATATCTTTTTTTATCGTGAATTAGTAAACGAATATTTATTTAACTACTCGGCAAAACAAAAAAGTTTGAGTGTTTACAGAATTAAAGAAAAAAAAAAACGTAGTTTTTATGACCGAAAATAATTGATTTTTATTTTTTTAGAAACCATTTTACTGAGTTTGTTGTGCATGAATACTGGCGCAGTTTTTGCGGCGTTCCTCTATACCTGTACAATGTATACGTTTTAATATCAAATTTTTTTTTTTCGTTTATCGGTCGGAAATCCGTTAAAAATCGGGAATAATTATTTACGCCACATTGTTAAATATTATATTTAGATCCTATTATTGTTATTAATATTTGGTTACGTGCAACGGAACTACGCGTAGGATTTTGCGATTATGGTATACACCAAGGTACCTATAGAAGTTATAACATCCGGATTCTATATCCGAACACGCGGTATCGGCATCATAATATTATACGGAGTGATGCTTTTTACGAATTATCGATTGTCTATACGTAAATACGGGAGGTGCTGAGTAAATTATGATATAAAACTAATGTAGTCTGATATTATTAGTACAACAGTTTCAACATTATACTTATATCCATATTATATAATATTCTACTCCTATATAACTGTAAGGTGGGTATTGATTTTCAAATATCAACCCACTCTAAGTAACTATAGTCGAAAAGTTTTCACGGTGTACATGCAGTGACGCATAGAACCTTTTAGATATGTGATGCAATAACAATTTTTTCCACTCACTCACCCCAACAATTCAATTTTCTGACTTTATACATGTCTAAGAAAATTTAATATGTGGAAAAAAAATCACTCGTATACTTAACCCTTTCAGATGCCTAATACTGTTGTAGTCCTTATACTTAGTCCTATTACTATGCGTTATCCTACGACGCATCTGTAAAATATAAAAACTAAACATTTGCACATACGAAATTGATAAGAATTTATTATTTAATGAGGTTTTTGAAATGCTGTAGAACTTTTTTAGTTTTATTCAGAATTGTATTTATTTGCCCATCAAAGAATATTTTGAAATTTTTTTCCAATTGTAAGTATATGCATAACTTCGTTTTAATTTATTTCTACGTCATTTTCACAACAATCAAATGTCTAATATTTTTTGGGAAATGGTAAACTGAGTTTTTCTTTCTAAAAATCGATGTGTAAAACTATGATAGAAAAAAAAATTATACAAACTTCAATATTATTCTTGACCCACACTATATGATAGAGTTAGGAATATTATTTAACAATCATAACACAATCTGAGATCCCAAAACAAACAATATAAAATATTCCGTTATTATTGATATTATTGATTATTTTCATTATTGAAGTATCTACTATCGAATATCAAGACCAATCGAAAGTCATAAATGTTTAACCCAATTTTTATTCTAAACGATTTAATGTAACATATAGGTAATAAATATAAAGTATCGGTTTTAAACTTTATAATTATGACGTGAGAAGTCAGTAAAATAAGTGCGTGTGCCGTAAAATACTTTGTTTATAATAAATTATTAATACAAAGAACGTTATCGGTTTTATTGAAGTCTGTATAATATTATTTTTTAACCTGTAGAAAAAGATTAATTACGTTAAGGTTTGCATTTATTTTTTTTCATTCATACATCATTAATATAATTCTTTTTTTTTTTTTTTTTTTAAACTTAACTCGTACAATTTTAAACAAACACGAAATACTGACCACTCCTATTTTCAAATGATACCTGCATTTCATTTGCGATTTATTCTAGCCATGTTGCAGTATACAAAATAAGAGTAAATAAAATCGCAGTAAACAATTTACATTTTTATAATTATTAGTTCAATAATTGTTTTAATTTAATATATTGGAGTATAAGTGTCAAACAAACATATTTTATATAAATTATGTTTAATAAAATTCATGTTCAATTGTCGAACTCAAAATATCTTCACCAAAAAATTTTCTATAGGTTAGTCCAGACTGTTAGTCAAATATAAAAACGATATTTGTTAAACGTTTGTTATGCGATATTTTAAAATAATTTTTCAAACATGAACAATTATAGGACTCCAAAAATGTAAAGCCAAATTATAATTGTAAAATGTACATTACATTTATTATGCAAACATTTGGAATCAAAATATATTCACAACTACCTACAATATAAAAATATTTAATGAAAATTGCAAGAAGGCGATAATCGCTGAGGAGGTAGTTGAATAATGGCAATTTTTACGCAGGGGCTTAAATCTTTGATAGGGCTGGATATATTCTCCATTGTAAGGTATTTGAAAACAAATTTTAGAACGGTGGGTTGAAAATTGTAACAAAACTTTTTCAGACTTTTCTAGTTAGTAAAAAGTTCAAAATTTGTTTACTTTTTAAATTTATTGTGACGGGGGCTGGATACATCCCATTATATAATATATATTATTAACTTCTTGTTTTTATAAGCGTTTTAATAATCAAATTTTAATGTAAATATTGTTAAATTACAGCATCATTCAAAACATGTTTAACCGAATTTTACTCCGAATTGTATTTCGTTAGCAATGAATAATGGTTTATCGTTATGTTCAGATATAAATTAAAATGCAACTTTAAGATTTTAATTTTTCTTACCCACTTTCCAGTGGCGGATATTGGGGAGGGCGTTTGGTGGATTGCTCCCCCCCCTTGGGTTTATTGTTACCACTATATATTATTATCTAAAACTTAATACTTACGAATTTATATAGATATCTATATAAGAAATTTCGAACATGTACGATCCTCCCCAACGGGGATGAAGGCCTGAAATAATCACTGGAAGGAATAAACCCCATAACCTCTATGGATTCGAAAATCGCTCCCCTCCTCCTCAAAACTGGGATATATCCACCACTGCTACTTCCCACCAACAACAACGAAACACATTTATTAGCACTCAGCAGACAACAGTATTGGTCCTTTTTTTTTTATCTTTGCATATAATATTATTGGAACGTTCTTTTTATGCAAAGGCATTGATATATACAGCAGGTACGCCGTACCCGTAATATTTCAAACGGTATTCATACCCATAGGCACGAATTTTCCGGGAGTGCAACACTGGACAATATTGCTAGTGGAACCCATGAGCGAAATTCTTTTGTCGGAGTTTTTTTTTCATTCTTCCGTTCCCGTTTTGACCGGACGACTCGCATATAATATGACATTTTCACGTCAGTCAGTCGTTGCATACGTTTCGGGTATTTTTTATTGTATTTACATTTTTTTTTTTGCCAAATGAATGCTTTTACGTTCACATTTTGCTACAAACGGCGACAATATACAATATATTTTTCTATAATATGATCTAAATTGATTTTACGCACAATGGCGAGCCCAGTCTTTTCCACATACCTAAACGGATACATCTAATATTTCTTATGGCATATGCTGTATATGTATTATGCTTATACATATAGTAACACATTCATGTTAAATTATTTGTGTATAAAAGTCGACATTTTTTTCTGTATAGACAGTTTTCTGAATCAAATGAATGTATATATTATGTATAAGTATGTAACAATGTAACATGTGAAAAGTACAGAAATGGGCAAACGCAAAACAAAAATTACAGTCTTAAAATACTTTCTATGGCGACGAAGCCATACGGAAGATAACAAAAAACACACTATTTCTGTTGATGTTTTCCCTGTAAAGTAATGAATTTAAGAGAATTTTCGAAATAACATTTTTTTTTTTTTTTTTTTTTAGGAAATATTATCTTTAATCGTAAAACGCTTCTATCGTGAGTTAGTATGGTTAGTATAGTATAGTTTTTAATATAAATTGAAAAAAATGCACTTAAATTCGAATACTTGACGCTTTTGGGGCACATCAGTGTTGATAAATTGAATTCAAATTTTACAGTTATATAGTTTTTTTTAATTCTTACATGAGAAACTTACATATTACCATTATATTAAAACATAGAACTTACCTAAGTATTTATCTCAAACGTTAACCACCAATTTTTTATAAAATATATTATTGACTTTTAAATTTCCGTGATTATAATGTTATTTATATTTTACTCGAGTGAAAATTGTATATGCCCAAGTATATACTCGTTATAATAATATTCATGGTGAAAATTGTACAAGTAAAAAAAAAAGAGCCGATACTGAAGATGGGTGAGGTAACTGTTGTAGATGAGTAGTTAGGAAGGGGGGAAACATAAAGTTGTTTAATTTATACCTGTAAACAACGATAAACTATTACTAATGAAAAATGTTTTTGAGATTACTATAAGTACAACTTATAAACTTATAATGAACATCCTGTCAAATTTTCAAGTATTTCTATTTAGTCTAAAACTTGTATCCACAAAGCACTTGCCAAATAAAAATGACCTCGAAAGATTAAAATTTTTATAAATAACTCAAAAATAGCTCAAATCTTATGAAAATTTTATCACGCTTAGAAAGAGCAAATATAAGTTTTCTGTCAAAAAATTGTAAGTTTCTACAAATATTTTTTGATTGTAGTAATATTTCTGGTATAAAACATACGTTTGCGAAAATTTTAAACAATGAAAACGGTAACGTCGTGGTGTGCCGTAAATAATTGCCGGTTTTACCTATAATTATATTTTCAGTTTTTCTCAAGTATTTCGAAAACCTTTTGAAAAATTACCAATTAAATGCACTATCTAAACAAAATTTCCTTTCAGAAAAATTCAACACACTCTACATCGGAGTAATATTTCTGGTATACAAAATGTTTACAAATATATATACAAAATAAACATCATATTGAAACTAATAACTACGCTCCTAATATAAAAATGGCTGATACTACTGATGTGTGTGCCATTTTTTTACGCAGGAATTTGGAACTGTTGGAGGAACAATGCATTATAAATTATAATAAAACTGAAATCTGTATGCAACGATAAAACATTACTAATCAAAAATAATTATTATCGGTGTATAAATCAACAAAAATTATACACACAGTTACTAGTTTTTCCTATCCATTGAGATCACTACGTGGATAATCAAACAATGAGCTCGTCAATGCGCCAACTAGATCAAAAGTACTACGAGAAAATTGAGAAAATTTCAAAAAGGGTGTTTATGATTGGAGTAAGATTTCATGTTGTTTATAGACACAAAAAAACACACCATAGTAAAGCCAATACAATAACATTGTATTGGCTTCACCCGGAATTTGAAATATGTATTATAAAATTGTATTCTAACCGAGAAGGCGAGTGAAATAAAAAAAAGGTAAACTAATAAAATACATAGCCGGAAAACAGGAGAATCTCAATTCCTAAATTTAATTGGACGATTAATCTTTTAAACGTTTATTAATTATTATATAGGTAAACGTATCAGGTGCTGTATTATAATTTAATACCTTTGAGATTCGGAGCGCGTCGTAGATACATTGGAATTTTTTAATTCGAGTCGTTATTAATGCGGTCGTCCCGACGGCTTTTATTGTGTTTTGCACGTATATTTAAAGCCGTAAGTCTTATCGCCGAAAAAAAAAATGAACAATAAAAAAAAAGAAACGAAAACGTTCTACGGTTTATAAGCGTCTGTCTGTCACATTTCTCTAGTTTTTCCGAAGTTCCGACGGCAAACGAGAATAACAAAAGTCGTGATTGTGACATTCTGTTTTAGTTTTATTATTATTATTTTTTGTTCATTTTTATTAACGAAAATAAAAACATAATATCTGGCCGCCCAAACCCATGGGATGGCAAGCAGCAGTATAAAGACAGTGAAAAAAAAAAAAAAAATGCCCGAGCGAAGAGAAATGTACGCGCAATTGTTATGGAAAAATTATACGATCAAAATGCAAATATTACATAAAAAAAAAATATATATATATAGGATAATAATATTATTATATCCCATCTTAAAAAAAGTTTCTTAACTACGAGGAGGAGGACGAGAGGAATCTCGACGAAAATAAAAATACTAAAATATATATGTATATAAAGTGCACTCTATATTGTATATAGAGACGGACCATAGCGCTTTGATTTAATAAAAATACGATGACAACTCGAACTCTAAAGTTTTGTATTAACATCGATATAGGTACTTCGTAAATTTTTTTTCCTGAAAATAAATTTAATGTATTGTTTTTTTTTTAATAATCATACCAGTATACGTAAGTGTGTTATTCATTTATTGTTGAGTGGATTTTCTTCCCATACATAAATTATAGGCATTTAAATTCACGAATATAATAATTGTTTAAAATGTGTACCAAAAATATTTCGAATAAATTATACTTGACTTGTACTTAAGTGATATCATTTTGGATTATTACACTGTCTGACTGTCATCATATAAGAGTAAATGACTTTAAAAAATAAATCTAGTTATTATTAAATAAAAAAAAAAAAAAATAATCATAGAACCTGATCTGCCGGTGTAACTACTTTTTCGGCATTATACTTGATTAAGGAACCAAATTTTCAAAATTAAAAAAAAAATATTTACATTGTAGAACTTTGGTTTTAGTTTATTGATACCATTTCTATAAAAATAGTAGAGCGAACTTGAAAAAACACACAATTGGAGGAACGAACATCTAATTTTAAATCGACGGAACATGAACATTCTAATTTATCTATTCATACAGCAAAAACTTGGTATTTGAAAACGATGAGGTATTATACCAGTAGGGGGTATAGGTATTAAGAACTTTATAATATAGATTAGAAACACGAGGGGATTAAAGGTGAGCGAAATGTGTTTACGTACTGTGAAAATAAACACCCTTCTTTCTGTTCTCTGGACTGGAAATCAAAATGTACGGTGAAATTCGTTATAGTGAAAAACAAAAATAATAAAAGAAACGGAGAAAATGAAAAATCGCGTAAAAATAACAGGAATTTTCGGCACGTTGTATCGGCGTATAGTGGTTTTTCGGTTCTTTGTAATATTATATGATTGACAGCAAGGGCGGATCCATAATCTGTTTACGGAAGGGGCGCAAACAAATTTATACAAATTAGATACATTTCTACTACACCGCATTTTTAATTATTAATGAAACCATACATACGAAATTAATGAAATATAACTATAGTTAAGTATATAATACAATTATAAAAACAATAGATAGTATTATCAATCGTGTACATTATTACGAATAAAATATTTTTATTTAGTCCGTCGTAATATTTGTTTCCTCCATATCACCATTTTTTTTCTTATTTTCATTCATCTCCGTGATTTAAATTGTTTGTTTTACTTGTTACGGTCACAATTAATTATGATTTTAAATTTTAACTGTTGTGTCTGCGAATCTCAATTTAGTGATCAGGATAATCCACTCAAATGCGATAGTTGCTACAAACTTGTCCATAATAAATGTTCTGGTTTATCGGCTACGGAGATCAAATATCTCGCTATGAAAAACCGTAAGTTAAAATATTTTTGTGATTCGTGCGATAAAGAGCTACGCGAACTGCCGGATTTAAAAAAACTAATCAGTTCTTTGTTGGTGAACGTTAAAATCTTCAAAATATTTCGAATACGTTAAGATCCGATGAATTCGTAATCAATGGAATGAACGAACGTAATATACGGGTTTCGGATTTAATATTTTATAATATTCTGGAAAGTAAATCCAATAATTTTGAAGAAAGAATATCTCATGATAAGGAAGAAATGAATAATATTATTAGAGCTACATCGTCCGATAGCAAAATACCAATTCATTTCGGAAAGTCTTATCAATCTGATAAATACCGTCCAATTAAGCCAATATTCTCCTCAGCCGGTGACGTCGTTGATCCATTAAAAAGCAAAAAATACTATTATCTCGCCTTCTGACTTCAAAGACTAATATTGGTATCAGTTCTGATAGGACATTGTTTCAACGTAAACAAATGAAGAAATTACGCGATCAATTAGCAGCTCATTGTGAACTAGTAGAAAATATTATTTCAAATAACCCCGACTACAAAATACTTATTGCTGGGTATTTTAACTTAAGCAATTATGACTGGTCTAAAGATTTCTAGCGTAATTCATCCCACAGCTAATGTTATTAACAATTCCTACATACATTTTTTTAAACTTAGCTTAAGCTACATAAAAGCAAAAATAATAGAACTCTTGACCTTATATTTAGTAATATCCAAAACACAACTGTTTTTAAGGGCGTTATTTGGTTCTATTGACTAATGAACACCATCCTCCATTAGACTCTATTTGTAATATTGATCACTTATTCGTCAATGAAGATAGTAACGATGTAACTTTTTTTAATTTTCTTAAATGTGACTTTTCAGGTTTATCTAAATGCTTGAGGAGTATTGATTTTAATCAATTATTTTATAATTTAAGTATAGATTTCGACTAAAATAAAATAAAATAATGATCATTAATCGAGTCAGTTATTTAGGTATTCTCTTTTTTTGAAATTTATCTTTCTCTTTCAATTCTAATTTAATTATAAATAAGGCATTTAAAATACTATGTCTCATATTAAGAAATACTAAAAAATTAAAAAAATGTTAATGCACTAAAAACGCTCTATTGCTCCTTTGGTCTAACTTAGAACTTGGTTCATTGATATGGGATTAAAATTCCACTGATAAACTTGATGACAATGTTCAATATGAATAACTAAAGTCAATTGCCTTCCGTTTAAATTTACTTATTTCCAGAGATTCAATGTCATTAGTAGCGGATTCTATTTTTATTCAGCTATGTGTGGATAAACGTAAGCTAGCTGACGTCTTATTCGTCTATGATTACCTCAATAATAATATTGACTGCCCGGATTTTTTATGTAAGATCGGTATTTGTACGCACAAATACTCGATAAAAAATTCAAATTTATTTCTTGTTCTTTTTTTTAAAAAAAAAAATTTGCACTGATTCTTTTTTTCCGAGAGCTCTTTTATTTTGTGATCTAATTTATACTAATATTGATTTCTTTTTCATATCTCGGGAATGCTTTAGGTCAAAAGCTTTAATAATTTTTTCAAACTAAAACTTAATTTTATATTTTTGTGTCACGTTACCTTGAAAATGTACTTTTTATCAATATATAATATTCGATAATACTACTGTATGTATTTTTCTTTATCTTTTTTATTCTATTTTTTTTTTATTGTTTTTGATGTTATCATTGTTTATTTTATTTAAAGAGCTATTGTCCCATAAAATATTAATAATAATTAATAAGTAAATAAACGATAATGTTATTTGTAATATTTATAATAAATAAATACAATTAAAATTATCGTTTTGTTTTGTTTTTGTTGTTTTTGCAAACGGAAGCGGGCACTAGGCCCTGTTGCCTTTGAATTTAATAAACTCTATTATAATATGGATATGGGGGTGGTAAAAATTTAAAACGTATAAATTAAGTTATGTCTAAAAAAAAAAAAAAGAATGGAATATTTTTCTGTTTTCAAATTTATTGCGTGTTTTGCGATCATTTATATAAATTATAAATGATGTCGAATCTAATCCGAGACGCAACTTTTAGTGGTCAAAACCATTCTTCCAGTATTACTATGTATCCTTTTGAGTAACATGAAGGAATGGGGTCACCTCGTAAAAATAAAGACCATTGTTATATTCAATTCAGTAGTACTTTACAAAATATCTTCATATATATATATATACAGGGTGTTTCATTAATCCTGCCAGTCCAATTTTTAGGGATTTATTATGCATACATTCAAATTAAAATTTTGAGGATTCTTATGTGTAGTTAAGAAGATATTTTCGTTTACTTTAATTTTTCACTACATTTAAGGAGTATCCTGCTAGCGATGCACACTTTAGTTTTTCAAACGAGAACCTTTATGGAAAATTCCTTAAATAAATGCGGTATTAGATGAATTAAATCCGCGAACTTCTGAATTTCCGTCAACTTGTTCACGAGATTTCCCATATTTAAGGTTAGGCAGGAGCAAAGTAGTGGAGCACTAGCACTAGAGTAGTAGCAGCACAGCGTCAGATGTACTTTTCCACTACTCTACCGCTGCCTAAACTTAAAAGTGGAATATCTCGTGAACGACTGAAATCAAAATTTATTTAAACTATTACTTCATCTATTTATTGATTTTTAATCACCGTATGATACTCCTTAAAGGTTGTAAAAAATCTAAGTATACAAAAATATCGTTTTAACTACACTAAAGAATGTCCAAAATTATAATTCGAATGTATGCAAAATTTACTTTTAAAAATGAGATAATCATGCTTAATGAATCACTCTGTATATACATTTTTGTTTTGTCTACCCGGAGACCACTACCCTCGACTCATTGCAGGAATCCATCTATATAACTTCTGTATTACGTGCATTACGATGATGGATCACACACATATACCTATATTATACCTAATTCAATGTGATATTATAGATTTAAAACGTTCGTGTTTAACCGTAATAAGTATTCAAAACCACAAAAACCACTACGTTGTCCGAGAAAAAGGTACTTGTAAAAAAAAAAATAACCGAGATTGCTGATATTGCTTGATATTTAATATTTTATTTATATATCTGTACACAACGATAAATCGATGCCAACGAAAAACGATTATTTTCTACGTTTATCCTAGGTTTTTCCGAAGTATTTAGATAACTACTAGAAACGTCAAAGGAAACGAGATTTTTAACATCTAAACCATCTAAATAAAATGTATTACATTTGAAAATTGGAGCAATGTTTATGATAGAAAAGTTGTTGAGATATGAAAATAACGACATAGTAAGACCAATTTATTCCTCGCTGTGATCAAAATCGAATACCATAAAGATTTAAATATTTTCCGAGTACACGTGTAGGCCGTAGGTATCCTACGTATATCAAAGTGAAATCATATGGAATAAATTAGAACGAATATATTATAAATTCGAGTAAACATATTCGTTATATTAATTCCTTTTAACGCATTCAACAGATTATTTTTGGATATACTCGCGCAGCATTCATAATTATTAAAGGTTATTATTATTAAAACGCGAGGGTTGTGATGTGTACACAAATGGAATATAATAATAAATTGTATAGAGTAATTGAAATTAATAATTAATCAACCTAACCTATCCGGATAAAGCGTATAGGAGAATTCTAAAAATAGTGAAACTATATACCGAGAAATAAATTTCTATGGTAAACCTAAATAAAAATAAGCGAAAGGTTTAGTAAAACACTGAAAGTTTCGCAAAAGTCCATTTAGTAATTTAACTAGGTAATTATGTATACTAACTATCACCGACAAATTATTTTCTTGAAAACAAAACGATTCTAACGTAGCATTTTCGATTTTTGTATTTTTGTTTAAATCTATGTTGTATTTTATTCCGAATACATGTAACTGAATCACAAAATAAATTTTTAATAGATATCTTTCGTAATATAGCCCAATGGATTTATTACGTTTTAACATATTCATCCCCGTGAGTATCCCAACTCTTAGACTTGGGAGGATAGAATAACTTTTTTTTATACGTCCACCGCAGTATTCGGTTATGACGGTTGACGAAATCCAAACAAATTCTGAAATAAGTCAAACAATTACAAACAGATAACGTACCTACCTATATTAAATAGTGGCGGTATTGGAAAACTCAAAATCAAAAAAGGGCTCCGTGTAAAATACGTTAATAAAATGAGTTTAAAATACGTAGTCGTCGATTTGACAAATTCAATAGTTTAATTAGAAAGTTTGGAAACGGGTTTTCAAATTTTCTTTAATTCTATAAAATTGATTACTTTCTAATGACCACCTTAATGATAAGAATTTGCCATTTATCTACTGATCGATATCCATTTAAGACGAAGCGTTACTACCGTTTTTACGTTATTTATCAACATGAAGTAGCTATGTACCGTTTAATTTTGGCACTATGTAACATTAGTTCGACTTTGATGAAAATATGATTGGAATTTGTATAAATTTGCCAATTTTCAATGGTATGTAATCAACCAACACAATGTGTTTTAACCTATGCAAATTAAACTTGTTTATATATTTTCATATTTTTTAAATCTAACCACGAAGGGAGAACATCGATTTTCGTCAGGCGTTTAGGTCTTTTTGACGAAAAGTCCATGGTGTTCGCAACGGCCATAACTCTGCGAACTGATCCCAACATGGTAGACATAATTAGCAACAATCAACATTATATTAATATTGAAACATAGCGCCGACAAATGTTATCGTTCTGATGAATACCAACGGCTATATAATATGTATACCCACGTGCGCGTATTAATATATAATATATAATACGAGGTCCTGGACAAAATATATCGGGTAGTTTAATCTAGCAGGTAACAAAGGGTAGCTCGGTAACAGGATATCCACCATTACACTATATATTATACAGCGCACAACGGCATACAACGGCCGTGAATTATTACGCGAATTCTAATACCCGAACAATATCTTTTAAAAGAAACTCATAGCGGCCGGGTACGTGTCAACTGTCCGGTTAAATGTTACCCATCTACCCGCGGAAATAAAATACGAGTGTTAATTTTCCAACGGACACGTCACGGGGAACTGCGGCGCGGGGGCCGCGGGGCGGCTCGCGCGACTATTAATAAACGTCCGCGCGTTGTTAAAAATAGCGCTCTCGGTTTAATTTCACTCCATGTGAAATTACATCGATGACCTTCTGTTGACTTTTAGGAGGGTTTCGCACTATTGTTCTCGGGGGCCGGTTCTCTGGGTTTCAGGATAATATTGCCGCCGCCGTAGGTATGGATTTTCGTATTTATTCTATTATATTATACGCCCTCCCGAGGGAATTGTTTCAGTTTTTAACGATATTATAATATTATAAAAATATTATATACGAGCGCGGTGCAATCGTCCGCGCCAATCGAGTTTCGCCGTTTCAGTGCATACAACATAATAATAATTCAGTTTCACCACGAGTTACGATTTTCAAACAGCGGTGCGTTCGGATTAAGACTTGCGTCGATTCGATGATTTTGTAACGGAATTATTATAATAAGCTAATGAAAACCGACGACGGTGTCAATACGATACAATAATATAATATTATACGAATATCGAAATGAACGGCAATTTCAATACTACGCCAATCTGCTATTATAAAAAAACATTACGTTCCGAGTTGAATAATTAAATAATGATTATTATCAATGACTATCCTATGCATTAATCTTGAAGGAGTTTTATAAAACAGTTTAAAACCTCATTACAAACTTAACTATCTACATGCATTTGTCTTCATCATACATAAATCGTATTGATTATATTCTACAAATGGTGCGTGGTCTGTCCATAATGAGTTTATGAGTTTATAGACACTATAGTTAAAGTGTACCGTAATATATTATTTTATCTTTAAAAAAAAAAAATCGCCATATTACCGATGATAATATTAATATCAGGCACTAATATTCGATTATTGTGATACATATTTGCCGAGTCATTATTTTACCAATATGGCAATTTTAAAAATGCACGCGTTTTAACATTTTTCACCGTTTGTAACTTAATTAAATACACGTTTTTATAAAATATAGGTAAATACAAGCGCTGTTACCGACTGTATTGAGTATACAAACACAAATGCGTAGGAATACTTTTAAACATTAATACGTAGTACTCATTACCTATACCTACCTATCTAAAAATCAATTTCAACCGAGTTATATACAATAATAAATTACAACGAATGCCCGTTGGGAGGGGAGAGAATTTGGTTTGGGAGGGGAGGGGGTCGTAATGAATAAACGTTATTCAGAAATAATTGCGTTTTAATTATACCTGCCTACGCGTAAAATCTGAAGGTATTACGCGAGTTGACGATGAATTTAATTTCGTCGGAAACGACTGCGCAGAGTATAATAATATATTATAAAACATGTTACCTATTATATATATGCGGAATTCACATAATAATATTATAGGCCGTTCGTTAAATTAAATTCCAAATTGAAATAGATATTTCTGTATATACGCCGCAGTATAAACAACATAATAATAAACGGCGAGGGATAAAATAATATAATGTTATACACGCGTAACAAGATACGCTGTTTATGTGGACGGAGGAGGTCGCGGCGGGTCGCATCCGTTTCTAAAGGCATCGCCAACAAACGCTCTAGCGCCGCCGTCGCCGTGTCTCGAGTGTCGTCCAATTAGTTTTTTAAGCCGAATCAAAATATATTATTCTGTCGCGTATAATACTGTTGTACATATACCTAGTGAAAATTTGTGTTTTTTTTTTTTTTTGATTTAAGAAATAACCAGCTTTAAAATGTTAAATTGCCACTATTTATTGTAGTTTATGTGGCGACTTGTTTCTTAAATATTCAAAAAAATAATAATTCCGAAAAAAATTGAATACTTTCAAGATATCGTAATGGGTATATCTTCGTGGGACACCCTATATTATAAAACATATAGTCGACCCCTACGAAACGGACACTTATGCAGCCTGTTTTGTACGACTTATACGTATTAATGCAGTATTCTAGAGACGTCTTTTGCCTTTTGTATCTTTTTAGACGAAGAACGATTTTAATTACAGAGGTCATCGAGTGCTCTGTACTTCTGCGCATGTTTAATAACAACAAACCAAGTTGTGTTACTTTATAGTCGTTGTGTGTCACAACGCCATTTATGATTATGCTTTTATTCACAAGGAAAAACATCACTTTATTACCACTAGACTGACGCACCTGAACCCACTCGTATCGCGCCTGAATGCTCCGTCTATGAGTATAAGGTCTAGGCTTTTGTTGCATTCTGCAGATTGGCTGTTATAATATAACTAAGATTACTTAGTAACCTCTTCAATAATTAATTGCCGGAAAATTTCCAGAGTTACGCAAAATTCGTCTTTTAACTAGTTTTGATTACTTACGTCCTTTAAGAGGAAATCGAACTGCTAATCATAATATGCTCAGCGATATGTATCGTGCTAATATAAATTCTGATAAGAGCACTTATATTGAATCTCTTATTAGATTTAGGTTTTCTATAACAGCGTTTCTCAATTTTTGTGTATTTGCAGCTCAAAATATGTATCCATTCACTCGATCTTTACTCTTTATACTCTTTAGTTAAAATATTAAAAATCAACGGTTGGTAGCTGCCTACCCCCCTCGGCCATCACATCGATTACAGTAGTTAAATTATGTAATTTTGAACATTTTTATGAGCCTCTAGTATTTGTCTGGTTTTAAATTCGTTAAACTCAAAATGATGTGAGTTTTACTATGTTACTTGTATTTATAAACAATTTGTGTTCCAGTAATCTTGCTCAAATCAAACACTTTATAGGAAAATTTTTGATTTTGTTAGTGCGTTGAGATCATGTTATGAGTTTCGTTGTATTTTTTTTTTAATAAATAGGAAAACTGGTGACTTTCAAACTGATTATGATTTATTTGTGAATTAACTTGACCCTCTAAATTTTCTGTTCCGTCTTCACTCCTAAAACAGTGGCGTACACATCAGCAGCAGCATCAACCTTTTTCATTTTTAAAACGTTATTTTTTTAATTTTTTAAAATGTTGATGTGACATCATCAAAATTATTCGGGACCCCAAATTGGATCGCAACCCAAAGTTCGAGAAACTCTGCTCTATCCCGTCGATTATTGTGCAGGTATCATATACGGTTGTGTTCGATTAAAACACGCGATAATATTCCGTTTCTGTTCGCCGGATATTATATTGTGCTGCAGACGTATATCATGTTTTTGTAGCAGTTCGCGGTCTTCAGGCCCTCGCCACCTGACGGGAAAGAAGTTTGGAATAAAGCATATTATAAAATATTATAATGTCGTGGGTGGTTTTCGAACGTTGTCGTCATCTGTCCGCTACATTTTTTATTCCACGGGCAGAACGGTTGAGTGGATTTAATTGGAATAACGCTGTACGGATATTACAGCGTTATTCGGTCCAGGTCGCGATAAAATATAATAGCGATCATAATAATATTCGGGCGACGTCGATAAATGCCAATAAATTCGGTAGCCCCGGCACCAGCGGAGCGTTATTAATTTGAAATCACGTGCAAAAATCGCAAAGCACCGACATAAAATATAGGTACACGATCGCGTATTTCCATAGAAAAATATCGAAAAGCCGCAACGCGATCGATTTTATACGCGTATTTGAATAGTTTCCAAAGACGTTTTCCGCTAGTAAGTACTTCGAAATAAAATATACGTGTTGTAATAATAGGGTATACAAAAACGGTTTTTCCGTCACCCGAAAATAATAGCTACAAGTACGCATGAATTATACAATAAACTCGTATTGGTGCACCTATATGGTACCCGGGAAACTTGTCATTTCGCATCAGACTTCGTTACGCCCCGGTAGTTTTGAATAAGCGAATGTATACATTTTTTTCATTCGAAACTACTCGTATCGTACATGTAGCTAGTTATGTATAGAAGTAAAAAGTATCACGCCGATATAAGTTGTATTATTAATATTATTTTTCGTATTCGACATTAATTTCCTGTGTTGTAGTATCGCCGGTACCCATCACGATACAGTACCGGGAAAGAATCGGAATCTATGTATGCGCACCGTCGGACACATTATTACTATAGCAAAAATATATCGATGGGAAAATAAAATATTTTTATAAAATCACTTCAATTGTAGGTATTTGTTATCCACATATTTCGGTTTCCGATTTATATATAGGTAGTGTCGCATATGCAAACACAAAAGGGACGCATGATTTAGATTATCTTTTTACTAGCCAATTTCGAGTCTTATTCTAAGTCTGTCTGCTACCGTATTTCGGGCCACCTACGTCTAAAATTCTTAAAGAACCATGCAAGTTCAGACAGACGTAACCTAGATCCAATGGTGGCACTTGGGAGGGGAGAAGAGGACACGAGGGTGTACTTGTACCTACGGTGATTTTTCTGTGCATCATTTTGAATCCACAGACAACCGTCAGAAATATTATATTTTATAGATAACAGAATTGATATTGATATAATTCAATTTAAATATTAATCATCGTGTTGAATCATGGATCATTTCAATACTTTATAAAAATAACGACGATATTGTTCTAATTTTCAATACGATGATAAACTAATAAATAAGTATCCACTACAATTTTCCGCAATTTGTGATAAACGATAAGATCATCACCATAGACATAGACAACTAACGAACACGATTGTAACAGTTTTTACATTGAAAAAAATACTTTATCGATTTTAAAAATATAATTAATAAATTTTATACTAAAACTTTTATAAAAGGTTTACGTTTGTAACTAAGATAATAGTAACTAACCATTTTTATTTTATTTAACATCTTATATCTGTATAGTTATAATTTTATATGATCTAATCTGTTATTATTTATGTTAAAAAATAAATGCTTCTTAAACTTATATGATTATTAATTTGATATGCAATTGAAATACACACAGTTATAAATTAAACAAATTATGTTATTTCTTGTAATGCCAAAATAATTTTAAATAAGGATTTTATGTTTTATAATGTTAATAATGACGATATAATATGGAATTTTAATTTAATAAAAACTTTATTTTTAGCTAATGTCGGAGTAGGTACCAGTAATAAAGTATTAGTAAGATATGGGGAGGAGAGGTGGCGGCATTTTATTCCACGTGGATTTTCAAATCATGATAAGCGTTTGCACCTAAGTGAGTTTCTACCAAGTGACGCTTATACTTTATGCCTATAGAGCAAAGATTATAATCAACCAACTAATTATACCTCGTTAAAAACGAAGTTAAGGACTTTATTTATAATTATAATTCGAATTGAGTAGGTGACTACTTATAACTGGTTACAGTTATAAATAGAGTATATTCCTCGCAAAAACTTAGTAGTATACTGAATGAATTTTGTTTTAAATTATGTTAAGTGAAAAAGTAACATTTCTAAATAAATAAACATACCGAAATTAATAAAATATATTTTATTAAAGGCCAATAAAACGTTATACATGGCGCCAACATCCCGCGTCGTCGTCCGGACTCCTCGTATCTTTTCATAACTATCCATTTATATCCGTTGTAATATTAATAACTTCATCTAATTCTTAAATGTTACTTAAACATTAAATATACCTTTGATAATGTTAATTGTAATAATCTTGATCGAAATGTTGATTACAACAGTAGCCCCCTTCCCACCTATGTTGTTGTCCGGTTTTCAACAATATTCTCCTAATAGTTATCAACGGTTTTAAAATCAGTTTTCAGAATTTGTAAACCATTATTCTAACCACAGGAGCGTTTTTTTATTTTTAATTGGAGGAGGTGTCACGCAAAGAGAAGATTAAAATGTATAAAAGTATTACTCGGGAATAATATACATAATGTATTTGTCATGTTATTTTTTAAATTTTATTTTCGTTCGACTTTATATCCATTTTTATTGTTTATTGAAATTTTAGAAATATAACGAAATAAGAGTTATATACAAAGTATATTTGTCAAAGAATAGGCACAAATAATACGTTCGATTTTTTTTTTTTTTTTTGTTAAAACAAAACTAATAAACTAACTGTATTGTACAGCTGCATTCGATAAATTTTATTGTCTGTTGCACATTTACAATACAGATGATATTGTGTTTTCAATATTATTATTATTTTGAATGGTGTAATTGTAAGAACACATAGAAAACAAGTGCATCAAAATATTACCGAACATTATTGACTATATGAATAGGTGTGTCATAATTGAATTTACGGATGAAAAGTAAAAAAGTTCGATTAATAATATCACGCTTGTAAAGTACGCGGTTCTTCAACCGAATAAATAATAAACTATACGTGTACGGTGTTAAAACGATATTAAACAATAAAAGTAGATACTTATAATAGAAGTCGCCTAATTTTAATTAGACGTATATGGTTATGATTTTAGTGTAAATTCTCAGAAATTATAATATAATATCGACCAAGTGAAGTGAATATTTAAGTGTACAATAAAACGGTGTCGGATGATAATAATAACAATAATAATAATAATGATAATAATTATTATTATTAAGAGACATATTATTAGTAGTATTACTCGGTATATGCTTTTACACATCGCTGAAATTCGAATATAAATTATTATACTGTATACAATGCGATTATACCTATTAAAACCGGTGAACATAATATACAAAGATAAGACGTAGGGAGTCGGAAGTTTGTTCCGTTTGGCTTATCACCTCGTTGTGGTGTAACTGCACGTGGAAATGCATTATTAATTCAAAGTACTAACGCGTTGAATATAATATTATACTATAATAGTATTTCGAAAACGACACAGAAAACTAAAGCGCTCGTTTACAAAAAAAAAGACAAAATGTTTTGAAAATATTGTATCACATTTAGAAAGTTCTAATACGTACTATATTTAATAAAATATGATCAAGTCTGCACGATTATTTTTAACTGAATTACAATAAAACATTTATATTTTAAACATATAACACATGTACATGTGTAAATAATTTTACGAAAAATATTGAAACTATACGGTTAGTATACAATTTTGTTGAAAAATAAAACTAAGAGTTCAGAATTAGGAATTCAGTAATTGTACAACTGAACTCGATTCTATGATCTAGAATCTTCGATATGTACAATAAAAAAAAAAAAAAAAAAAACATTTATCTTCGAAATAATTACATGGAAAATGAAAATGGTACAACGTCCTAACCTCATAATTATAATTCTATGCGTCGAGGTAGGAGCTGCAGTCTTCGGTCGCGATCCCCCCGAGATAAAAAAGGACACGATTTTCTGGCGACGACGGCGAACCTGCGCGAAATGCAGTCGGTCCCCGCGGTTGCGATTCATCCGGTGAGTCGATGTATGCTATTATTATGTTAAACGGCCAAATCCGCCGTGTGCACGTATACATATTATAATATATTGAATCCTAGCTATTATATATTGAATTTGTGTATCTTTTTTTGAAATCCACAAGGGAAATCATATACGCGGTTGAATTGGCGCACCGTTCGATATTATTATTATTATTGTATTATGTCCCTTTTTTTTTTTTTTTTTTTTTTATTATGAAGTCTTTACTCATAAAACGGCTTTCTTCGGGGAAAAAAAAAAAAATAAATACAAATACAAATATATATTTTTATATAAATAAAACGCGCGTATATTATATTCGTACGTTTCTCCGAATGCAACCGAATCCCGCAAGATTTATTTACTTATATTGTATGTGTAGTTCAGCGCGAGGAGCAAGAATATCAACAGCCAAATAATCAAAACATCGAAAGTTGAAACAATAAATTCACTTCGAAAAGTTGTAAAAATCCATCGTCCACATATAATTATTATTGTAATATATTTATTTATTTCATTTTTGCCATTTGCTGTTCTTGCACAAGCAACAGATATAGGACCTTTATTATAATATTATACTTTCTGAAAGCTCAAGTTGTCTAGATGGTACATTAGAAAAGTCATTTTTTTGATTTTCGACGCCATTTTTCAATTAAAAGCACTTGAGTGGAAAAAAAAAACTTAGGAAAACGTACAATTTTACCATTTCATTATTTTATAAAAATACGGACGACGTTTTCTACCCGAAAAAAAATCGAAAAATCACAAGACACTTTTTGGATGCCTTTTGATTTACTATTGTGCGGTATCATAGCCGAAACTTTTGAGCACTTTTGAGCATTTAAGGAATTTTAATTTTTGTAAGTTTTTTAACTGTAATTCAGTTATAAATACACGTAGAGACTTGAATCTTGATAATAATACTTATACTGGACTTACTTCTAGACATGGTAAAATTTCCAAAAACATAGGACGACTCTTTTTCTTTTTTAAATAAACGTTTTGAAAACAAATTTAAACGAAATTGACAAAATAAACTACGGCACTTCAAATTATGTATTACCGAACTACGTTCGAAATCGTCTTTCGTCAGTAATGATTTATCTTTGCTTATAGATATAAATGAAATAACCTTGCGTATCCCACCTTTCCAACTTCCCATCTACAACCCAGTATTTAGATACGAATTTACGGTATACTTGCGTAATTGCGGTTTACTTTTATTAATATTTCATTATCGACTTACAGACGTGAAACAAAATTAATAGATTATATTGTCGATATTATCAGGAGACTTTGTTTTAGAAAATTATTTTTATTATTTTTTGATAATAATATATTTCGATTTATTGGTTTCCGATGAATGGGTTTTTTTTTTCTCGGAAAGCAACTTCTTGTGTGAAACTGTTCCGATTTTTTCCTATCACACGTTAAACAATGTGGATTTTCCACCTGATAGTACATTACGGAAACATTTTTTCCGAAATTTCTAATACTTTTTCAAAACAATTGTATTCGGTTATTTAAGATTCGAGCTAAGAGGTATTGGTTTTACAATGTTTATTATTATTTAATTTTTTTGTCTAAACAACTTTTATACGAGAAATCTGGCTCCGATGTATCAATAGTGTAGTGCTTTTTCTGAAAGGAAATTTTATTTGGGCGGCACTTTAATCATTGAATATTTATTAAATCGTAAATAGTATGGGTTTTTAAAACACGTATAACCGAATTATATTCAGGATCAATTTCGTTAGCTATGTTTAATCGTTGCGAAAATCATTGGCACACATACGAAGAGCCTGGAGGTGCTTAGCACCCTTAAATCTAACATCAAGATTTTTAAATAAAACATATACTGCTTAAATAATACTCAGATATGAGATGAGTAATTACTATTATACTATATTTTGTATGTTTCATATTATATATACCTAATACATTAATAAATAATATGATAAAGAGCACCTATTTATATTATATTATTATGTAAGTAAGTAAGTTTATGTTAATTGATTTCATATTTTTATATTATAGATTCATTATTGAAAATCGGATCTCATTATTTCAATATCGTTGATTTAATGTTCAAGTAATGTATAATTTTATTTCGAAATGACTAATAGTTTGGGGGTTGTGGGGCAAACTCCCTGTGATACTCTATCGTAAAACATTTAGTTTTTAACTGAATGTGTGCCAATGCCATTCAGACACACATTAAATTTTCTTATATACTACCTAACCAACTTCTCACCAACAACAGTGACCCACCCATTGTGCGAAGTAAGTACATTTTTTTTTTTTTTTTAAATTTACTTGTTCCTTTTTATCTATTCAAATTAAAAAAAAAAAAAATAGTGCGTGCACTCTGTAAGGAATAATTACAAATAAGTTCGTAATTACAAATTGCAATTAAATTAATTTCAACGCTACGTGCTTTCTACTGTATTAAAATACATATTATCATTTCTTTTTTTCGAGAATAAACAATTATATTATACTTTTTAAACTATATTAGATGTTTTTAATAAGTTTTAAAATATATTTATATATATAAATCATGCTGTTGGTGCAATGTATAATAAGAATATTAAAAATATTAAGTTTTTATTATACTATTGCGATGTATATAATCACTAAGATCTGACAAACATAATAACATTTAACCTAAGCAACGTTAAACGAATTTGTATTTCTTTTTTTATAATAGTCTTTACACTCATTATAGTTCAAGTATAATAAAATTAATTTTATCTTGTACACCAAAAAATAACACATTTGGTCAAAACGCGTTTGTTTCTTGAAAGAAGTTTATTATATAAATGTCAATAAATGGCATAAATACACATGGTGTTTACTTGTTTAGAAGTATAAATGAAGACATAATGCTTCATAGAACCCCAAAAATGCCTTAAACAATCATATTAATTTACCTATAAAATGCACTAAAAAAAGATTAAAATAAAAAAAAAAAATCTAAATAAAATCTATTATTCTCATTTAAAAAAATACATGAAACGAATTTGTAACAAAACGAGTATCGCACAGCAAGCTTTGTACATTTGTGCAAAATGCATTGAAACGTCAGCCCTATTTAGATTTTTAGATTAAAAAAATAGTTATTTATCGGTAGGTTGATCCATTGAATCATTTTATGAAAATTTTGATTTTCACATTATTGATCGACCGGAAATAAATCCACATTTTCACAAAATCTATAAACACCTCGGAAAAATAAATCATTGAACATTGGCAAGTTTTCAAAACTATACATAAAAAAAAAAAACACACACGAAAACTAAACTATTGTAAAACATCGCTAGGAATAAAATAAACGTTGTTATATCAATTTTATTGTCTGGTTAGCATGATGATGCATCATAAATAATGAATAGAAACCATAGAAACTACAAACAAATGGATTTGTGTGTACATAAATGGTTTACCTTTTGTTTCATACGTAACAATATTTATTGTTAAATAATTAAAGACTTATGTGTCAACTTGTTTTCTTTGTTTGTAAAAAGAAAAAAAAAACTTTATCGTCTATATAATTTAAAACGCGCCTCTGTCATTTACTGTCAAATACATTCTCGAACTCGACATTTAATATTTTACTCCCAAAAAACCCATTCGAATTGCGTTCGTAGTTGTGTATTTTTCGTTTTCACTGTTACAATTCATACACTACACAATACATTATGTATAGAACCACGACTCATGTGCATGAGGTTGGCCTCCCCACATTAATGTATCAACTCAAAAATAGTGTCATTATTTCGCAACGGATTTGCAACAAATCACAACCCAATTTTTAGAATTTGCAACCAAATATATCCGCCGCAAAACAGACTCGTAGCCAGATCAATACTTCAGAACAGTTCGGGCAAACAGAGTTATAGAGGGGCCATTAGAAGAAAACAAAATTATGACTCTTTATTCTAATGTTCTTTTTCTCAATATAACGATTAATTTGAAAATGGCCGTCTTCCGATAAAATATCTAGGGGAGGGAGGGGGAGGCAGGAGCAATGCACAATGGAGCGAAATAAGGCGAGTAACGTGTGCAGTGATTATGTAATATTCAATGATTGGTTATTATGTGTTACTAGTTATCGTTGTCACGAAAATGTATTACTGTGGCGGACTTTGCTTTACTTTAATAATATTTTAGTATGTTGTATCATATGATACCATCGCGCACGTAGAGATTAATTAACACTGTACGTATTTGTAACTTGTATCACTATCTACGATACCTACTCATTGATGATTGATATATTTTGTATTTAGTATTTCAATATAATTTGAAAAGTATTTTTCCCGTCCCTGTTTACGCTATTTCCGGCACGCGTGGTATTGAAATACTATATAAATATTAAAGTACGAATGGAATAATCATATTATGGACACGAGTAGAGTTTGATTGAAAACCAAATAATAATATTAAACTAATATAATATGTTTGTTGCAAACGCGCCCCGGCCAACGATAATACCTACCTACCTACCTAACAATAATAGTGTCGGGTTTATTTGACGATTGGAAAAACATTCTGTCGACGAGCCGTACAGCGGCAAAGTGTTTAATATACAATCATAATATTATCATTGTATATACATGTATATTATTGCGTTTTAACCATTTTACCAGTCGGAATAGTTTCCGGGTGAATTGGCCAGACGACCGGTGTTTTCAATATTGCAATAATAATACTATATTATAATATGATATACAGAATGATCATGGACGAACTGAAAGTTATCCACGAAGATTTTTAGTAGGAATAAAGTAGGTTTTTCGTTTTAATCGTTTTAATAATATTATATTTGTAGATTTACCAGAATCATATAAACCACGGCTAAATAACTATAGATATTTGCGTATTTTTATTGCAATTAATAAAAAAAAAAAAAAATCTACTTTTTAAAAACAAAAACGAATGAAATTAAAAAAATTAACAAAATCCATTGAAAATTTAGTATACAGTGTAAATATAATTAAATTCGTTAAAGGGTAATATTTTTCTTTTCTGGGTAATCAAAATTAACCTCGCCGCTTATCTACGGCAACTAGAAATACTAAAAAAAAAAAACAAATAATCTCCCGAACCAACCGGACTATTGCGTATAACAATAACAACAATAATAATCATAATATTATTATTATTATCTTTATTGTTATCGTACAGTGTACGTTAATTTATTATAACACGAGCACGCACATGTCATTATAATAATGACGTATATTCAATATCGTCAACGGCTATGTTGTTTTACGTTATCGGACGGACGCAAGCCGAATAGGTTACCGTGGTCGTGGTGACGACAATGACGGATGTTTGGTGACCGCCGCGGTAACAATATTGGTACCTAATAATTATTATTGTTTTCCTTACGGCATGCACGCGCACGGACGTCGGCAAAATGTTTTCGGGAACGCGGAGAAAAACATGGGATCCGACCGTGTTGTTATTAATATAATCAGGTATAATCATCACGCACGTTTATCGTGAATACTGATGTCCACGTATTGCACGAAATATTTGGCTGACATCTGTTGTTTGACACGTCATATTCTCTTTATCGGCTACTGCAGGCAATAACAGCACAATTCTGTATCGGGTCGACTGATAACAGCCATAAATAGTTTTCTGGACGACCTGTGCGTCTAACTAATATAATATTACCGTTCCTTCAGCGCACTCGGACGAAAAAAAACCGTTTGACACACGAGCATTTAAAAAAAAAAACGCAAGATCCGTAGGGAGGAAAGAGCATAGATACATTAAATTCGTTTCAAACTATAATAATGAATACAATATTTTGATACAGATTTTCTTCGAATAAAACGACGTATAATTTGCATGTTTCATTTATTCATCATTCGTTACGTGTTACATATGTGGGTCAAACGAGTCATAGTTTTTATTATTTTTTATTTTCCAAAACAGTTTAAATCTGAGAAAACAGAATGCTACGTGGAAGTGGTATAATATTTCCTTTACTACACAATATCAGTAAATCCTCGTGAGACACCCTGCGCGTGTACCTACGTATAATAAATAAATAGTCATAGATACACCGTAATTGTGAAGAAATGTAAATTTTCTTCGTAAACTCCCTCGACAATGTGCGGTAAATTCTGTTTTATTTCTCGTATGCGACTCTAAACCATACTTATAGTGCACGGTGCGGCACGTACATCCGATAGTTTACCCAAAGGAGAAAATGGGAGATTTCAGCACCCCTTAATTTATAGTCCCCTAAAATGGACTTTTATTAAAAATTGCAAAGTGACCCTATCAACGAACAAAATAATATGAAATGATATTCAACAATAATATTGTAAATGTCAAGAATATTAAGTTAACGAATTAAGCATTTTGTTGTAGAGTCGGTCTGTAAATCGAGTTGTCTGCGGCCCCCGACAGTATCAAAGATATCACATATAATAAACATTTACGAATAGAAAATTGTCTAAAACGGAGAACTTCGTGAAACCAGGAGAAAAAATGTCCGTTCGTCAAAGGTTTCCGTTGCACAGAACATCGTGTGACATTCAATTTCAAGACATTCAAATTACCGTTACAAGTTAGCCATGTTTTTTTCAAATTGAATATAATTCATATGCATATTAAACTGTGTAAATAACTATAATGTGAATATCACAATATAAGAGTTTCCTTCAATAAACCCATAATATTTGTACATTGTTCTGCGTTTGACATTTCGAGAACGAGTGCAACAGGAATAGAAAGTCATTTTTTCGACTACGCCTATACGGTATAGAGTACATAACATGTTTGTATACGATATTACAAAGGTAATGAAAATAAATCGGGAGATATATTACGTTATGGCGGCTTTGATACGTTTGTACATGGAAATCTTTTTTTTTTTTATTATTATTCAACGGCTTTCAACACTCTCGTAATATTATTATTATAATAAATATACGCGCATTTACCACGAATCTGACTTTTAAAATCGTATTTTTTTTTTCTAAATTTATTTTTATTTTTTAGTTTTGCTATCGTTTGAAAATCGAGCTCGTTATTATTTATTACTGTTGCGTGAACGCATTATGTTTACAAATCTAAGTGAGTAATGTGCGTATAATTTTGAATAATGATGCAAATAAAATCGTGAATATACCATTTAAATGCATTAAAATATCAAAAAAAAAAAAAAAAAACCGTATAAATAGTGACACGTCTATACAATGGATAATATAAATACTATGTATTACTTAAGTTCATAACATCATAACGTCTATAATTCTCGGGGATGAAAATGTATTTCTTTGTAAGTTTTTTAACCACCGTTGTTGTTTGCACAGTATTCCAATTTAACATGGTGTAACGTTTATACTTGAATAATATTTTAAAAGTAATAAGATATTTAATTTGCTGATTATTATCTATTACTACGTAGGTGTTGCCTAGTGTTAAGAAAGAATGCATTCATTGAGTTAAATTTTTTTCTGAGTAATGTTTTCATAAAATTCATTTAATTTTTAAGAAATTGTAAGTACGAATTGAAAATTTTTTTTTTTTTTGTTAGAATATAAATTTTAAGACTAGAATTTCAAAAAAATATAGTGAAACGCGTGTTCTTTGCATAATTAAATCGTAAAAGGAAATAATTTCATTAGTAATAATTATTACCATTATGATTTTTTTTCATTCTTTATAATCCGTTAAAATATTAGTAGCATACTAATAATAACTTATAATTATGATATAATTTTTTTTTTTTTTAATTTGTAAGAAAATTTACTTGTAGTCTTTTTTTATATTTTGTATTTTTACAAATATATATACATATATATATATTTTTTTTTTTTTTGGAATGGACATTGAATGTGAATGTAGAATGTATTCATTATATACAGGAAAATACGAGGGTTGTCCCAAAAGTAATGCACAATTTGCTCTGAATAAATAAGTTTTTATTTTAAACTAAATACAATATTATAGACCTTCGATATAATCTCCCTGCTTGTCTATACACGATTGCCATCGTAAGAAATGAAGAATGGGTATGTATTATTTCAAAAAAAAAAAAAATACAGTGACATTAATCTAGTCAATCTAGGTAAGTATTATTAGGGCTCTAAACTTTCATGAAACTTGTATTTTTGAAATATTTCAAACGTGAATACTTTAAATGAAATCCTAGGTATTACCATAAGATAAGGTCACACGAAGGGTGAATTAATTTGTCCGATCCATAAAAATCGTAAAACGGACAGCAGTTCATTTCGAAAAATTATTGGCAAACGATGGCCAATAAAATTGCCCATTTTATAATTTTGAGCAAAACTAGTAGTACACAAATATTTTCGATTATTTACGATTGTTAAAACGATATTTGTAATAAATTACGAATTATAATTTAAATTTGTTTTAATTATTATTATTGTTTATATATTTTTCAAAGTGAATTGAATGCAAAACAAATTGATTTGATAAACGTAACGCTATGTATACGAACAAAACAATTGTAATAAGTAATAAAAATGAACATCATTAACCAACAATAAACGATTACAATCAATCTGCAATACGAGTTATCAGACACGGACAGGGTCATTTCGGAGTTCGATTCGCGAGACGCGCGACTTTTTTCCCGTTCCGCGAGTCGAACCGATCTCACTCGGCCATGTTAACGGGACGCACACGGAAGTTCGCCCGAGCGGTTCGCGAACCGGACGCGCCGCCGCCCGCCGCGCCGCGGCGACCCGCGGGCGGTTTTCAGTGTTTTCGTTGAAAAACCGTCCGCCTCGCCGCACCGTCGCGTATTGTTGCGCATAACGCGCCGCGCGAACGTCACTCGGACGTTCCCGCGAGTAATTGTCGTTCGCTCTCGTCCGCCGCGTTCGTTTACGGTCGACGGGCCGGAAACGGCGCGGGGGCACGCGGCGCGATCGGCATTACGCAATAAGGGAATTGATGCGCCGGGGTCGAGTCGCGTCGCCGTGTCCCGCGGCGCACAAACGGACACGCGCGTGTTGCGTTATAATTGCGCGCCGCGGCTGATGTCGAATCGGCCGGCAGTGTGACGCGACTGCGATTACGCGACGCGTCGTCCCGGTACCCGAAGCCGCCACGAAATCTCCGGTGTACGGCCGCGGCGGTCCGTGCGCCACGCACGTGACACGCCCGAGGACAACGCCGTCGGGTACGGTCGCGCGACGGTGAACCGTCAGACAATGTCGGATCGGCCGTCGCGTTAGACGCGCCGCGCGAAAACAGACGCGTCGCCGGTTTTATTGTTATTATTTTATTTTTTTTTTTAAACCGTTTAGAAAAACCGTCGACAATCCGGAAACGCTTTCAAATAAAGTCCCGCGGGAGCGAAATCACAGCTACCCCCCTCCCCCCTCTCCGCCCCGTTCGACTTTTGTGATTTTCGCTTTGCGAATATTTGTTTCGCGTGTTTCTATGAATTCGCGCGCCCGATCCCAGAATCCGCACGCGGGGAATCAAGAATAACTTGGGCGGAACGGGAGCCCCGGGTTATAAAATTGACTTTTCGAATTTTTTCCTTCCTACACAATTTGCATGTATTTGTATGCTAATCCTGGAATTCGTATGCCGTTCCTTTCCCGGTAAAATCAAGAAGACCTTGGATGGTGCTGGAACCATGCATGTACTCGGCCCCGACACACACACTGGCATAGTATATATTGTATTATTCACGGTCCTTGTGTATCTTCTGTAAATGCATATGTTGTTTAAAGCGAGTACTACCATGAATCATGATGTCTAATTTAAAAATCAAACAACGTGTTAATTTTTAAATTTATTATTAATTAAAATAAAAAAAAAAAACAAGTTCTACGGTAACTTTTAAGATCTCGGTTGAGGTGTACGGGGAATTTCACGCGTTCAAGTTTTTGAGTGACATAAAAGTTTAATAATGGGGAAAAAGATACAGAGAATACTGGTCGTACTTGCAGTACGAAAACGAACAATAATATTGAACAAATGGATAAAACTATTTCAAACAATCGTCATCTTAGTACCTGCATGAGTTGGCCATATATTTTAATGGGAATTAACAAGTCTGTGCGAAAATGATACGACCGAATCGTGTCAATTTAAACCTAGAAGACAACCGAAGATACAATATACTTTGCTCTTACATATTATAGTAAATGATAAACGGGTAAGCCGAATTATTTCAAAACGTTATCTGCAGTTTTTACGGGAGAGTTTTTCAGTTGACGTGAAGTTTGAACGTGTCAATATTAAATTTCTGTTCGATTTTTTTTAGTCGGGTCTTTATAAATAGTTACATCTAATATATTGTAGTGATACGCGCGTAATGGAAATGTCGAAGTAGGTCGACTCAATCACACGACTTTTGTGTTCGAAAACCGGGGGGGGGGGGGTTCGAAAATTACAATAGCCGAATTTTGATTAGTTCAGCGATGTATATTTGTACCCGGAATGTATTCATACCGCGCGAGACACAACGCCGAATACAATACGATCCGTAGTTAACGCCGCGAATGTCAGCCTGCGACAGTGGTTTCAAGCCCCCCGAACATCGGTATTTACATAATAAAATAGCCAATACCTACGTGACAGCCACGTGTCACGATGCAATTATAATATTATTGATCCCGTGTATATAGAATTGCCTTAAGTGGTAAAGGGTAATATAGAATAATATTTATATTTTTTAGAGGTATTTTTTTTTTTTTTTTGTTTTCTAAGGAATTCTATAAAAATATACGATTTATTACAGTTGGTTCTAATAAAAATATTTCACATTTTTCGTAAATATTATAATAATTTGAAACATTCAGTGTAGATAAAAAAAAAAACGTATCCCAACAATTTTTATTAACAATAAATTATGCGCACACGCGTAAGCGCTCGCGGCTAGTTCTCGACGAAAACTCATGACCGAATAAACAACATGCCAACAAAAATAGGTGTTTTCCCTGCACGGTGATAATCCGATTTTAATCAAATTTTAGATTCCTCATCGTAGCGAGGGGCTATTGGTTTTACAATGCTGTTTATTTCTTCATTTTCTTCTTCTTTGTTCTAGTCTATGGATACGTTTTTTCCTTGTAAACTTACTCCGATTTTTACGTGTTGTGACTTTTCTGAAAGCCCAAATTATCTAAATTCTACTTTAAATAAGCCATTTTAAAAATAAAAGCACTAAAGAGGAAAAAAACGCAGTAAAACGTAATAATTTCACGATTTCATTATTTTATACAAATACGGACGACGTTTCCTACAAGAAAAAATCAAAAACCACTAGACACCTTTTTTAATGCCTTTTTGATTTACTTTATTAAGGTATCATCGCCAAAACTTCTGAGCCACTTTTGTGTGTTTAGGGAATTTTAATTTTTGGGAGTTTTTTGCTGTAATTTGGTTATAAATACACATGAAGACTTGGAACTTGGTAATAATACTTATATTGGACGTATGGTAAATTTCCAAAAATCATCGGACGACTTTTTTTTTTTTTTATTAAGCGTTTTGAAATCAAATTTAAACGAAAATCAAAAAAAAAAAAAAAAATATGGAACTTCAAATTATGTATTACCAAACTGTGCTCGTAATCGTCTTTCGTCAAGCAATGGTTTATCGTTGCTAACAGATATAAATGAAATAACCTCACATATCCTTTCTTCCCGACTTCCTATGTAGATAAATAGTAAAACTAGTCAACAATTGATTTCAGCCCTTTTCTTCTGTGGGACCAATTATATATTAGATTCTATGTGTATGCAATGTAGTAAATACTATGGATAAAGACAAGCGTGACTATCCTACCGGTTCTATTGGACGTATAAACGAATATATGTATATATATATAATATTTATACTATATAATAATATATAGATAATCGAATATGTTATTTCCATCTTCACCAAGAGGACGATTTCGGTTTTCATGAAAAATGATACCGTACCACGCGCGTTTCGTACCCGTCTGGGACTCATGTATTTTTTTTTTCTTTTCTATTCTTGTATATATGTGAGTGTGTGTGTTTGTGTGTGTGTTTACGCGCGTGTATTTGATGCATATAGAATGGGGGCAGGTCGATTTGAAAAATGACCCAAAAGACGGAACTGCCGTCATCGTTTGGCGTTGCGAACTATTACACCACGCACTGTGTCTCCAGTCGCATTAATATTCGTCTCCGGTAGACACCGTCTGTCCGACGACGATCGTTGTTTCGTCATAATAATAATAACAATAATAATTATTATTTCAAATTCAACTATTCGAAAACCATCAGTCCACCAAGTCAACCTGAACACATTCACTATACCGATGACCCTGCAGTTGTATAGCTCTCGAGTTACTTTCTGGGCTTAAAAGTTATACACACACAAAAAAAAAAAATAATAATAATAATAATAATAATAAAACAGATAACCGAAATATTGAAAACCAAAGAAAGACCCGTGACGTGACGTGAGGTGATCGACATCGTTATCGGTTATCAACCGATTTGACATTTTCCTTATCACTATAATTATCGTCTTGAATCTCACTTTTCCTGTAACATTTTCTGCATCTGTACGTTAAATAATATACAGACTGTCCCACGAAGATATACTCCTTGATTATCTCCGGAGATAATAAAGATAATCAAATTCTGTTGTTTTTTTTTATAAATAAATAAATATATATATATAGTACTACATATAGTCCTCTTCGCTTTGAGTAATATAAAAAAAACAGATCTCCGGAGATATTCAAGGGGTATATCCTTGTGGGACAACCTATATAGGTACTGTATATTTTCTATACCAAGGATTGCCAACTAGTCGATCGCGATCGACCGGATGATCGTTTTAGGAATATAGGTCAATCGTAATAAAAAAATATTTGACCCTTACCATCTTAGTCTAAGTCTAGAGATAATATGTTGAATGTTGCTCTCTGGAATACGATTCAATTTATCATTATTAGCACTCCTTGATAATTCGAATATTCTCGAAATTTCGATATTTTCGGGCCTCGAATGTGAAATTGTCTACAGTTTTTTTTTTCTTTTCAACTAACACGCATTTTATTCATTGTTATCGTTACATTTTATTATACCAAGTCGAGGCACGTCGGATCTATAAATTTATACAATACATAATACTAGGTAATGATATTATAATATTTTAGTATTATTGTCGAAATTGAACGGGGGATGAATACGCGACAACGACGGTCACACTAAGCCTCTCGTGAACCAGAAACAGATATTACGAAATTTCCTATATTTATATTTTATAAGTATGGCGATTCGTTTTTATATTTTATCAACCATGACTACGGCTAGCGGGACGTAATGGTTTTCGATCGTTTTAACGAATCATTTCGGAAATATGCCAGTCCACCCACCCAACAAACGTCCGCGGGATTATATACTGTTATCATCACCACCGCCGCCGGGTTTTCCAAAATGCCATACTTTATTCTACTATTGCAATATACGTATATTTTCGGATTGGAGTGGAATATATAAAAAATAAAAAATAAATAAATACATAAATCGCGAGTAAATTATATTGTCGGCGTACAATGTTGTATTCTGAGTGAGTCTTGGATATCGATTCGTATTGCATTGAATCGCTAGATTTTCTACACAATAGTAATATGTTAGAGAGCCCGTTGATACCGTTTAGTACAAGTTTTCGCCAATTAAAATATTAAAAAAAGTCCGAATTGGAGGTGTTAAATTCTGTTAGTACATTTTTTTTTAAATTTATACTTAAATATTATTTATAACAAAATTATAAAAATAAAGGCTGTAATTGAAAAGTTTAGTTTAAGAGGTATATAGGATATAACATGTAGGGTTTTTAATTTAAATATGTATTATACTAAATGCAACGATATACATTTTGTCATTAAAAAAAATGATTCTGAGTGGAGCTCAGTAAACTCATACTTAAGGTTAATATTCAATGAGTAATGCTATTTTTCTTATAGTCAAAAGTCGTAATCCATAAATCAACAACAAACAACAATAAAAACGATAGATCGTCATTTGTAATCAGAAAAATTGTTGGGAGTTTTAAAAATAAACTAATAATTTTGCTTATTTACACTAAAAATCCAAAAAAAAAAAAACAAACAAAAGAATCGATGCTATCAAATTGTTAACCACTAGCCTACATACAAGTATAATAGTTTAATAGTCTATTTTCTTACATTTAAACGTAATTGGCGTGAAGCTCCGGACATTCGATGTCCGTTGAATTTCGTATAAATTTTTTACCGTGATTTTCCGAAACAAATATTAATGTAAATATGTTAAAAACAGTGGTATTATTAAAACTTCGTCGGTGGCTTTATATGGAAATTTCGATGTATAAAATAACCAGTTTTTCTTTAGGTTTTTTTTTCGTTTTTACACATTTGTTGAAAAAATCGAAAAATAACCTCTTTAAATTACCTCCCCAATAAAATTTTCTTTTAGAAAAATTGCTATCATTATAAGTTGGAGCAAAATTGTTGATAGAAAAGTTGTCCACAGAAAAAAAAATTGTAATATTATACAAATATATTTCGTACATTTTCCCGTTTTTATTTCGGGTTTTCGCATTTGATGAGAAAATACTTGAGAATAGCGAAAAAATACTTCCTTAAAGTACCTTTCTACACCTGTTTCTTTTCAGAAAAGGTGCTACGCCTAAAAACCGGAACAGGTCCTCTGGTAGAAAAGTTGTCCATAGAAAAGAAAAAAATAATCATCTCTGTAAAGCCATAAGTTTCTTCGCTCCACTCAGAATCTAAAATACATATTTTATTTTTATGAAGCGTCAAGTAAGCTGGAGAAAAATTTGACTCTAATAAGTAGCTCCAATGCTCATATGAGTCTTTTTCTTTTTCAGTTAATATTTTTTGGTATTTTTAGTTCCAATTTGCATACTATACACATTTAAAGGTTTTTAGAGTACACAAATTTACGTCCTTATAATATGATCATATTTAGGCACATAGTCCATATACGTTATAGACATAATAATTCGGAACAAAATATATAGCATACAATACATGTACTAAAACTTTTAAGTGCACACTGCACAGCAAGTATTCTAGTATACACAAATTATATGTATACATATATATTAAATAATATGCACATTGTACGTATACTTGTTTAATTGTAAAGACTAAATTTTAATTTATAACGCGCCCGCCGTTCGAACTATAAGTGAAACTCGTGCGCGGAGTGCACAAGGGGAGGCGGACGACTTCTGCAACTTGCCACAATAATAATAATAATAATAGCAGTAATAATTATTGCGTTGTATTCGAAAACGACTTTCTCGAAGATATACAAATTATAGATTTGTAGAGATATAAGTACCCACTTCAATATTTCACGCACGGTTTTTCGTTTATTTTTTTTATAATAGTTTATAGATACCTCATATACATATAAATATTTAGAAATCTATACATTTTTTTTTTTTTTTTTGACAATACTTTATCATTGTTGGCTTACATACTGAATGTTATCGATGATGATTACAATCATTGTATGTACAATATGTTTAAAATTTTATTGATCTAAATTGATATATTAATTATATGGTTTGTTACTCATTGACATATTATAATTAAAACATTGAATAATCGTGGCGGTCCATAAAACGTATAGAAAAAAAAAAAATGGAATAAACGTCACTGTAGCAAAACAGGAATCTTAGTTTTATTCAACAGGATTTGTATGGAGAATTTAATTTTATTGTTATTTATTATTTTTCACATTTATGAAGAAAAGGTACATTGTGTTTTAGTTTTCCGAAATTTAAATTTAAAAAATAGAAGGGGTGAGATGGATTGCTGCAAGCAAATTGAAAAAAAAATAAAATATTTTCACCGTTCAAGTTTCGTAGCGGGAATGGAAAACGAGTTTTCCTAGAAAATGACATACGACAATCAGGGTAATATGATTTAGAAAAAAAATATATGGCACGACACATTATAGTACAAGAAACATGATTGTTTTATTCAGCGGTACACCGTATCGATCGTGCGTTGTAATTTACACGACTGTTTCGTTGTAGTTCACGAAGGCATAGGTCTAAAATTATCAAAATTAATATTAATTTATACTTTGATACCGACATGAGAAATTGGCGCAACTAGACATTCAGTCGTAAAGTCAACAACGAATTTAGAACTTCTTCGAGGGAAATTTTGTCGGAAATGCAAATGTTCAGACGGACACACACAGTGGCATACGCAGTATATGCATATGCTATTAGAGGATTAAAAAAGTCAGAAGTCAACCAAAATTAGGATTTTATAAATTGTAGATTGCATATTTACATACAGTTTTTTTTTTTTCAAAACAAAAGTAGAAAATAATTCAATCTTTTTTCTGCCATAATGAATAATTAAATAATTATTTTAGTGTGTAAAACTATGAGATACGTTTTATACGAAAACAATAACGAAAAACCTTTACAAAATATTATTACTTTGATACTCATGAGAAATAAATAAAAATAAAATTATCTACATACCTACCTAATTGTTTTTCACCAATCAAAGCTTATATTAGTATTATCTACAACATCCGTGTACTAAGTATTCAGTAAGTTCAATATTGCAATTTGCAATCATAGATATTATCTAAGGTTGTGTAGAAGCCCGCGAGTTAAAATAAATAATAAAAAGAATAATCTTATAAATCTAATAAAATCTTATTTTGTCGATAAAATAGTTGTAAAGTAAGGTAAAAATAGTGTATTTTATTAAAAAGACCTTTTTTATTATTTATTGTTGCAATTAAAACTTAAAAAATATAAAAAATATGTATATACATATAAATACGATCAATGAGTGGGCTTAAGACCTTTAGCCCCCCCCCTACTGCGCACTTAGTGAAGTCCATTAGCCATCTATTAGAATAGAGCTTTTTGTGTTTCCACTAATCACTATAAATTAAACAAACGGTAGATTATTTAAATTGGTGGATTTTGTAACATATTTTATTTCATATAAGAACTACTTACTCTAGTCGAGATAGGGGTAACTGGAGATAATACAAAAGTCAAGGGGAAGGTAATGGTTATTCGTACATGGAGCTTTTTTAAGGAGGGAAGAGTGGACACTCCTGGACGGTTTTATGTATCCGTCCCCACTTTAAACATCCTTTAAAGTTTTACTATACGTAGATATTGAATGTTGAAATAAATAATAGGAAATAAAATACTGTCTAAGAAATTGTGAAAAACAATCATATAATAGAACAATTTATTTTTATTGCTTTCTTTCAAATTGCCATCACCGGCTTTTAGAAGCCTCAAAGTCACACATTTTGCTAACTTGTTCAATAGTCACGTCCATTGGATCCACCTATCCTTTTTAAAGGAAAACGCATGTGCATTCGGTGTTATTTGACCTTCTGATGAATTATTTAATTTTTCTAAAAGCTCTCCGTCATCGGCTTACATAAACAAATTATACTTATATACCATCTCGTATAAAATTTGATTACCTATTTATTTTATTTTATTTCTCTTGACCCCGATGTATAACATTAAAATTGATTAAATGTTAAATGAGCAGACCCTTTCTAGTTAATATACCTATAACTAACATATTTAATTATATTATATACAGTACTCGGAAGGTAAGTTTTTTATTTTTTACAAAAAAGGTTTAAAAAAGCCTCGTCGTACGCATACAGGTAGTAAAGAGAACATCTATACTTTATTCATATAGAGCCCGTTTACATATAATAAAATGTAAAACGAATTTTAACGTAACTATATTGTACCTATCTTTTGAGTTCTTAAAATAATGATGACTTCTTAAAAATTAAAAAAAAGACGTTCTAGGATAATGAAGACGGGTGCAGCAATTGTTACAGGCAGTTTAATGTATACCTGTAAGCAATGATAAACCATTGCTTACAAAAAAAAACATGAATCTGATAAGAGTTAAGTCGATAGTGATGTTTTGTTCACAATAATATATGTAATATTGTAGTAAAATAATGAAATAGGCTTTCCATATTTTCTTTAATAATAATTGTTTAATGATGTTGTACTATTTTTCCCAGTTTTCCTACATTTTTCCCAATTTTTCATTTTTTATCGCGGCTTTTTACATTTGCCTGGAAAACTCTTTGAAAATCGAAAAATTATCTAATTTAAAATACCTTCCCAATCAAATTTCCGTTTAGAAAAATTGCTTTTATTATAAATTGAAATAAAATTTCTGGTAGAAAAGTTGTGCACAGAAAAAAAAAAACGTATTATATTTTTCTAATATTTCCATTTATAAGATATGTTCTCGTCTTTCCACGGTTTTTCACATTTTCTATTCAAATCTGTGTTCAAACGGGAGGGTTCCTATTAGAAAATCAAAAGTATGCACTTATTTAAGGTACATGGAGTAAGGGTGAAATGTTAAAATGGTTTTAAAATAAAGCTTAAACGATTACATAATGATAAGAGAAATCAGAAATCAAATTCACCTAAATTCTTCTGAGATAATTGCTGGTTCATGATAAAAAAAAAATCACTCCCTACATTTCGTAAATTTTCCGTTTTTTTTTTTTTTTGCTTTTAAAATCCGATAAGTAAACTCCTGAGAAAATCGAAAAATGATCTCTTTAAAGTACCTTCTCAGTTAGATTTCCTTTTAGAAACATTGCTATCATTACAAATTGGAGCAAAATTGTTTGTTGAAAAGCTATTCACAGGAAAATAGAAAGCCGTAATGTGTTTAAACTAAAATCTGCGTTTCTCAAATTGTCTTGTTTTACCGCCGTCTTTGTAAAACCATAAGCTTCTTCTCTCCGTTCGAAATCCGAAACCCTTGTAGCGGAATTTCTTTATTAGACTCGTATAATGTGCTCGTGCATCATCTTACTGGATTATACTCGGAATGATGGGCCCAATAACAATACGGCACGACTTGTATAAATAAATTTTACCGGACGAGATAGTAAACTGTTACGATAAGCCGTACACTGTACAGCGTACCATTTGTTCTGTTCGCGAACACGCGTTATTATTAAATCTAAAATCGCACAGTCGAATTTTCATTTTCATGGTTTACTACGGTATAGTTTATTAGTCTTTTGATGATTCTCTTTATACAAATTATACAACTACTGAAGTTGTATTTTTCAAAGAATTATATCGTATACAGATAAAACGGAGAGTCGCGTACTATAGTTAATATTCCCCGGAGCGCCTATATATGTATATATATACATATATACACGTTTACGGGCACCTGTATTCTCCAATCAACATTTTATTCGTTTTAACGGTAGAACTTACGGTGCGTGTAGAAAACGGACCGAAGGTAAAATTTAGTATTGTTATGCGCCCGCACCGCCGCCGCGACCGATTCGTTAATACCTTTGGAGTTTGAAGTTTTCTCTCGGCGAAAGAAAAATGAAATAACATTATTATCTCCGTCCTTGTATAAATACGCCGCCGCGAATGGCGTTTATGTAATGGCAATTGTATTGTTCGGCGGATGAAACGTTTGTCAGATAATACCGAAGAGAGAAAAACTATAGCGGCGACTACTATAAAGACGTAACGTACTGACGCGTGAACTTGACCCAAAATAAGCGGAGACCGAAAACGATATAAAAGGTCCTGCCGCTAATAAAAACGTTTTCATCGGATACACTACGTATACGACGTCTATCCGTAAAGTACCTATCATAATTTTTTTCGTTTCCATCTGTGCGGTTATTTTTGCTCTCGACCGGCGGCGGTGCCCCGTGGCGAACGTTATTTACGATAATAATAATATTACTTTACGAGTTTTCGGGGGTCTGCGAGTGGAACGTTATGATTTTCATAAACCAAAAAAACCAAAAAAAAAAACGTTTCTATACGTGGACGAATATTCGTATGTGACACGACTTCAAGTTCGTATTTAGGTCGCTGGCGAAATTCCGTGGCCAAGAAAGAGGAAAATGTATAATATTATTATATTATATTATTTAAACTTACGACGGACGAACGTCGACGGTACACGGATTCAGCGGTGTTTGATATCTGGAACAAAAATTTAAAAAAAAAACAAACGATTAGATCATTATAATACTATTATAACATGTCACATAATTTCCTTCTATTTCCTGTATTTCTTACAATATATTTTGAATTATAACTATAAATAAAAAAAAAAAACACCCGCGAGCAGCAGAGCTCCATCGATTTTTCCCCCAGTTGACTTATTGCTGTTAAAATAAATTGTGTTTAATTATAATTTGTTTTCACTATAGACACCCATTAACTACATTTACCCCTCATCTTACCTGATAGCATGGTCTACTACCCTTGAGTAGTAGTAATATTCCATAATCTTCTGGAAATGATAAGAAGTTAAGCTAAAAAAGTTTTATAAGAATAGGTAGTTCTAGAGATTTCGGTAACATACATTACAACATTAAAAACAGTCAGTAGAAATGAAGGTTCAAAATCAAAACCGTCTTAAAACACATTCTCAAAAACAGTTCTCTTTGTATATAAACAAATTATAATCTCATTACTTATTTTAATGAGTCTGTAGACGTATTTAAAACTCGGCATTGTGAAAACATTTAATTTGTGTGAATAATTGGTAGGCGAGTGGTTGAAAGTTGAAAATTCCAAAAACACACACCATTGGCACTTATAACGTACATACTCACAATTGCATTCTCTGGTTTTATTTGGGAGAGGGAAGTCTATAGTACACAAAGCTGAAAAATGTATTCCTTCTGCAAAAACATGGTGAATCTCATACATTGTAATAAAACTGTAAAACTTTAACCTTCTTATAAAAAACAATTCCCTAGTTTGAGCTGATTTGGGATGGACAGAGTTACTAAAATTGATCAAAAGTACAGAGAAAAAGATGAAATAAATGTATCTGTGCCAATAATTGGACTTGATCGCGATTTGATTATTTTTTATAGGTACTTAAACAATTCGAATATATTACACTCAAATTTGTTTTAGTTTCTCAGCACATACATAATGACCGTAAAGGCTATATGAAAGCTTTACGGTATAGCTTTCATTTGTTGTTGTAGTCTGTATTTTTACTAAGTATAACATTTTTTAGTGAAATTTTCTTTCACGTTTTTAGGACCATCATGTCCGAATCGTATTATTATTGCCCATTGCATTGATGTACTTATACGAAACCGATCGATTTTTATCGAAACGAGATAATTTGCAGTTTTAAACGTGGGAGAAAAACTAGGGAACGGTAAAAAAAAAAAAAAAAAAAAAAAATTGATATTAAAATTACCCTGCCAGGCCCCTGGTTTGCAACACAGCTCGTGTTCGAGTGCCTGCGTAATTAATAGGCTACGTCGGCGTCGTCCCGGAGCCGTATCCATAGACGACGTTTTCGCTATGTCAGCGGAAAACACGTATCTCTTCTACCATCAAGCGGCTCAAATATGTTTTTCGAGTGTTTAAGTGCAATTAGCCGACGGGAAAATATGTCATGTTTTATTCAAAATAGCCTGCGCGTGTTTCGGAATTGTATTTTTTACATTATTTCTACGGTAAAAAACCGAGTACCGCCACCGCCGCCGCCGCCGCCATCCGCATAAATATATTTACGCATATATTTTTATTATTATTATTATTATTCTCGACAATATACATCTCAACGGATAATACAATTTTAAAAAAACAACCGGAATACTGATGTGTATCATTTAAATTGTTTGCACTCGACGTCATTGTACAACGACTACGACGTCTGCCTATCTTATTATATATAACTACTTTTTTATTGTACAATGTACGATAGAAATATTATATTATTGTTTCGCATCGTTGTATACCTAACAATCCTGTATAGCTATCAACGCGCCCGTACCATTAACGTTCATTAGCGAGATTGACACGAATTCTCAGTGATACAAGCATCATTGGAAATTATTTACGTATTTTGTTGTCGTAAAAAAAAAAAAAAGCCTTAACTTATAATTATATATTAAATCATTGAGTACAATTTTTAGTTTACGACAAGTCGAATGTCGTATAATACAGAGCACATAATTTTCAGATAAACTGAATAGTTTAATTTAAATACTGTATATGTAACGATAAATCATTGTAAACAAAAAAATGTATACCTAAATCGGATTAGTATTATTTGTGTTTTCCCTCGGATTATCAGAAATAACAACTCTGTTGCTTTGAGAAACCAGAAATCCAACAAAAAAAAAAAAAAAAAAAAACTAGGGGTTTTGAAAATTTTGATATTTGTTTCAAATAATGTACCATCGGGCAAAAATTCTGCATCTTTTGAGATGGGCACTGTGTGAAAAAATTGGAGAATTTCTTTCACGTATATATACATTTAAATCGTAGGAGTTTCGAAAAAAAATGTTTAAATAAAGTACCATCCAGCAAAAAATCCACATCTTTTAAAGTACAATATGAAAAAAATAACATATTTTCAAAAGTACCTATATATTTCTAAATAATTAATAGCTTCTTAGTTGTATTGAGAATATAAAGAGGTTTTATTTTACTCGATTTAAGGAATACTTCCTTTTTCGATCCTCACCCCTTGCAACGGTCAACTATATTCATGACAGGGGCTCAAAATGGCACCAGATGACAAAACGATTTTAACTATAATGTTCTAAAAGTCGCACAGATATTTTTTTGCATTTTTATTTGCAGGTTTATTTAAAATAAGTATATACATTAAAGTACATTTAAATAAAAATAAAATATAATTAGATCTATTACCTAACGCTACCATTAAACTATAGAAGTGTTGAAAGTAGTAATAATGTGGATACTAGATTATTGGTACACTTCTAAAATTCAAAAATATTGCCACAGAGGGATATTTACATTTTTAGCGTCCTGAGGCACTGGTTTTTTTTATCGTCCATGTATATATATATATCTTAATGCACTAAAATAAAATAACGTAATATGAAAAATACGAGTTCGTAATATTTTCAAAAAAAATAATAATATAATTGGATTATCAATAGGTTCATTAGTCAATTCAGGAACCCAAAAATCCCTTAAATATTGGAAAAAGGTACCTCACCGGAAACGAATTTAAATATTATTAAAATGGATCCCGTAGTTTTTTGATGATAAATACCAGTTTTAAAATGATTTTTTATACTAATATTTTATATTTTATGTTTTATATTTTTATTTTACAAAATAATATTTATTCTCGTTATGAATATTTAAAAGATTAATAATTGATTAAAATATTTGTATTTCCAATAAATGCAAGTTTAAAATGTAAAAAGTACACGTGATACATAAGTACTATGTGCTTATATCCATATCTGTCTATTATTTTGTTGAATATGTGGTCGATAGTCACCCTGAAATTAATATTTATCAAATAAAAAGTCAATACGAGTATTATATAAAATGGTCTAAATTTATATGTGAACATTATATTAATTTGTACATGCGTAAATATTTAGTACTCAATAAAGTGCAGTGAAACACTAGTACTGTAATTAATATTGGAATATCTATACAAATGATAAAGAATAGGAAAAATATTTATCAAAAACCATAACTGGAACCAGACCAAAAAAAAATCAAAAGATACCAGTCCCATCATAAGACATCGTAAGGCTTTCTTCATGTTAGATTTTCATACTTGTGAATATATATAATGTGGAGGCATCCGTGGATTGTTGTGGCGTTAAATTTCGTATTTTATTTAAACAATTCTATTGTTGTTATAAATCCGTGTAAATCAAACAGAAAATAAGAAAATCGAAAATTTGACAACGAATTGCTATAGTTATTATTTGCGGGGGACTATACGAACAATAAAATACATTATTTTACATGGATTCAAAAGCTAGAGATCAATCCAAATACTGATTTAAGTTCCAAGTTATCACCATCGCCCCCCCCCCTTAATTTACATCTATATATCTTATTTAGTATTCACATTTTTATCGGTATATGGTCTATATAGTCTATATAGTTGTCAACGATCGTTTTTGTTGGCCACGTTTGGATGTGTAGTATAGTTTCAAAAATTATCAGAACGGTCTCGGGTCTATTGACAGCAGGATTATACGAACTGCATCAACTTCATGATCCACTTCAGGCATACATATCTAACAACTAATGAACTTAAAATTATCGAGATAGCTGCAGACATATAAACGAGGGGAAACCATTTGTTTTACTAGTCTGCTCTCTGTTGGTAATAATATAGGATATATTTTACATATTATTATAATGAAATATGCATTGAACCAAAATGTGATTCCAGTATATTGCCCAGACGTATTGGCAGCATAATTCAAACTGATTATTTAGATACATCAATTTCAGTGTAAAAATACAAGATAATCAATATATTCCAGATATACGAGATAATAGATACAATTGTATTTAAGATAGTGCCTAATCCTGTTATAGTCAATCCTTTTTCCCTTCTTTTTTTTTGCAATACTGATACAAATCTAAAATAACAACTTTTATCAAAATATGTACAATACGAGGTACATAGTTAAAAAAAAATGTTTATATATAAATTATAAGTAACATTTTGAAAACAGTATAAATTAGATCGTTGAATTGTACTGTATGATAACTGAAAAAAAGATCCCAATATTTTATATCTCAAGTAATATTGCTGAATCAGGATTAAAAAAAAAAAAAATCGACCTGTATTTGTACGTAAATCTCCGGAGAGTGTATACAATTTAACTTTATTTTTTTTTTTTTTAAGTAATATTGAAAACAAACCGAAAGCTGACTCGTACTAAATTAGGTATTTCATGACCGCACAAACAGTGCACTTCGTTGGTTAGAGTAAAAAGGGAGAGGGGACGGATTTGCTATGTAATCAGATTCGTGTATAATAAACCGAGAGATGAAATGTGACAACGGTAACCGTCCGGTTAACAGAGGCAGTGTGATAAAACGGTCGAAGAAAAAAAATCACAGATTATATATGTATAAGAAAAAAAAAGGCAATACTGAGACGAATCAGTCCGAGTGAGTTTAAATTTGATTTTCTGCCTCGTCGGTCGGCCGTGCGCCGGTTGTTTGAAAAACATTATATATTGTTGTGTGCATTCGAAGACATCACAAACCGTCGCCGCCTCGCCGACACCACGACCACAGCCTACGTGACTACCGGAGTGCGCCGCAAATATTATTCGGACGTTTTCGCGAGGTTTTCTCGCACAATAAACATGAGTTTCCAGTTGATTAACCCGGCCGTTCGGCGTCCGTACGACCAAAAGTACGGGACACTAGGAGAAGAATAAATTTACACATAATATTATTATTATTTTGGCTTAATTTATTGAAATTTCTACAGTTAACCATACATATCATAACAAAAAAAAATAATTACAATTGTTTTATTTCGTTTATTTTATACGGTATACACGGTGATTTTTTTTTTATTATGAACCAGCAATTATCTCGGAGGATTTTAAGTGAAATTTCTGTTTTTTCTAATCTTCATGGAATCATTTAATCTTTATTTTAAAACCATTTTTAAATTTTTACCCCTACTTTATATACCTTAAATAAGTGAATTATTTTGATTTTCAAATTGGAATCTTCTCTCTTTGAACACAGATTTGAGTAGAAAATATTTTTCTAGAAATGTTGATATGCATAACACTAATATTAGATTTACCGTTTATGAGTTAAAACAGTTTAAATTTTGGACCGGAGGTGTAGAGAAGGGTCATAGACAGACAATTTATTACCCTTTTGGACATTTTAATGCAATCTATAAATGTGTGATACATTAAAATTTCCAGAAAAATAAACTCTACAGAATGGCTATCTTAAAATTTTTCGAAAATAATAAAATAAAGATATTTTTAAATTTTTGACTAAAAAAAAAAAAAAAATCCAATTCAAATATAAATACATGTAGTCCTCATCCTTATGAGTAATATATAAAAAAAAACAAAACAAAATTTGATTATCTTTATTATCTCTGGAGATGTTCATGGGATATATCTTTATGGGACAGCTTGTTATATATATTTAAATCAATTGGGGCATATATTTAAAAGGACGGGGCTATAGGCAAAAAATAGATTTGAATAACATCGCGAGTAAAAAAGTCCATTTAATTCGGAGGGGGATACGTTGTTCGTTGTACGGAGACGTAAATTTTTACGATTATTTGTAATCAATATAAATATTTTACATAACAAACTATGAAATAAATAGTTAACAGACATAAATCCAACAATCCGATAATTATCGAACAAATAGCTTTTATACTTTGTTATTTAGTGTATATATATATATATATATATAAATAATATATATACTCGTATGTATACAAATAGTTATAATCCGAACTGAGTACTAAATATTTTAAAAATAACCAAAAAAAAATAATTTTTTTAGTTTTTATTGAATTAATTTTTTTATTTGACATAACCATTGAATGATTTAGTTATAATGTTGCTATTTTGTGCACGTAAAACGTTTCTGTATACCAATATAGTTAGGTTTTACTTCCTTGCATTTATTTATTTTATTTACCAAAGGTTACTGCACCTCGAAAAATAGAACTCCTGTGATTATGATTATTCATCTTTTATCTAATCTATAAAACAATGTTGATAACCTATCTGAGGGTTATCTAAGGACAAAAATGTATCTTTTTTTTAGCAATTATCTAGATCATATATACTCAATGAAATATATATCCTCTGTTAGAGGATTCTAACAGGGTTTGTATTTCTCTAGCTGCTATAATGCTATAACTTGTCTATTGTCTTATCTGAGATAATTCAAATATTTATTATATTTATCCGTATTTAAATGATTTTAGAAATGTTATTTTGTCTTTTTTTGGACACATTTTATTTATCAAGTAGTGTCTCAAGCTTATAGGGATACCTAATTTGTTCTTACTTTTGTAGGTACTTATAGTATTGTTTTTTTTTCGAAACAAGATCCAATATTTTTTGATTAAAGGTACTAATCAAGTTTGTGTTAATTTTACAGGCGAGGCTAGTTAATGGCCATATAATTGACTAGTTCTTGACATAAATTCATACAATCAGACAAATCTTTTTTGAATTGTATTAGTTGAAATAATAATCGAAGCTAACTCAATTAATATACAGGCACGTCAGCTGATATTTTCTACATCACATTAATTATATTAAAACCTTGTAAATTTGTATTCAATTCCAAGGTATATTATGTGAGTTCACAACAACAGTAAAATATGATTGAGATCAACGAATTTAAATACCCCAGATCAATCAATTCTGATTATTTAAAATTATAAGTTTCGAATTTTGCATTTTGTATAAATTATCAATACATTTTTGGTTATCGTTAAAAAATAAAATAAAATCACCATTAACGTTATGTTAATGCTTCTAGGTTTACCTTTACTTTGAAACGTCATTTTCAACTTAAACATAACTGACACAAATAACTCGATGTTCTAGGAAAACCTTCTACTTATTTGAAAACTTATTGTCTCGAATGTAAAATATGATGGCAAAAAAAAAAAAAAATGTAAAAAACCTCATGATTAAAAAAGAAATTGTATTATAAAAGACGTCTCGAAATAATAATGGTAGGTATTACGGCGTTAAAAAATAACTCCCGAGTACCTGTGGGCTGTGACTTATGGGTGTGTGCGTGTGTCTGAGTGTAAAAATAACAAAACAAGTACAGATTTTATGTCCCTTGATACAAGGTTGTCCAAAGTGCATTCACGTGTACATATACCGTAATGAATTTTGTTTGTAAAACAAAACTACATAATGTAAAGCTGCAGAATACTTCTCCGACGATATGCATGTACATCTTACGGACTTGACAAATTCGTTACCGCCTTTCTCATTTTAAAAAATATCTACGAGTTCTCTGTTGGGAATATAATTAATTTTAATCAATTATTATACTGAAATGGACATTTGGTGAAGATTACAAATATGTTTGAAAGTCCATTATATATTATGAATTTAATGTCAATACATACAGTGAACAATCTTTGAATATTTTTTAACATAATGTTTATAACATCAGTATATTGCTTTGAAATATTACGAATTTTAACGAACTCGTCAATTACAAAATACATATGTTGTACTTTACTTCAGTTTTAACAATACTTTTTTTTTACAGAATAAATTACTTTGTGTATGTATTTATGTATAATTGATAAGTTATATTTTTTTAATGATTTTTTTATATATATAAATAATACATAATGTATGAACTTTAAATAATTTTGTAAAGTTATTATAATTTATACCGAACGATGAATCAACAATGTAATATTGTAACGTAATGAAATTCTAACGAGAAAAATAGGATAGTAAAAATATATAATAATATACTGAGTTATATGTTTATGTACATAATATATAAAAATAAAAAAACGGACGGACATACTGTTTTAGGTCAGAAGTTGGGGAGGTAGATGGAGTGTTTAATTTATATCTTTAAGCACAGATGACTAGAGGAAAACAATTCTGAGCGGAACTCGGCCAATATTATTGTGTTTTCAACAATGTTCATTTTCACGACGATTGTTTAAAATCGTCAATTAAAACATTATTAAAAACTTAATTTTTAACAAAAAATAAATAAAAATGGCTGTGAATGACAACCTTGTTTTAAATACTAAATGGAGCAATAAATGTATTGGTTCTATAATTTTTTCTTTTTTTTTTCTGTTAACGACTTCTCTACTAGCAGTTTTGTTACGATTTTTAAGTAAAGCACTTATTCTGATGGAAAATTTCACTGGAGTGGTACTTTAAGGAGGTTATAAGTCAAGAGGTCAGATTTTATCAGCTGTTTTCATAATAATAATAATGACAAATCGGGAATAAACATAGAAAATATCTGACAGTTTTCAAAAATAATGGTTTTATTTTTTTCAATTTTGCTTTTTTGTGTTTATTTTTTATTCAGTGAAAAATATTTATAGAAAAGACTACATAACTTTGACAGAAACCTTATATTTTTATTTTCTAGATATGATATAATTTAAAAAAAACATATACAAGTTGGCTATTTATAGAAATTTTAATTTTGCGAGTTTTTTACGTGATATTTATTCGGTCACTACTCTGTGGATAAAACTGTTAGATAAAACAAAAATACTTGAAAATTTAACAGGAGAGTTATTAAAAGGTGTACTTAGTGGTCAACTAGAAAAAGTAAAAATGTTTAATGTTTTAGAGGAGTTTTATTCGCTCACACTGTATAATATATTTTTTTTCAAATTTTTTTTAACAACTATACACATATATATATACACTTATATGATGAAAAATAAATCCAAAGTTTAATTAACCTCTAGTTTAAACAATACCACAGAATAATAAATTTTCAAACAATTTACAATTAATGTTAGAATAGCGGATTTTAGAAATTGTTTTACCTCATTGTATTATAAATTTATATTAGCACTGATTTAAAATGCATTATTAGTATTTTTTTTTTTTTTTTTTTAATCCGGTTCTTTCCGTATGGTAAATTAACGCGTGTACATTTAGCTTTTTTTTTTTTTGTTCAGTTTTCCCGTACATTTTATAGTATTATTGCGTTTTAAAACTTGATGTTCTGGATCATACACAATGTAAAGCTGCATGAAAGTCCAAATAGGTATTGCACATGTACTCGTAAAATGTATTTTAACGGAGAAAAGCTTTTACTTGTCCTTTTGTTTTCGTGTCAAGCAATAAAATAACGATTTTGAGTTACATATATACGTTATCTTTATATTTATACACTGACACACACGTGCACGCACACAATAATGTATATAACTCGAATAGACTAACATAGTATAACACACTTTGTAGGTAAGTAAGGATTTTGAAGGTCTACTGCAGGATAAAAATTACATCTCTAATGATTGAGACATTTTGTTCATTTGAACGAAAATAATGTATATAATACATATATATGGATAATACACCGGGTTGCAGTGTTTCGACATCACTTCAACTCAAAACAATCGAAACGGAATGTGAGTAGGAGTCGTTTAATCTTTTATGACAGGTTTTCGTAAAAACGTTATATCAGAGTTTTCGTCCGGTTTTCCGGTTTTTTTTTTTTTATTATAACACCGTTCCTATCAAAACGAAAATAATAAACTTACGAATAGCAAGTATAGTATTATAGTAATAGTAATAGTGTTAACGATGCAAATAAAAAGATTATATTATTATCTTATTATTAATTTAAAAAAAGAAAAAAAAAAGGACAGAAATGCGCAACTGAATATAAATATATTGAAAATTTTCACGCCAGTTGTTAACGTAAATTCGAGCTTTCTTAGAATAAAAAGAAAACCTATTAATTTTTAGTATTTGTGTTAGGTTATATTATTCAACATTTTTATTCGATTATTTGTTAACATGCGGTTTTATTGTTTATGTTTTTAGAATGTTATTTAACAAAAAAAACAGCGTTGCTTCGACGAAACTTATTATTCAAATATTGTCAATATTTTACTCGTATATAGGTAAGTATACCTATATTATTTTTATCATTTTACTCGTTACTTGCTAGTAAAATATTGTCAAAATCAATTGGTTTTCTATACTTATATGGACTGCGAGTTCGTGTTTTAAGTATAGGTGAATAACGAAAAGTTATTCGATTTTATTCACAAATTCAATAATGTGGTCATTGGCCAACATTTTAAAATTGGGAGTTTTATCGAGGGTTTTTTTTAATAGATTAGCTTCCAATTTTACCCGAACAAATCCACTAAAAAGTAACTGCTGTTTTTTAAATATACAATTGTTAAGTAATAATTATTTTCCTAATCCAATGATGGGGGAAACAGGCATTAACCACTATTATTTCTTTCAACCCCGGGATTGTGCCACTGCACAAACCGTTCAATATTAATCATACAGGTAGATTTAATACTATTTGGTTTTTATCATGACTAAAAATCAACATGCATGTCATAATATGAAAAATGTACTTATTAAAACGAAGCGTAGATATAAACGAATAAGTCATGGGGAAATAATTAATTATTCGATCGGAATTGGTTGGTTTTTATCTATAGTTATAATACAGAATATATCGTTATTTTTGAAATTTTGTTTAAGCCCTAAGCACGTGCTAAGAATAGCCACGACTGGACAAGTTAATAACGAATGATATTAAATCAATCGAGTTACCTATGTTAATTGATAAAAAATTAATAAATTGTTACATTAAAAGTTAATTTTGATTTGAAATTTAATTATATTTTGAGTTAGAGTTATATTTTTTTCAATTGTAGTTATTGTCATACTAAAAACAATTAAATCTGGCATATGTAATTTGTTTCAATTAAGGATGATTGATATTTATTTATGATAAAATGGAATTTCTCACAGGTATAAAAATGATGTAATTAATAACTTAAACTAAATAAAAAATATTATATAGATCTTATAGTTTAACATACGAGAACAAAGGATTATAATTTACAAGTTTCGTTGGACAAGTAATAGACTTGTTCTGCTGGAAGTTAGTGAAATTATGAGGGATAAAAAATTATGTTTTGTGACGAACAGTGCGTAATAGAACTTTGAAGTTAAAGAAAATAGAACCGGATTCAGGGGTAAATGTTCTTAATAATGAGCATTTTTAATTGCATTACATTTTGAGTTAAAAAAAAAAAAAAAACAGTTATAATTCATACGATTGTATGCCAATAATTTCAAATAACATATAGATTTTAAATTGTAAATTAACTTAAATAGGTGAAATTCAAATTTAACTAGTTATTTATTAAGCTAATGTAAACAAAATAAATTGAGTTAAAAGGTTTTTTAAAAAAGAATAAAAAAAAAAAAATTAAATAAAGGTTAATTCTACTTAACATTTAACGTTTTTAACTCGTCAATGCGCGGCTTTTATAACAATAGTGATAGGGGAATTTGTTGATAACGTTTATTTAGCTGTTTATTTAGTTACAGTTTTTTTTTCTTATCAAACTGCGTGTTTTCGGCCAACTCTAATGGCGGTGGCGGCGACGGCGGCGGCTCAGCGGCCTGTCGTGCGATAGGTACCCTATACATAACTAGGTATCATTATCGTCACGCCAATATTATTTCGAAGCGATACACGGTCGTTTCCGCAAACGTTTTAATCGAAATAATCCCTCGGGCGTTGTACTACAAAACGTGCGGTACCGCCTCGTACACGCGGCGACGAAAAAATAGTCATTAATTAAACCGCGGTCGGGGGGCAAACGGCAGCCGTCCGCTGCCAGCTTATATCGCGTCCCGTGCGATAAATCAACCCAGTCGGTTTTATTTCGAACTAATTATGTAAATGGCATATTATATTGCAATAAGTACGCGCGAAAAATTCGCACTTTTTCGCACTGAGCCCCATCTCCTCCTACCATCATATCGTCACTACACGTATATTATACATAGTTAGTGAAGTAACGAAAGAAAAAAAAAACTGAAGAAACCGAAAACATTTTCAAAACCACAAAGATACAAAAATGACTGGAAGCAAACAAATTATAGTGGACTGGCCATATAAGATGATGGAAACACAAGTCTATACACAGATAAGATTTTAATTAATAAACCGAGCGAAAAAAGGTAAAGAAGTTGGTTCCGTCAGGGATAGCTTGATAGAGTGAACAAAGATTTGGATAGTTTGGGTACGACGAGAATTGAAAATGTTGATGATCGGGAACTTCGGAGAAAATGAATGGTAGGCATGACCTGTAAGCCAAGAAGAAAAATAAAAATATACGTAATATACATTGTATAATAATAGAACTAGGGGAAGTCCCTTAACAAATCAGGAGAAGTAGGTAAAATAATATACTTACTGACGCAATACATATTTTACTTTTTTCCATTAATAGTAACTTGAGAAGTAACATTTTTATGCGGTACATGTATCCACTTTGTATGCCTTTGTAGAACAAATATATCGACGAAAAAACATGGTAATCGATAATGTAATAGGTATTTTACGTAATCGCTACTATTATAAGACGTTGCCGAAGACATGATGATAATCGATAATAATATTACTACCAGTGTGTTAGATAAATCCTCAATTCTCGTTCCTCGGTCAATTTAAATTGTTGAATTAGTGGACTGCGGAGTTTAATTTAAAGTCAAAGTTAAATAATTTAACGTTCACCGGGACTTAAATAAATCCGCATGTTATAACTTATACTGAATTACAAACGCGCTTGGCACGCTATAGTTTTATAAACATGTACCTGATGGTTAAAATAAAACTATGGTTGAATGAAATAATTGTTGTTTATAATAAATGTTTTTATTTTAATGAATAAATACTACGTCTTTAAACATATATTTACACGAGCCAAGGGATCCACCCATCGCTTTCCTTAAAATTATATGCGTAATTTCTAGCTACATACTATTTCATCAATTTAGATATAATCCTTAATAACAAATATTTATTATTATAAAACGACTAGATGACTTAATCGAGTAATTAAATTTGCCTTTGTGGTACTTATTACTACCAAGCATCAGGTTTACAATATAGTCGGAGATATCTAGTAATTTAGTTGTTTCATATTACTTTCAAATATATGCAACCTCGAATTTTAACAATTCGCAAACATTTCGAAATATCGCCAACATATTTTTATTTATTATTATTTTTTTCTTTTGTTTGATAATACTGTGAGAAACTCTATAGTTACGATTCTTTAACATTATGAAAACCAAAATAAAAAAACAAAATAAATGTTCAGTCGGGAATTCTCCCATTTCTCTATTCACTCGGTTACATGTTTTCGCACTGAGTATACGCCATACTCACGTCGTCACGAATTTAAAACCGAATAGGACGTCCGGAACCAACGTCGTTTGTTCAGAAGAATTCGCGTATATTTACGAAAACTCAGTTGGTCTGTCACCTCAGCGAAATTAGCTAGGTCATTACAGCCGCGTGTTCTGCCCATCAGAGTTGGCTTTTGCCAGGGAGCCTATTATTATTACTACAATTATTATTTGCCCTCATCCTTCTAGCCATAGTCACCCTTGTCGACTATAAATCATTTACAATTGTCGCAATTGTATCCTTCGCCGCCTTTGTGGCTATTGTAAAATACCAGCGACTCCGGTAAGTCTCCGCAAAAACTACCGGTAAACACTAAAACTATGCCCAGACGATGTTGGTTGGTCTTTACCGGGGAGGATTCGTGGACCACGGGTAAAATGATTTGTTCGCTTGGGTCAGATTCCTTTAATCCTACGTATATATCATTCGGTCGAGTGATGTTTTATCTCGAAAATCTCGGAAATCGTCGAGTAGCCGTTAGACTGACTTTTCCGTCACATGAAAACGTTTCGTCAGTTTCAAAAAAAAAAAAAAAACAAAAAAAAAACAGAAAAAGGACACATATGGTGTGATTCGCTTACAAACAAATATAATGGCAAAAAAAAAATAGTTATAGCTAGACGGCAGATCCAGCCGTTAGTTCCCCCGGGTCACTCGATCGTTTTCTTCGTCGGTTCGGTCCTATTTTTATTTTTTACCACTTTGATGGGGTCGCGGGTGAGTGAGTAATACGTTAAAGGCAAAAAATGTTCCCTCGAGAACGTATCAAAGCGGAAAAACGGAGAAAACCGATAACTTTTGACCAACATTCACCGTTTTCGTGAACCGCAAAGCAATATGCTTTATCAGTAAAACCGAACTTTTCTCAGGGTTCGATATACTGATACAAATTAAATAATAAACATAATATATATATAAATAAATGTTTTTTTTTTTTTTTTTTTTTTTTTTTATATATATTTGTTCGTTTTATTTGCTGCAATATTATTCTATTGTAATATATATATATATATATTTCTTCGGCGAATCAAACGTGACTAAATTCGTCATCGGATCGATTCGAATTAATTTAAAATATACAATATAATATTCCAATTAATCTTGTCAGAATTCGAATGCAGTGTGCTCGTGACAAGGAATTAAAAGCAACACCAATAATTCAACAGACATGCAAACAGTAGATGACAATAATTTAAATAAAAACACAAAATTATAATAATATCGAAACGATTTAATACGGAAGTTGACAAAAATAATCGATAAACAAATAGTAAGACAGTTTTTTTTTCTAAATAATATAATATTAAAATAAATAACTATTGCACAAAAACTCAGAATCTCAATTAGTATTTGAATTAGTATCTAAATAAAATCGCCTAAAAAATAATACAGATAATTACAAGCAATATTTTATCTAAATGAAATTGAAATATCATATTTTTATTTCTGTATTTTTTATTTTTGAAAATTCGCAGATCATTTAAATCGAATTTTCAAACTTGTTATACTATTATTACCTTCGTAAAATGGTCTTTGAAAACCTCATGAAAAAGGCACACGCTTAAATTCTTAGTTTTTGAATTATGTTAGTTTGAAAAAAAAAGTAATATTCTAGGAATTGTCACATAGCGCTAGGAAGTGACAAAATGAAATATCTACACTATCATTTTTGTATAATATTACCTTTCTTAATGAAATAAAATACATACATTAAAACAAAAACTTAAACCGCAAAAAACATACATCATAATAAATAACTAATGAATTTAGACATCAAACTTACCTAACTAAAATAAAATTATCACAAAGTTATGATTTTTTATGTGTACTTATCTTTACTTTATATGGTTTATTACGCTTTAATAATGTTAAATGTCAAATAAACAACTTTATTTTTGTACATATTGTTTATAAAAATTAACTACTTGTCCCTCCCTAACCATCACGGTAACTCACTAGCTCCTATGGATTTATACTTAAGCTAGGGTGTGAAAAATCAACCATTTTTTATCTGTCCAAGCAAGAATAGCTGAAAAATAAATATAGTAAGTTTAGCTATTTATGGAGGTTTAAAAACACTATAAGACTACGTAAATTATAAAAAAAAACATCTAAGCTCTACAATTTTGGTACGCTATAACGAGTGACCGTAAATAAAAATACTGCATCACACTTCCACTGCTATAACAAATATGAGAAGCAACTGATAAGGTTATAGAAAAAAACAAAGTGGCCCACATGCTACACATTTTATGACAGTATTACCACACTAGTTTTCAGCACGAAATTTCCTTTTCTAAAGATGTCTGCAGGAATTTATAAAATTGGCTAGGGAGTGACACCAAACCATGTGACAGAGGTAAAACATGTTATTATAATTGATGTGTTTCATCTTAAGTTCCGATTCATTTTAATTAAATACCTAAAATGTTACTGATAAGAATGGTATACAAAAATAAGGTGCGAAATAAAAGAAAAAGGTGCTATTAACTTTTTGATGCAACACCTTGGCTTTATGATAAGGATAGAGAGGGACAATATTAATATAACATATTTTTTAATTAGGTACTTATTAATTGTTAAAACTTCAAAGTGAAAAGGAAAATATGCTGATCACAAGTAGACTAACAAAGGAAAAAGAAATTCATCATTATTCAGGCATACATTTTTTTTTTTAATACCATTGTGACTGATACAAATATGTAAAACCATATAAATTTCCAAGTTATTATTTTCATATCTTTTATCTAGATGAAGATATTAGTAATATTCACCAACATTGATCATAATGCCTATTAAATCGTATTTATATTATATTTAAATATAGACGAATTAGAAAATAATTTTTAATAAATTATCCGTATCTCACCTATAACCAACCAACTTCTAGCAAAGCCAATAAAGAATTTTTTGCTATACGACCACTGGCAGGCAAGTCTTAGAAACGAGAATAAGAAAATTTTCTCTGCTCAAATCTCTTGAGACTCAGTGGGACCGACTGCGTTTTGGAGAGTCGGGGCCGTCGACGGCATACCCACCGAATTCACGGCAGAGGAAGGTGGGAAAAAAATATACAAAATCATCTCATTAATCTCGTCCCTCCCTTCGGTCGGTCCTCTCGCTATAGCCCCGAATCAGATGCGGCTGTCGGATGCAGCCTACGATCGACCGCCTTGGTATTACGAGTATTTTTTTTCATTGCATTTCATATTTTTTTTTTTTTGTAGTTCTACCCTCTATGACGCCACCAAGTTTTCGGTCCTTTTTTTCCATGTCTGATTTCGGAAAACCTGCATTTTATTAATTTTGTTGCAGTTCATTACGGAAATTATGTATGTTTTCAGGCCTATACGAATACTTTTAACCGAGTTGAAATTATGTATTTAATTAGTTACAGTCTAGAGTCAAATCACTTTGTTATTAGCCGTGTAAGTATTTTCATTCACGTTGAGAATACATTTTTTATTGTGTAAAAACATTATCAGTTTTGAGGAATTTATATTTTACGAAGGTTGAGATCTATTTATTCGGAACACCTATATCACGAATTATGCTATAGAATATTCGCAAAGTATTGAAACGCAGTCAATGCGATTTTCAAGTCATCTACTATATGGAATGTACAATGAATAAATCGGAATATAGTGCATTTGAGTGACATTTAACGGTGAATAATCTGCAAACCATGAGACTATAGACTTTTTTGGAGATTGTTAAAATTTTACCACAACATATCAGAAATACGCGAACATAGAAACGTTATCAAAATGTGTATACGTTGGTAAAAATATTCATAACCTTACTTTCTTTTTTAAGGTCTTAATATCGAAGAATATATTGGTTTTATTACGATGTGTGCTTTTTCTTTTCTCGTACCAGTAAATAACTTTTCTACCAAAAATCTTGTTTCAATAAAACACGTTATAAGGAACTTTTTTGTATAATTTCTGATTTAGTTGGGGTATTGAGGAGATCGATTTATATTGTCATGTATACTTCTTAATAAACTGGATAAAGGTTTTGGGTCATTTTTGTTGCTTATTAAAAATAAGTCTATTTTCAAAGAATTAACGAGAAATTTCTTCTGTGAACATATTTCTACTTGCAGATGAGCGCACAAAGTTTGCGCTGATTTTTACAATTCGTATGTGCACAGATTATTTTTGGTACAACGATTTGTTTGCACACAGATTATTTCTCGTGTAACCGCTTGTTTTTGCACAGATTATATAAACACACTTTCCTTTCCACTTATACAGAATTAGGATTTAGATCTATGATCTATCAGATAATTTTGAATAGTGTTCATTCGAATTTATTTTAGTTTATTTGATTAATTTATTGACAATACATAAAATTCGGAATTTAATAAATTAAAATAATTAAACAATTGTTAACACAAAACAATAAACTACATAAATAATTATTTCTATTTTTCATATTTTTTTTTTTTTTTGTGCTTTTAGGGTATATTATAACGTATATTTCAATACTTTTAAATGCTTTAAATTCAGATCCCTGGTAATAATTATTGTATTTATTACTATGTTTAGTCTTTTAGTTATATATACATAATTTTAATTTTTTTAACTGTACTATGGAATGAGATATCATGATACTTAAACGCTATGTTTTGATTATTTAAAATATAATTTGTTCATAAATATAAATGCATAGTATATAAATACTTATTTGGATGGTTAATTTTATATTTCCTACGAAAACCTTGAATTGTAGTAAAACTGTAAATCTATTCTATAAGTAATACTACTTTTACAACATGATTTTAAAACTGTAAAATATATTAATTTATTTTTTTGTCTTGTAATAATTATTATACAAATATGCACCACGTAAATATGCATCATATAAACTGTCCTAAGTCAGTTAAAACTTAGGAGACATAAAATATAGATCATCAGATAATAAATGTCACAATTAACTTTAAAACGACGAGCCTTTAAGTTTATGCATCATATATGGACCATGATGGCGTGAAAATATCGTCTGTCTGACGTCTAGCGGTCTAACAATATAATAGGTATACGAATACAACTCAAACTGTCTGTGCTCATCATAGTTTAATGCGTAGCTCAAGTGTTCGAAAATAAATGTCTGAATTTGCGTTCTGACGTATTATTATTATTATTAACTATTAAGTCCTTTGGACCTTTCTTACTTCTATAGGGGGCCACGGTTCGAACCGAGACGACAAAGGTCGTCCAATTGGAAAAAGCGATAACGGCCGGGTTTTCTCGAGAAATCACGTCCGACGGCCAAAAGTTTCGGACCGTTGTCGTCCTCGCGTACCATACCCTACTTTGAAACTAGCTGTCTACTCGGTGACCCCCTCTGCACCATGTCTCGAGGTTATTCCTGAAGTTGTAAATGTAAAATTATATCGAAAATAATGAACGATCCCTTATTTCAACCATGGGAGATACATTTTAATGAAATTACTTGTACATATACAATAATACTCATAACTTAGATAACTCTTAATTTTGTTATTTAGATTCTGAGCGAAGTGAGATTAGTGTAAATTTTTTTTCTGCCTGTTAACATCTTGTCTACCAGTGATATTGTTACAATCAAAAAATGACAAGAAATTTGTTTTGGTATACCATTTTGAAACTATATAGGTTAGGGGTTATAGGTACAGAATTTTATTGTTTTACTTTTCAGGATCTTTTTTGTTCATAAAACCATAAACCATTTTAGTCTTACTAGTAAAATATATACATTATAATTAACTGATCGTATTACGAAAATAATAATCATTAACAATTAATTACACACTGTACACAATACATATGTATTAACATAAATAACTAAAATAAAAATATTGAATATTTAAAATACTATAAATAAGATTGAATACGTTCTACAACTTAATTAACCCGTCCCTTTTTAGTTGCTGTAGGATTATTAAAATAAAAAAACACTCGATTTTTATGAATAAACAGAAATTATCCGTTAAAAATCGTTTTAATATTATATTTCAATATTAATAGTTGATGAACATTAACTGGTTAGTGGTTAATGGTTATGAATCTATTCGTTAGAAAATGAAGTCCACACGCATGCGTAATTAAAACGTGAAATGTATTAGATATTGTCCCGACCAAGATCAAATCGTAAAATAATGTTTTTGGATTCACCGTAGTATTTACCGGATTAATTTTGAAGCAAATGCGGTACAAGATTTCAAGGAAATCGATTTCACTTCGGACGAAACCATTTCTCATCAAGTGAATTGAGATTAGGAAAGTTAAATACATTTTGATTGATTCATATGCACAGGCTTATTAATATCAAATGTGATGGCAACAACAGATCTCAAAAAGAAAAATAAAAAAAAAATATACATATACATATATATTTGTACCGATTCAATTTCAGGTTCAGTCCGTTCAATTTGTATTGTTAGGTTAGATTAAGGAAAAATACTCCGGGACAGATCGGACTAACGAGCGATGCAGACAAATGTATGTGGCGCGTATACGCGTATTGAAGTTTTTCGGCGAAATTATTTGTAACTGTTACAATGCACTTCTGTTGTACCAATGCGCGTAAATATAATGGTTTAGTGACGATGTCGGCGGTTTTTGTAACAGTAAATAGTCGTTCGCGCCCGTGTAACGCATAACACGTCCTTACACGCGTACCTATATAATTTATGGGGATTATCGTTAGGACGAACGTATTGCGTGCGGGCACGCGCCGCAACCGTGTCGTCTAATAATAACAATATTTTGTCGTGATCCACGGTGTACTCGGTAACGTTATAATAACACGAGCGCAAAATAATAATAGGTACACGAGTATGGTACATTCATTTTATAGACCCGTGAGAATTCCAGTCGGGCACACGTCGTCCGCCGGTCGCGATAATTGATTCGCGCGTTACGAAACGTTTAAAACTAAACTACGGCCGCGGTTATTATTAGCGGTTGTATTCGGAAATGATCGCCAAGCATAACACGTAAAAATATCTAGTTTTTAATTTTCGTAATAGACAATTTTTTTTTTTTTGTAAATCTACCGGTTTGGTCATACATATATAATGTCTGGGACGGAGACATTTTTAAAATTATCGCCGCTTACCGCTATATCGCCAAAATGTAAGTATAAAAAATGTTATACTTTCGCAGTACATTGTACGGGCTTTGAATCAAATAACATTTATTATTGCCGCGAGTTCAATGGATCAACGGTTTAATGGAGTTATAAAGAAAACGGCGAGGAAACAGATATGACCGTTTTTTAGCAGCTAGTACATTATATACACATGGGGTAGATGTCGGAAATTTTAGTATATTCCCTTTCGTTCCTTTCAGTATGTTGGGATTATATTATACTTAAATGTCACAGCCGGTGTAGAATCATTCAATGATAGTATTTAAAATTTGTTCAATGTTGCATCCTTATTCCGTATTCCCAATATCAGTAAACACATAACGACTAGATATTGATTTTCAACCGGTGTACTTAAACATTAAAAAAATTTTCTAAACATATTGATCATTTTTACAACGCTGTAGTATCGGATATACCGTTTATTAGTAAGATAACAGTTTAAAACTTAAGTCGAGGTATACAATAATTAATAAACCTTTCGGTTCTCCTGGTATAAATTGTATACTCTTTTATGACTCTGTAGTGTTTATTTGAAAATCATAAGATGAATGCATTAATGTTCTCTAAATATTTTAATTAAATGTTTATTATATATCGTTGGCTAAAAAGTAGTGGAAAATACTAGCCAAAAGAAATGTTTCTAAATACTAATATTAATCAATTAAAAAAAAAATTGTTTTTTGTCTAAACTAAAAGGTTGCACTTGGTTGATATGTTTCTTTGATTCTAAGCCGACGGTATGTAACTAAAATAAAAAATCCAATCAAATGCTGGCACTCCGTGAATATTAATAATGGACCAACCAGCCACTAACGTTTTCTAGACTGGCCCCTAAGTTTCTAAAATATTATACAAATATTATTTATCGATTTTAAAATTACTAAAAAAAACACCAAATTCACCAGGGATTTTCACGGATGATCTCTAGTTTTTTATAAAATAATCGCTATGTATATTGTTTGATAATATATCATATTATTATGATGTTACCTGGCTACGGCCAACACATCGTAAACCGGAAATTGTTTTCGGGTTTATGGAAATTTCAACGACCGCGTGAGAACGATTAAACTTCATTTCGACTACGTTTTAATATAATAATATACATACCTACAGTACCATATTACTATACGAGTCTTTCGTTTCAAAATAATTCAGACCAATACTTTGCAGGCCGTCATATCCGTTTGTGTCGGTGACATTTCGATTGCTTAAGCTATTATTTTTGATGATTGTTCACAAATAATACATCATTGTTTATGTCAGTGGCGTGCGGTAATATTTGCAACGTAAAAAAAATCCGGTTGTAAATGTAAATTAGTATTGTTAAAAAAAATTAAAATTCTTTTATAATTCACAATGAGTATCTTTTTATAGATGTCCGAGTACAATATTATATTACAATATTATAAGCATTTAACTAATAATACGTTTAAAAGGAAAAACACTCATTTATAAAAGTTTACTTCGAGTAGATATATGAAAATAATATCATGCACATTTTTACTGTTTATAGAATCAATTTTTTATGATATTACAATTTGTACAGTACATATTTACAATTTTAACAAACTGCTTTTTATGAATAATTCACAGAAATCCTCATGGTTTTTTTTTTCCATAATACATTGAAAAAAAGTTACGTGGGCATGTGTTTTTCCACGTCACTTTATTTTTCTATCGCACATATAATTGGATTTAATTTAATTCATCTCTAAATATAGTTAATCCAGTTTATCTTGAACTGCAGCAGTACACCCCCCCCAGAAGTCTCTTGCGTGAAACGATTTTAATGACTCATTCATCAAAATTGTCCGGAAATGTATACTCGGGTATCGCTATTTTATTGCTTTGTAGCTAATATAGATGATATCGTCCTTGTCGAGTTTATAATATTATTTACGTGAAAATATGAAAATATAAAAATTGAAATCGATATGAAATCCAGGATTGCAAAATAAAAATGTCTTTTTTATTTGTTGTAAATATCATATTATAATGATAATTAATTGGAATTAGAATTTTACTATCATTATTTTAAAGAAAAAAAATAACAATCGGAAAAAAGAGCTGATACTGGGGACTAGTGTGCTACTGTTTTAAGTGGAAATTTAGTAATACAAAAAGTTATTTAATTTATATCTGTTAGCAACGATAAATCATTGCTAACGAATTAAATCAATACTTCCGGTAGGAACATAGTTAAAAATTAGTTATATCACGGCACGTTGTAAATATTTTCCGTTTTTCCGGTAATATTTCTTCTGATTTTCCAAATTATTATAAAATCCATTAGAAAAATCGAAAAATGATCTCCCTAATGCACCAATTAGATACTTTCTATTACTACTTTCTACTTACTTTCAGAAAAAATGCTTTAGATATTTAATACACCGGAGGAAGATTCCAGGTAGAGAAATTGGTCACAGATTCATAAAAAAAAAATACAAAAATACCAAATCACGCATCATAGTAAAACTAATATATCCTCAATTCTAAAATATACACTTCTAAATTTACACTTCAGAAAATACGAGTTAACCCAATTTAATTTTTGATTATTCAAAACGTTTTAAATATGCATTTACAAAACATTTCAAAATAGAAACTTGTTTAAAACAGGGTCTTTTAAAAACCTTACACGCCCACTTTATCATTATAAAAAAATAGTTTGTTAATTTATTGTAAATTTTTTATTTAAAATTTCTCAATTAATACATTAATATTAATGAGGAGTTAAAGCAAAACTGGTATAAGTAACATTTACTTTAATTAGAGAAATAAAGAGGTAAACCTCTAAAATAAATAATCTCGTAGAGTATTGACCAAACATTTGACATAATAATAGGTACTTATTAGATATTTGTACTATTAACAAAATGTGCAGAATATTTTAAGTGGTATAAAAATCAATGTACAACAATTCCACCGATAATTAAATATACTGTTTTTGTTTTTGCTTGTATTATGCTATCAGCGAATAGTAGAGGTTATGAATTACGATTTTCTTCACGTTTCATTTTGGTCAATTTAACTATAAAACTCAACTCGACTTTATATAAAACTATACCCGTACCTATACACCCTTACGTTTATTTTATTTTCAATAAAATAAAATTTGTCTACATAATAATAATAAATATTTTATAAACAGTATCACTAACTGATAGACAGTGAAATATTTTTGTTATTATTATTTTGTTTAATAATTCAACCACTTTTTCCACTCAAAAACTGAGTTCACATTGTACTTTTCACAGAACTCATTTTAATATTCATAGTATTCTAATTTACGTGCAGGTACATAAATATATTATATATGTGTAATGTGCATAGGTATATTATGTATGCATATCATAATATATTATGCATTTATATAAAACAAAGGTTACCTATTGCATCGCAGTACGGCTTAATGACGGATTTTTATTTTCTATTTCTTGTTGTACACTCGTTAGATCACATAGTAAGCAAAAAAAAAAAAATAATAATAATAATAATTTTAAACATAAAAAAAGTCTGCCAAGAGTAAATTTGAGATGCTGATGTTGAGCACCAGAATAAAAATAAAAGGTACTCGAATTACTGAATTATTTTAACGTTCATTCGAAAAGTTACGAACAAAAAAATACACCCCATTAAAATTATTCTACTTAAAACGGAATTACCTGATGTCAATTCTGCTATTAATATTGTTTTTCATAAAACCCATCGTTTTTTCGTTTAAAGAAAAAAATGCACGATCGACCGATAGTAAAAATATTGTATCATAAGGATAGGTAATACCTATCAATATTTACTGTATGGACATTTTTCATTACCATGCATACATTTTTTTTTTTAGTTTATTATTTTCCCGTAGCACAACTAAATAACTTTTTACTACTCATCACATGTTGATATTTTTTGGTTATATTTTATTATTATTGTTTTTATCGTATTTTTATTTTTATAAGAATTTTAATATATTTTTTATATTTTTTTATTTTAATATATATTTGATGAAATATTTCGACCTAATTTGTAAATATTATAAAACAACACTATTAACCGAATTTCGCTCAGAACCGTTTTTCGTTGGTAATGGTGAACCGTTGCATACAGATATATATATATATATATATTAAATTTCACCTCCACCTTCTGCACTTCTCATCTAATATAGTGATCACTGGCCACCTATTGAGTGAAGTTATCAACTGTCTGTAAATATTAATAATATTTATTGTACAAACTGTATATACTGGATTTTTTTAAAAAAAAAACGCTATTTTCCTAAAAAAAAAAACGTACTAACATACTTTGCACGAGGATGCAGCCATTGTTGTAGACGGAAAGTTGGGAAGGTAAGATACAGATGGGAATTTAATGTATATTTGTAAGCAAAGCCATAACTAACGAAAATACGATTTTGAGTGGAGTTCAGTTGATAGTGTTGCTATATCAACAATATATAGGTGTGCCATAATATGGTAAAATTATTACAAACATGTGTATTTTCAATGACAACAATGATTGTTTAAAAAAGATTAAAATAATATAAAAAAGGTTGCCAACCTTATTTTTAATCTTTTAATTTTTTTTTACCCTAAAGAGCCAGGTTTTTCTCATTATCTCGAATATTAATTAGAGTACTATCATCCAGAGAACATTTCCTTTCAGAATAGGTCCTATACTTGATAATCGGAGTAAGCTCTCTAGTAGAAAAAGTGTTCACAAAAAAAGAAAAATAAACATCTTTGTAAAACCAATACGTTCTTTGCTAAATTCAGAAACTAAATAGTTATACTATTATTGAAATATTTAATTAAATTAACATGGTAACAAAAATTTTTATTTTGCTGGACATAAAATTGTTTTTTTTTATTCTATTGTGTCCTGAAGTATTTGAATTTTTAACATGAGTATCATTATGCTTTTTACAAAAACCGTCTAAATAATATATTTTCGTGCCAGCGGCTGCGAATAAATAATAATATAAAAATTTAGACGCTGTACTACCGAAGCGACGAATTTTGTATACACCCCTGCTGATTGTACATTATAAATTGCATCGAAATTCGGTAAACGCCTGCAAATACTACACTCTCATCTATTGAGGGTTGCCCATCCGTACACACGACCTAATAATCGTGAATCTGAATTGCAAATTCAAAATTAACTACCGAGTCCGACTAGGTACTCACTCTTCACGCCGAATAGTAATTAATACTAACTGTATTGTTGTCCAAATGGTGAAAATAAGTAGGTTCACAACAATAAATTAATATCCATTATATAGAAATTCGAGGTGACAATCGATCCAATCAAATAACTATTGCTCCCGAACGCCGTGGTTAATATTTAACTACTCGAACAAACACCGAATAATAAATTATAAATTCACAAAATAATTACATTATTATTTTACCGACAATTATTTGTTTAATAATTGTGTAAGTATGTACGTATATTATATAGGCACAATTGTAATAGTGTTATTAGTCTTACTGTACAATATACGTTATTTAGGTTTTTAAAAGACTTCCGATAAATATTAAAATGTTCTAATTTGATAACATGTGATAATGTGATAACGATTTGTTGAATGTATGAAAAATTTAAAAAAAAAGTTGAACTAAGATTTTCTCACTCGGCTGAATTATATTATGTACACTAAACTGTATAATATCGCTTTATTGTTTTATTAATGATTTAATAACATTCGTATTTTTAAGGACGATAACTCGCGAACGTGGTTTAACGTAAATTAGTTTGTATTTTGTTTCTGACCGGTCGTAAAATATTATGAATTCGATAAACATAAAAAAAAAAAAAATAATAATAAAATATCGTATTGGTTGAATGCTGTAACTTTTACGAAAAATAACGGACTGCCTAATATTTTCGCAAATTAAAATATATTATCTAATATCATATTGATAATGATGTATCTCTAAACATGGACACTATGAACTTGATTGATCGTTAACAACGTATATGGGTCTGGACAGCGTTTAAGTACACGTGGAGCTGCACAAAATAATGAGGTAATTAGTTTTCACTTTTGACTCTCAGTGTAGCGAAGAAGCTATTATAGTGTCACCATATTATTTTTAGGTTAGTAAAAATGCTCTGTTTTTTTTTTTTTACGCAGTACTCATACTTTTGAGTACGAAATATCCGACCTATGACACTATAATATTGAAAAATTGTTCTAAATTTCCGACACATTTTTCAAAAAATAGTTTTTTTTTTTTTTTAAATTTGTTTGTTTCACAACACGTTTTGGTGAGTAAAATGCTCAGATTTTATCAAGTTATACCTTAAAATACACGGAATTACCGATTAGTGTTACGTTTTACTTGATAAAATTTACCTTCTCGACCTTCTTTTTGGTTTTCTTTTTTTTTATCCCAGAAATAAAATGCTTTAAATCGTATTTTAAAAATGAAATATTTCTTTGCTTCTTACTTTTCCAACTTTCCAGTCACAACAAAAGTGGCGCAATCGTCGACAGCGTCAGGTTGTTTTAAACATTATATATCTCTATCTATATATAATGTTATACTCGTACATTTCAAATTCATTATTTTATATAAATATCCAATTGGAATCATCATTCATGAAAGTTTTTCGGTACGAAATTAACGTTTCTATGTGAATATAACAATTCCATACAATGGTAACAATTGTTCCTTAAATTTAACAATAATTACAATTTCACAATATCAATATAATATCATAATGGCCAAACGTACCCTTTCACTTTTACTTAAAATACAGCTAAGTATATACGCCACTGAATTCGAAAAGTTTCAAACAGTGTTATTTGTTGGGAGACAACGAAAAACCTACCAAATAAATTCAACGATTGCCGGGAAGGACGCGAATAGAACTTTTTAAGTGGCTAGAATCAAGTTTTTTTGGAGTTTTAATGGTATTCTATCGTTTTTGTCGTTTGGTTTTTCGATTATATATATTTATAATATATAAAACCAATAAGAAAGCATTTATTTCACGATACAGTAAGTATTTATTAGTTTTTCCATTTTACCTATGTATAATTCGTAATTATATAATCATATTATATCAAATGTTATTATAATAATTAAAATAAATTACAATACTCACGAGAATATGAATAATATAATGAAACGCATATTTTTAAAGTATTTAAATTTGTTTTTATTTAAAATAAAATCACTTTTAAACAACACTGTAAAACGTGTTTTAAAAAAAATTCGTATAAATTCTACTGTAATAGTACTTTTTTGTTATTTCATTTAAATTATTATAAAAATGTTTTAAAGATTAACAATATTAAAACTAAATATTGGTTTTATTTATAACATATGCCATTGAATATATAATATAGATTTTAAGTAGTTAAGTGCTATCACGATTGATGTATTTTTATATCGATAATATTTTATTTTAAAAATGTAAAACAGAAATAATGATTAAATAAACACAAATATACAAAGTTTATACTGTTTAAGGATAGTCCATTGTTGTAAAATGGATATGGTTAGAAAGATAGGATTTACAGGGTTATTTGGTTACATAGTGTATGAAACGGTACATTATTGCAAATGGCAATGAATTATTTACAATTCTGAGCTTAGTAGTTTAAGTAACGGTTTCTTGACCTGTAGCTCAACATAGCTCAGAAAAAAAACAAAAACTAATCACTTTATACGAGTATGTATATGAAAAACTGTTGGGAATCTAAAAATGTTATTCGAATAAAGCTCTACTGGATGAAAAATTTGCTTTTTTTTAGATTCAAGGTTTTAGAGCCTATTTTTACAAATATGAAATATTTTTTTCTGAGAAATAAACCAAAAAAGACGACACAGGGGATGATGAATGATTAAAAATGTTGATCAATTTTTTCACTAAACAGAAAGTTCTTATCTTTTATGTAGGTACTTACTGTTTGAAAAAAAAGAAATATTTTTTTTCTGAGAAAAAACACACACACACACATTATAATAAAACTAAAAGATTTTTTCATTTTCAAAAATAGTGAAGACAGATAACATAAATTATGAGTCTCTTTATTTATTCACTTCGTGTTTTTAAATGCTAATTTGATACATTTTATAACGTCCATTAAAAATTTAAACAAATTAAATCTTGTGTTTTTTTTTTTGTAAATATGAGTTTTTTATTTAGTTCATTTTTTAATGAGTTATTATAGTTTCAAATACTAACATTTTATTTCGAACTTAATGTAAGTAAAACTTCACAATGATGGAATTCATTTCTTAGAATTTGATTGTTGTTATTTCTTTGACTAGTAACTATATATATATTTATATATATGATAAATTTGCCTTGACGTTATTTTATCAAAATTAAATTATTGACGTGAACAAATATTGTAAGTGAACGGGAGGAAAGGAAGGATGTTAACGTGATGCATCAAATCAATGTTTGGCTGTTAAATAAAAATACCCGAGATTTTGGTTTAAGGAAAGGAAGGAAAATTTGAAAAAGAAAAATAAGAAAAATCGAATATGTATAGTTAGGTTGCGTGTATAAAGGAAATAGTAAAAATGTTGAACACAATGTGCCCGCGATGTATAAAAGGAACTTGTCAGAAACTTCAAAATCGATTTCTTTAGTCGTTTATAAAAATCAAAAGGTTTGATATTTTTTGAAAAGTTTACGAACAGTATAATACGGAGGAAATTAAATAACCTAACAATCTATTTGAAAAATTGGATAATCGTAAACCATCTGAAGGAGTTTCTCTAACGTACAGAGGACACTACAGGTACAGGTAATTTCCGGAAACTAAAAATTATTTGTTTTTTTAGACGAAATTATTTTAAAATTAATTATAAGAATCTTTTTAAACTTAATTCACTCTACACGGCATCGGTAAACTTTCTTTTTTAAAATTTGTTTTCAAAATTTGAATCTAACATCATTTGAGGACATATATTAAAAACAATATAATTGGAAAACCGAGTGATTAAGTTTTATGAATATTTTAAGATTAATTGAAAAAAAATCTCAATAGCGTTTCTTTCTCCGTGGATATATTATTATGTTTATTGATATCAATAATGGTTAGCTTCATTCCCAACAATTACCTGCACAAATAACGTGTAAATAAATATTATGTACAACCTGATCATTGAATTGTTTTGTTGTTTTGAAGTTTCCAATTTTTATATACTTAATTTGATTAGATAAAATTATCAAAATCTAAGTACATATTTAATGGTTTAATGGTATTGGTAAAACGATGATATGTCTTTCTTAAATGTATTATGTAATATGTATTTGTATCACCGTGATAAGCAAAATCAAATGCGTTTGAAAAAGTTAAAATATAATTGCTATATACCTTTGTTTATTTTGATTTAATTATAGTTGATTTTTATTAAAATCTCTATATTAGAAAACGTTTGAATAATTAAATATTTATTTTATTTCGTTTTATTTTAGCACATATTTTAATTTAAGTATTAAATGTATTTAAAAAATTGAATTAAGTTCTTATTTACAAATTTCTATTATAGTGTTTTAATAGTATCATCAGTCAAGGTTGTTGTCATATTTTTCAATGTTTTTGAAATTTGAAATGTTTACTGTATACAATATGTGAAATATATTTTATTGGCATACATAATACTGTGGAATTTAATATTTGTAATATAAAGAACTTTTAATTGTATTTATTCTTCAGTTGGTATTTTAAAGATAGTAATACGGTTTTTTAATGCTTTTCTTTTGTAGATGGAAATTTTGTAGTCATTAGGTATATTAGTTGTCCTACTTAGTATAGGTACACTGGGATAGCATATTATTTATAGTTTAAATTGATGATATTCAGTTAAAGTATACATAAATTATCGTACATCAGAATATTAATTTACGGACACCATCGAACTATTGCATAAATATTAAGTGCATTATCATCGAAATATTTTGAAATAATTAATTATTGTTCTATAGGAGCACTGCGTGTCATTCTAAGTGCGTAATAACATAAATTTTCGGTCAGACCGAACTCATATCGTACCTATACATAAATGTAGTCCCCATAAACAATACAGATCATATACACCTTCAAAATTACGGGGTTTTCTTAAAAATGTACCGTGGCGATGTTTATGAAAAGCACGCCACAGTACAACACATTTTATCGAAGAACATTGTTTTGTAACAACCATTGATGCACGTAAGTATAAAGACGTTCCCAAAAAGTAGAGTAATTCCGCAATTACGTGTTCAGAATAATACGATCGAACTGAAAAGTATATGTATTAGCATGTAATACAAAATATATAGATGTACATTTTCTCCGGTTGCCTTTTGAATATTTACTGATTAAGACAATTGGGACGAGGGAAAATTACATAAGTTTGCAGTGGCGTGAGCAGCGGAATGGAGAATAAAGGTTATATGGCTCTCTCCCATTTGATAGAAAATACATTAACTATGAGTATGAATTTAACATTTTAATCTTGAAATGTATATATTTCAGCCAAGTCACAATGAAATCTTGATTTTTTGATAAAAAACGTCTCTTGTTAGATTCTGAATGGAGAACGTTTCTACCAGAAATCTCGCTCCGATTTTGAAGTGTAACACCTTTTTGAAAAGGAAATTGGATTAGGTAGGTACTTTAAATATGTCATTTTTTAATTTTCTCAGGATTTTTCTTAACAAATGTGAAAAAAAGGAAAAAAAAACGAAAGAAAAACGGCATAGTTTACGAAATGTATTACTATAAAATATTACAGTATTTTTTTTCTAACAACTTTTCTATCGGCAATTTTGCTCCGTTTTACAATTATATCAATTTTTCTAGCTACACTATCAACTTAACTCATGTCAAAGTCGTTTTTTCGTTTTCAATGGTTCATCGTGCTTACAAATATACAATTAACATTTCTACTCTACTACCTTCTTAACTTTTCAACTATAACAGTGGCCCATCCACGTGCGAAGTTGCCCGGGTTTTTTTTCGGCATGGTTTTCAAATTCCCAAGAAGATTGTAAGATTTATTCACGAATATTATTTGCTTCATCCCGCTAATAATTCTTTACCACGCCATTGTAAATTTGACAAAAGAAATTGTAGAGGACAATATAATATTATGATTATAATGAGTATCATATTTCAAGGGAAAATTTTCCAGGATCCTAGATATCCAGAATTTTAATAAGCGTGACCATTGTAAAAATAAATATTAAAATATCCCCGTTTTGTCCCACGATCTCGTTCTACTCTACACACCCCTATGATATTTATGTATTATGACTATGTCCGTAGTTTAATATTGTTATGACCCAGTTACACGTACAACTGTAAGAACAAATATATTTTAAATAAATTTCAGATAATTTCGTTTTTAAACTATTTTCGTTGTAATTTGTAATAAATTTGAAATTTAACAACGATGATTGCATATAACTAACCACGGAACTCGTAATAGTACATTACAATGATATGTAGATAATTATATGCACATGTTTAAATTTATATGAAGAAAAATAATATTATTCTGTATTTAATATGGAAAATGATTGCATATATTGTCAGACATTCGTGTCATATTGGCCTGACGGCGGTTTCGATTTGTATAATAATTACTCGTGGTACCACGCGAATAGTGTATTAATTATTTCTTGAATGTTTATAAATATATGTACAGGTGTCAGATACCTACTGCGAATGGATGAGCAGACTGTTCTAAACATTAATATATTACAACGAATTCCAAGTAGCGAGGGAATGAACCGTTACGATTTAGCAAGCTGGGTTGTAGTTAAACATTTACAGTTGAATTACCGATGAAAACTTATAATCGGTTCTCCAAAACTCATAGAGAATAATATTCAAGTGTGCCACAGTATATAACTTGTGCGTCGACTTTACGGTATAAAGACAACGGCGTCGATGGCTGCTGCTGCAGTAAAAATCGACGTGACGCATCTATGGCATACATATATATATATATATATATCGCACCGAAATGTTTGTGTAACAAGAAAAAATCGTCAATTAAAAAAAAAAAAAAAAAACGAATTTGCCATAGACCGGCTAGCACATAATAACATAACGATGAGCAATGTGATATTATAAAGATTAATTTCGAAACGTCCAGACAAAGAACATAGATAATTGCTTAAATATAAAATTATTAGGATCAAGGTAAATATAAGTAAAAATAAATTTATCTATGTTACAAAGATGATAACAGATATTATCTGTGATATTATCACAGATAATTTATCTCGGTATGCTAAAATTACAGGGATACTTTTACCTTTACCAAGATAGATGAGCAATTCGATACCACGACACCGAAATATCGAAATCAAGGTACCGATTTTGGCGTTTTGTTGTGCCAAAATGATAAATGATATCATGTGATAATCACGTAGTAGATTAGATATTCAAATTAGTATTAATATTTATTACTTAATATCTAGATAAAAGACAACACTGATGACGAGTAATAAGGGACATAATATATTGTATAGTCAACCGGTAAAATTGAAAATTTAAAATAATATATTCATATTTATTTTCAAATATTGTCTAACATTGGAAAACGTATGATATTTTTGTAAATATATAATAATTTTTGAAAAAAACAAATCCAATTTTTTACACAAATCCGTGTTTTTAAACATATAAATAGGAGAAACGGATGTTTAAAAAACTCAATTTGTAGATTGTCTTGTATACGATTTGGTATAAAATATATATACGAAGAAAAAAAATTAAAATGTATATACCTGTATGCCTGTATGTCCTACGTCTGTTTTTAAAGAAGACATCGTAATTCTCGTTTTTAAAAAATATATATTATATCACCGCACCATGGCGAGTAAGATTCCGTGTAAATTGTCGGGAAAAATCCAACAAATCGTTTGTATTAAATTATTATGTATCTGTCAAAGACAAAAAAAAAAGGAAAAAAAGAAAAGCGAAACGTAGATGAACTGCTAGTCAATAGTATATTATCGCGATGAAAATGGTAAGATTTTTTTTTTTTTTTACAGAAACTGAAATAGTCTTACTAATAACAAAAAAAAAAAAACTACGATGACGTTTAAATGGTTTAATTTATTCAACTCGAAATACGAACAACGACTGCAAATCAAATTTAATGGTTTTTCTTTTAAATCCGATGATATTCTGTAAATATAACGTCATGTGGCGTCAATCGGGGACCAGTCGATATCTGTGTTTGTATAAACGTGCTTACGGAGAAATTGTGTTTACGAAAATCCGTATAGAACGTCCGCGGCAGTAATCGATACTGACGGAGTAGTTTACGTCCGCGGTTTCGTTACCAGCGGAAGCGACCCGTACGTGTTTGTTTATGCCGATATGTAGGTGATGACGACACATCGACGGTGGCGTGGTACTGTAACGGAAAATCCGGTCACGGGAAATTGGTCACGAGGAAATAGACCACGCAAAAGACGTGTCGTATCCAAAGCGAAAATATTTACGTGTGCATATTATATGTTAAAGACCATTAAGCATAGTTTGTTTTATTGGACACTAAATAAAACTTTTGATAAACTTCGTGTGAAAATATCCAGCATTTCTGCAAAGCCGAAAATATTTTATTTGCATAAAACCGAGTAAAAACAAAAAAAAAACAAAAACTCGAAAATATCGAACGCCTGTAAATAGTACAAAAATATCCACAACGTTTAAAAGCGAATTGATAAATTAATTGTAACAATTAAAAAGCCAACTGCATGATAATTACCCGTAGTAAATTCTATGAGTTAATATCATTAATACGAATCAACCGCATACTTTTTTGTCAAACGTTCAAAATTCTCCGGACACTCTAATAGGCGTTTTGTTTTCGCGTGAACTCAATTTCAATATTATTCCGTAGATTTGTATAGTTTTTCTTAAACGAATTAACAGAACGTCGAATGGGGTATGGATGTTATGCGGTGACATTAGGAGCGCGGTTATGTTTTAATGACAATGCACGGCAATAAAACCGTCGTATTCGGCTGCGGCACTGTCATAGTCTAGCGATTCTTGTATCGCGCTCGGTATCGACTCTCGATTTCGACGGACGAAATGGAATTACACCGAACCGAACTACCCGGGAGCGGAGCTAACAATATCGTTTAGGTAACACAAACATTACGACCGTAATGCGCGGGCTACGCGGTTCGCAAAAGCGGAGGGCCGTTGTGTCTGGATTCTGGAAATGACACGGCGCGTGTAAAGCACGACGATGACGTCGGGTCACCACACTCGGATACCCGAGACGCGAGCGAAAACTGCACAGGATAAACACCGCGTAATTGAAATATCAGAAATACAAACATAACCGTATTGTGTGTGCGGACGGCAAACAGATTCCGACCGAACGCATTCCAATCACGGTGATACACTCGTGTTGTACACGTACATCTTTGTAAACACACGAGACAACGGATTCGTTTTAAAAGCACGACGGTTGGACATTGGGTTCCCGCGGAAAACTGCACCACTCATTTGTGATAGCCGCGGTTTTGTTTGTCCGCCGTATAAGTTCGTCTGGACTAGAGGCGAAACGAAACAGCGTTATATATATATATATATATTATTTAATCGCGGTTATATTTATATATAATATGTTCACAATATTGCGCTGAGTTAGACAGTTTTTCAAAATGTAATTTTTAATATAATCGTATATGAGTCACATTTCCGATTTAAGTGTGAAAAATAAAATCTGACGTACGGCCGCCAACGAAAACGCGGCGTCAAAGTGTGACGTCGATAAAAAGTTCGATAACTCACTCACAAACGTCTTGCTACATGCCAGGGATAACTTTTTGGATCCTTGTCGTCCCGCTATCGTTTGGGGTTTATTCACGTACGCTTTAGACTTTCGAAACTTTCACTAAGTAAATTACACAACTTAAGATCGTACGATATGTAGCAGATCATTTCTGGTTTTCGCGCGAAAGTACAATGCGTTTCTCAAAAGCCATCTACTCCATAATGAAAATAATCATAGTTAAACACACTTTACGAAAAAAAAATGATTACACAAGAAATCGGAATCGCAGCGGAAGACGAAAATGATAAATCCACGGCTGCCTTGTTTCTCTTTGGAGATTCTCAATAAATTTAAATTCTGCTCTTTGTCCTAGATATAAGTATTATTTGGGACAAGAGAAATCTATACTGTTTTTGGTACGGTTCAAAATAATTATAATAATAAAATGATAATGATGACCGAAATCGTAACAGACCACGATGAGGGATTTAATAATATTCTCGAAAGTGAAAACAGTTTATTCAAACTTTTGCGACCCCTACAAACGGACGAAATCCTTCTACTTATATAATAGTATAAAAGACGAATAACAATCGTTTATTTACTATAACCGCGTACGCTTGAACTCCACGCCACGGTTGACATGCCCGTCCGCGTTGAAATGAAGTCCAGGACTGATCGCGTGTGGTCAGAAACGAAGTTTGTCTACGTAGTTTCACGAACTATCGTGTTATTGCATTGAAGGACAAAACTTAGAAGGACCACTGCGATATTATAATACTCGGAATTTCGACTCGAAGATTATAATAATAATGGGGAGGCATTGAATAACGGATAGGTTCCTAAAATGGGACAAGATAATAATTCTCGTAATTATGTATACACTGATCTGGTATCGTTATAAGCATGTTCAATACATTTCACATTCACCCGAACTAAAACTAGAGCTCAATACTATGAAATATAAATATATATGCATGTTTAGGTAAATATGAAGTGCAAACAAATTAACTTTTTAGTTAAACATGAAATTAAAAAAAATATCGTTCGATATTCGAGAGTTCTCCGCTAATATTATTGTGGACGTATCACGTCAGTAATATTTTCGATGATACAATGACGTAACGATTGCGTAACGAAATAAGAAAAAAAGCTTGTACACTGTGTGAAACTAACGTTTCCTACATTTTTCGCCGTTTTCCCATGTTTATTCCTAGTTTTTCACATTTACGTTGAAAACTCTTGAGAATATTTAAAAATTACCTCCTTAAAGTACCTTGTCATTCAGATTTTGTTTCATAAAATGTGCTATTATTGTGAATTGAAGCAACATTTTTGGTAGGAAAGTTGTTCACAGGAAAAAAGAAAGTCATAATATGTTTAACCAATATCTAAATTTCGTACATTTTCCCAATTTTACTCAGTTTTCTTTTCAGATTTTCACATTTGATGACAAAAATCTTGAGAAAATCGAAAAATAACCTTTTTAAAGTTCCTCCATAAACCGATTTTCTTTCCGAAATGGTGTTACACTTAAAAATCGAAGCAATATCTCTGGTAAAAAAGTTATTCACAGAAAAAATAAAATAAAATAAACATATTTGTAAAACCATAAGCTTAGTCGCTCCACTCAGAATTTAAAACAAAATCGAAAATAATGAAAATTGTAAAATATCGTTTTTTCCTCAATTTTTTTTTTTCGTGCTATTCGTATTATCAAAAAAACTTACAAAAATTACATCCATGATGATATAAACTAAACAAAATTTTAGATGATATAATTGAAAATTGGATTTGGAGCAGGATCTCTAGCTGAACAATTGTTAACACACAGAAATGATTTAAAACCGAAAACAGCAAAAATTATAGTAAAAAAACCAGATATACGTAGGTAGATAAACCTATACAACCCACTATTGTAGGTGGGAATTTGATATGGTAGGTTATAGGGCATTAATTCAAATTTTGTACTAATAATTTATTATTTATGTATATTACAATTGTGATTACCATTCTGTACACCTAACTTAACCCAAACATCAACTAATAGTTATTACTTGTTTGCTTATAATCCATTATCGTGTATTAATTTAAATTAATTCATATCAATAACAATTCATGGTGTTTATTCGTATATTATAATAATATTATTCATGTCGCACACGAAAACGACGAAACATTGACGTCATATTATCATGTTTGAAACGAACTATATTCGTTTTAAGTAGTTCGTACGTCATAATATTAGTTAAATTAATATATAGTTTAATCGATATTAACTTCGAATAAACAAATAATTTTTTTTTTTTTTTTTGTTATTTCCTAATTTGAATTCCGTAGATAAATTTCAAAAAAAAAAATAGACACATACGGAATCACATCATGATGTAGCTGTATATAAAACGACAAAACTATGTATTACGCAATGAAAACACATTCAACAAAATAATGTTGAACAATAATTATTTTTGTCAGTCGAATTGCATTTCGTTACAAATTATATCTTATTACAGTTACACTGAAATAGTACGAATTGTGTTGGAAATCCATTTTATCGAATCGACTATAACGATAAATCCGCAAGAACCACCGAACCTAGAACGCCAAAAAGAAAATTTTTTTCGATTAACTTCACAACTGGATTTCCTAAAATTACATATACCTTTTTGGGGTTTTCATATAGCATGTTGTAGGTATCGATCCATGGTTAAAAAAAACCTATAGGAATATAAAAACAAAAAAAACAATGAGGGTTATTTGATTTCTTTCCGTTTCGTTTCGAATGTTGAACAGCATAGTCGTAACATACCTTAACAAGGTTCGAAATTTAGAAATTCCATTCCACTAACCAATGAAATGGAAAAATGTATAATTTCGGTTTTCAAAATATTATAGAAATCGTATTCCGGACCGGATGAAAATTACAATGGTTATTTTAATTTTATGACGATCGGTTACTTAATATGTTACGGTTAATATTGAAATCTGGATAATATTAACTTTTTATTTAATATAAATAATTTTGAGCGTTAAGTTTTAATATGATTACAGTTTTGAAGTTTTTAGAGATTTAGGCTTGAATTAAACTAAAGATATAGAAACAACGTTTGCGTTTCATTATTTTTTTTTTTTGTGGATACATTCATTTTCAAATGAAGTACGATTATGTAAAATATTAGAATTAAATAATTGTTTCATTAATCTAATTCTGTAAAATTTGAAAATTATTCTTTAAATTTTAAGGACCATTAATGTATTACTAGAGACTTATTTAGGGGGGTAGAAGAGGTACGGCCGTGGGTTTATATGAATAAAAAAAGCGTTTTGGACAAAACTATTACGTCTTTTTAATGCTTTAATGCACATAATGAATTCCGATATTTGAATTTATTGTATACGATTTCTGAAGTGTTAACAAATAAAAAACACAATTTTAAATTTTTAGACGCATAATTCGCTTTCTAAGAATATAAATATTGAAAATCGCAGTTTAGAATCTACAAAAATTCTCACTCTTATAAATAAAAAAATGTTTTTGTACAGGATATACGACGGTTTCGAACAATCTTAACAATTCAAATTACGTAAACGTGATTTATTATGTAAATAGTAGTTAGCCAAAAATAAAACAAACAAATTTTGTTTAAAACTGCATTCAAATAAAACATTTTTTCTTTTAACCGGATGACCTATCTGTCGATGACGCGTTTCCATCGATATATTTCGATGCCAATAATTGTTTAAAATACAATGTTATTTATAAACGACTTTATTAATTTTAGCTTAGGAACGTAGTGAGGGATCTATTGGTTTTACTATGTGCAAGTTTATATTTTTTTCTTCTCTATTTGTGAACAAGTTTTCAACAAGAAATTTTGCCCCAATGTAATGAATTAAGCTCTTTTTGAAGGATATCTACTTTAGTTGGTTTGTAAAAAAAAGGCCTATTTTGTATTTTCCAAGGAATTTTTATAATAATTAGAAAAATCAGAATATAACGAAAAATTAAAAAAAATTAATCCAAACGATTTCATTATTTTAAATTATTACACCTTATATTTGTTACCATAAATATTATTCCAATAAAAAAACAAATGACATTTTTAATTTTGTCGATGGGCAAGAAAGTTTTTTTTTGATTTTATATGTTGTTTTAATAATAAATTTAGTAAAACCGAAAAAAATACGCAGAGAAATCTGGTAAATTTACAAAAATATTTCTTATATTATTTTCAAATTTGTTTTGTTATAATAGTTTATTTAAAAATATTCATAAAGACTTGACATGTTGACAAAAATCTTATATTTTTCTTTTTCTTGATTTGGTACAATTTTCAAAACATTGTTGTGTTATCGATAGCCATTTTAATTTCGTGAGCTTTTTAAATATTATTTATTTGGTAGGTACTCTGGGGATAAGACTAAACAAAAATGCGGCCGTATTTATAGTGGTCGAAATAATTGAGATGCGGCCGAGTACTTGGTATTTAGTGGAAACGCCCGTTGTTAATATAATAAATACAAGAGACATTCGTTTTTCGTGATAGCAGTAGAACGTAGTAGAACTTAATGTAAATGTAATACATATTTTTGTACAAATAATAATATAATCATTATAATACACAAATGTTATAATTTATATTATTATTTTGCCCGTCACATTACCAAAAGTATAACAAATTCTAAGGACGGCGTCGTGTGTAGTCAAAATGATTACATCTGTGTGTAAGTACGCGAAATTACATAATTCAATATTAAATATATTAGGTGTTTAATGTTAATTTTTTTTTTATGACGTGCGTTAGAACTTAAGAGTAAATAATTTAATAATTTAAATTCGTTAGTACGAGTTAATTCCAAAACTATTTGTTTCAAAATTAAAATTATAATTTATTGTATTTTATTTATTTTAATTTTCGAATTACAGTTTACATTATAATAGTGTTGACCTAATTTACAGATCATCAATTTGACTATCATCTAATTCGTTCCTTTTTTTTTTTTTTTTTACAAAAATAAATAAATGAACCAACCATTATATTTAAATGCTATCATTGATCGTTTTCATCTGTCTGATCCGAGGTTTACAGTTAACATAATATACTGTTAACACACACAAAAAAAGAATAATAATAATAATAACAATAACAATAAAAATAAAAAAAACATCCTATTTTTATTATTTTACTATGTTGTATAGTTCCGAATGATTTACTGTAGACAAAAATAAAAAACAGAGTATGCTTGTAGCAGAGATAAAAACGCTTAGGCGGATGAATGGAGTGACGATAGAAAATAGGATAAGGGATAGGAATATAAAAGGTAGTTAAGGAATGATTTCGATGGTAGACAAAATGAAAGAAAATATAAACTGAAATGATCACGGGGAGAAAATAATCTGAAGAAGTGAGAACTGTTATGAAAGTAAACATAGAAGCTAAAGCAAGAAAAGTGGACTGAAAAAGAGGTAGTTGAATGTGATTGAGAATGATATGAGAACAGCCGATTTATGCGAATTGAAAAATTAGGTTAATGAGAAGTTTAAAACTAAAGTGGTCAGCCCCAAATAGTTGGGATGGAGGTAAATAAAAAAAAGACGATTTTAGTGCGTTGATTTTGCGTTGGTTTAATTTTTAAACGAAATATTCGAGTGCTTAAAAAAACACACTTTCAAAAATTTTACTTATTTCCCGCATAAAAAATAAAATATCGGAAAAAAATCTACTTAAAACACAGCCAATATAATCACGTTTTTGGATTTTGATTCCAGTGTTTAAATTAAAAGCACCGAATGCCATGTTTTAGTAAGACAAATTACGATAACAACAATATATGCGTGCAACGTCTTCTTAATAATTTTTTAAATTACGAAATTTCAGTTAAAACAGAGTCGCGGGAATGTGACTTCCGTTATTATTGTATTACCCGAAGTTTAAATATTGATTGAACAATTTGTTTAATGGTTTTATTCCCCTATCCCTCCATCATCAGATTGTATTTTCGTAAGCTACGAATTTAAAATTTTCACCCGAAAAAGGTGAATTCGTCGCACGGAGCCGTATATACAAAAAAAAAAAAAAGGATTAACCGTTAATCCACGTGTGTTCGATAAAACGGCGCTCTTGTCTGCGCAACTCCGTCGCCGCTATCGCCGTCTATTCCGCGAATTTCCGGGACTCGTCACCTGGGGAGACCTTCGAATCGTTCAAATATATATTGCGCATGCATACGTAATACCCTCCCCTACGTGGCCTCGTGGCACCGGTTGTTGACGGATTCTCGATCCGAGACAGACGTCCCCTAACAAGCTCCTATATATATGTATGCATTAGTATAGTGTGGGGATCTCCGAAATTCGGCTGACGTGCGTACAAAATGCGATTGATCCGCAACGCGATTATTATTATATTTGGCGTTCGCTGCAGCCTTTTGTCGCGAGTGATACACCTATAATAGCCGGCAATAAGCGTACCGAATTCGGAAAGGAATTATTTGCAGTGCATAAATCCGCATACGCCGTTATTAGTACGTTTCGACTTTACGTACACGTGCGGCCGGGCAATAAGTACACGGCGCTGCGAAACGTGTTTTTGCCGAATACATATTTTCCCCAAAGTGGATGTCCTCCAATAAGATATTGTTGAAAAACGACGGAGAGAACCGTACGTGGGTATTTGCGGTCCGTATTCACGATCATCGAATTTTTTTCTCTTTTTACGTACCCATTGTGTTTTTCTCTTTATGTGTATGTTTGTCTGAATGCGTTTTAATCGATATTATTGACGAGTTTGTTGTATATGTATTTTAACGTTTTGTACCTGATACTATTTTCTAGTACGTATAGCGTTTGTACGATTTCGATTCGTGCGAATTCGGGAAATGATTAGTATACATTGTTCCGAACTCTGCTGTGTCAGGAAAATCATTTCGCGTTTTGTTAAATAGTAGCCGAGGTAACGGAATTGAGATGACTGGTGATCGAGATAATAGAAAACACCGAGATTTTTTTACATAAGATCATTACCAGGTGCCAGCGTGCGTTATATTGAATTTATTCGGAAGCGGAGCTATTGATGAGATTTTTTTGAGTGGTTGTTGAATATTTCAGGTTTGCGAGTTACCGATCGCAGCAAAATCACTGCGGTCGTGCTGCAATCAGTCGTTTGTAATTTAACAAAGGGTACGTGTAATTTGATGTAGGAATCGGAATCCTTGGATGATTTATAAGTTTGATAGCCTATTAAAGGTTATATTAAAAATTCAAAATCTTTTTTCGAAGTTTCCTCAATTAGAACTAATAGTCAAATAAAAATGTACTGATAAAAATAAATATTCGGATAAAATCAATGCGATTTATTTGACCATTAAATCGTCTTACGTAACATAAGTTTAAATTTTTATTAGTTTCACTTACACGATATATGTATACCCAATATGATAACATATTAATCGATAGAGCCCAATATATCTACATTCCGTCATGAATGCGATAATTTTAATGTTTTTTAAGTGCATTGAGCTAGAATACGATGTTTTAAACGTGATCACATTGTTGGTTTGGTCGATTGATTTATTTATAACTGATACTGCGTATAGATATAATGAATTATCGATCACATATCATTCGCAACAGTGATCTGTGCGAATGAATTTAGCCCAACTTTAATGTCTATAAGACACTTTTCGTGTAACGATACAATGACTTAAATAATAATAGTCGTCTGTTATTATGTTGAGCGTTTTAGAACCCTGCAAAATGCGCTGTAGACTAAATATTTCATATATAAATATACCTAATATTGAGATACAATAATAGTAAAAATTTGATACAGCCCGTCGGTATAAATTGAAGCTTGTATGTGGCAAGTTGGTTCATAAGGTAAATTATACAATTGTGTAGAGCAATTTAGTTTATAATATATTGTATAAAACGATAAATCATTGAAAACGAAAAACGATTCTGAACGGAGTATTATAAACCGTGTTTTTTCTTAGTTAGCAAGGGAAATCAGAAATCAACAAAAATCAAAAAGGACGCGAAAAATTGTTTTCAGGAGAATAAACTTATAGTTGAGTAAAACTAATAACTTTTACGATACACTCAGAATAAAATAAATACTTTGTTAAGTAAATAAAGTTCAAAAAATAAATAGTGGACGCTATAAATTATAATATGAGCTTCTTAAAATATATATTCTGTGGGTTTTATTTAATTGTGTGTAACACCGATTCGTTTTGGTACACCGCAGGAAATTAGTATAATACCATTATAAGTAAAAAAAAAAAAATCCCTTGGATACTATAAATTCTAAAGTTTCATAAGACCGCGATATTGATCCACTGGTCGAAAATCAATGGTTTAAATAGTAGTAGGTGTGTTTGCATAGTAATTAGCGTCATCATGTAAAATTTACATCGTAAATAATCAAAATCCGTTCTAGCAGACCATTAACCGAGAAAGATCGATTCAATTATTTCCCTTGCATTATATACGGGCGAAGTCTACTGCGGCTTATTGAAAAACCCCTCGAGTTCCCGCGGTTCCTACATAATATAATTGTAATGTTATTCCGAACAGATCCGTTGGATTTAAAAAAGATTTGTTTGTTTTTCGGGAAACGTTTTTCCTAGGTAGTACCGAATACGTGCTCAAAAATGTAATTCGTTAAATTAATAAATTTTGTAATTTAACACGTCCGGATGGCTATTAGTACATACCTGCGGGATATTGTTTATTTTTATTTTATGGAAATATTTTATTTCGATAACTTTTGAAAAATCTAAATTTATTCTTAAGGAGCATGTGCGATACTTGTTTTTTTCCGGAAAACATGCTCAACCATCAAAACTCTCATACATCGTAGAGTGAACCGATTTTAATAATTATTGTTTAGGTGAAAGGGTGTATTGGACTTGGGTTTTTAAAACTCTTATTTTAAACACAATAGTAAAAATTTGAATATGATCAGTTTTTAACGTACGTTAAACTATTTTTTTTTTATTTATTTTATATTTTTGATACATCATCAAAAATCTACGCCAACACAATCCGTAGAAAGTTTTCCTATTTCCAATAATAGAAAAAAAAAAATATCTAAAGCAGATCATTTTACAGCCGTAAGAGTTCTTCACGTTAAAAAATATTTTTTTTTTTTTATTAACTGTTAATGTTCATAATTAAATATTAATACAAAAAAAACCTATCACACGATAAAATGCAATGAAATATTTATTTCGTATATCATTTAATTTTACTTAATCGATTTGTGCTGTTTGTGTTTATAAAGAAAATATGAAAAATATGAATAATAAATACAATATTCTACTGAAGTATACAGAAGCATAATTCGTATTAGTATAAGTATAATTCATTGTTTATTTATTTCTATTTTTTTTTTTTTTTTTTTTTTTTTTTTTTTTTTTTTTTTTGATCAAAAGGCTCAAATGAAATTTCATAAATTTACAACAAACAATAAGAATATACACTGTAGGTATGTTGAAAGAATACGAATCGGATTTTGATAAAATACAACGATAACCGATTTAAAAAATAAAACCATTTTACGGATTACGATAAAAATAATACAACCCCAATGGAAATAATAATAATATTATTTATATTTTTTTTCGTTCATATACATAAGAATATTATTTTCGGGAATCGTTGTTATCCAAACAGAAGGAAAGAATATAGTTGGTACTCGCCTTGTATACGTATAAGCCGTACAATTTCGTTTTTATCGATAAAAATAAATCCCTTTGTTTTTATGATGTAAAAACGAATACATAATAATGTTTTTATTTTCGATCTGGTTTAACGAAAAAAAAAAAAATACCTGGACTGTAGAAACGTAAAATATTTTTATCGATAAATCCCTATTGGTAGTGTACATTTCGTGGTTTTCTATGGGGCGACGTGTGCACATTGTTTGCGCATTTACTTCAAACGACTTTTCTGCGGTAGGATAGTATAAAACTTTTTTTTTCTCACCACTGAATACAACTTCTGATAAACTTTTCGTGAAATATTGTGCAAACGCAATTTGGCCAATTTATAAGGAAACCTTATAATTAAATATATTGAAGATCGTCAAATGAAAGACATTTTCACTTCTGCATGGAAAAACACTAAATAATATATGTATTTTTACATGCAACTGGGTAGTTTCACTAGATATGTGAGACCGGGGTGGAATATCAAAAAAATAATAATACAAAATCTAATATAACAGAAACCGCTATTGTGTAGATATATCCGTTTTCCCGTGTTATTGAGAAAACTACAACGAAAATCAGCAAAACGTTTTTCTTAATGCAACAACTTGATCCGAAGTTATAAAACAACGTTAATTTAACGATTTCGATTGGAGCAAGAAGTCTGATCGAAAAATTGTTAACAAACACCCAACAGAAAAGAAAAAAAAAAAAAACTTCCTTGACGCATCAACTAAATTAGATGATATTAAATGCCAGAATCTAATTGACTCCGATCATAGACAAGCGCACGGGGTGTATTGTGCACCACGGCACGATTCGCTGTCTGCGACCTAAAACGAAATGTATTTATTGTGGGTTTTATTCAACTGTATGCTAACACAATCAACCGACAATCATTAATCGTGACTCTACTTACCGCTGCCTCGGGTTCGTGGTTTACCATAATAGTATAATTATTAGAGAGAACAATACGGAACATATATGAACAATGTTAGCGTTAACGCCCCATTTTGATTATAGCACACACTGCGGACAAATCTCGTGCGTGCCTGTGATCCCGATCCATGACAAAATCGATTACGGGACGAAGATTTTCGGTCAGAAAGTTATTAACGGGGACGCACAAAAGAGAGCGTACGTCTTTGTAAAACTAATAACATTCCTCGCCAGGTTCAGAAGCCGAAGATCCGTCACGGGGTTAGAGTTCTATCCGTTTATCGCGAACGTCTTATTATAATTTTATTAACGAAAATGCATCGTTGTACACGGCCGAACCGAACGTAATAATTAAACACGATTCCGAGAACTGTTTCCGGAGATGTTCGTGGGACGTTCTCCGAAAGCGAATAAACAATTGTAAATCGTATAATTTCCCTCGCGTAATAGTTTAATATAACTACTGCACTAGGTACTGTATTTGTATGTATTTATTAACGATGCCCGAAGAAACCCGTTGTGTAAAATGTATCGAAACTAAATTAAAACGTTTCTGCGGAAACGCAAACAAAAGTATTCGGAAACAAAATTTATGAATTTATGAATTTTCGAATCTATATTAGTTCCCTGTTATTATTATTATAATTATTATTACATGGAATATAATCGTTTTATCATTTCACTCTGAAAACAAATACAAATAATTATTCAATGAAACTAGGAACAATATTTTGACGAAGCGATTACTTAAAGGAAAACAAATTTTAAGTTTTTTATATAAACACGTAAATATATTTCAATTCGAATATAAAACATTTGTGATGTTTTTTTTTTTAAATAACAACGATTTGTTAGCGTCCATTTATCGTAGAACATTAACATAAATTATATTCATTTGATTTTTCGTTTAAGGAAAGTTATACAGTACAGTATACGTCAAACTATATTCGAAAAAAATCCGACTTACTTTGTATTATATTCGGATCACTGTTGTACAAATGGAAATATAGGAAGATAGGGTGTATATATATATAGAGAGAGTAATTTAACTTAAATACATTATCATCGATAAGTTTTTGTAAACGAAAACCATCCTTAGAAAAATTTGGTTAAACGCCGTCTTTTAATATATTTTAATTCAAAACTAGATATTGATTTCTAACTACAAAATAAAACATCAATCAAACACAAAATAATAGAATGGAAAACTATGAAAATGCTAGTATTTATATACTTTAACACATTTTATATAAGTAAGACAAATAGAAATTTTAAAATAAGTGAAAAGAACACATTTCTGAAATACAATTTAAAAAAAACTGTCCCTAATTAAAACTTCGTTAAACATATTTTAGAAAATCTTCGATACAGATTATATCGGTTTTTAAATTATTCGGTTTTAATTTCAATTATTATCGATTTCAGTTCATTTTTGTAATTTTTTTTTTTTTTTTTAAATTAGGTTGGAATTTATATGGTTTTTAATTTTGATTTTAAACGGTTTTAACCAGTATCAAAGGATTTCGATACTGTTTATATAATATCCCCCCCCCTCTTATTGGTATGAATATCTTACAATAATTTTACCCAAGGTAAATATTGTTTAAGTTTTTCGAATTCCTTAACTAATTTCAGAGAGAAGACAAAAAGCATACTTGAACAAATTTACCCCCAGTAAGAATATTCCAGGGTATGAAAACCCCTTTTACCGAAAATTTGCTTCTATAGAGGTAAATATTTATCATTATATTTTTACAGTGTCTATACGTATATTCTTACCGCCTCCCGATAAATATATACTACACTTTGACAAGTTCTCGGTAAACGTCCATGAATGCAAACCATTGAGGGGAATGAATTTCCTATGTTATTCTTATGAGAATATGTCCTCAGTAAAAATGCACATAGGAGATAAAAAAAGATAAATATTTATTAAGGTATTTATCAACGTATTTTTACTCGATGAAACGCACCTCGAGGAGGTAAACATTTTCTTCGTTATACTTACGTCTACGATTGGAATACATTGCTGAGAGTAAATATATCCTACGTGTTCTAATCTCCCGGCCAAAGTTGTTAAATGGAGGTTAATATAAACAATGTTATTATTACAACTAGGGCGAAATTAAGGTATAGGGGCCCCGGGCTAAAGACCAATAAGCAATGGATTCGTACAATATTCGTATAAATAAGCTCTGCAGTAGGTGAGTAGTAATGGAAGTATTAGCAGTAGATGGGAAATTTAATGTATATCTTTAAGCAACGATAAACCATTGCTAACGAAAATACGATTCTGAGCGGAGGTCAGTTAATAGTGTTGCTTTGTCAACATTATTATTCCCATAATACGGTAAAATAATTACATAGGCATTATATATTTTCTTTAATAATATATGTTTAATGTTGTATCTATTTTTCCGTTTTTCCTACATTTTTCACGGTTTTCCCATCTTTTTTCCTGGCTTTTGTCATTTATTGAGAAAACTCCTACAGGAAGCTACATTATGTACCGTGAATTTCCTATTTCGCTTTTGAACTGATATACGTCTAATACGCGTCTGGTTTGTGTAGAACAAATAATTGTGTTGAAAGGTAGTATAGAGATTTTGTTAATTTACTGAGTTCGTAAATGAACCAATATTAAAAAGCAACAAGTTAGCAGAAATTAAAATTAAATACATGGGTACGACCAAATCGTCTTGAAAACGCACAAAGGATAAAGCTAAAAAAAAAAAAAGACATACTTCGCACGATAGGTCTCACTATTACGATAGGACCACTGCTGTAGATGAGAAAATATAGAGGATATAGAGGAAAATTTAATATACATCTGTAAGAAAAGATTAATCATTGCCAGCGAAAACTGCTTCTGAATGGAACCCGATTAATAGTATTGCTTTTTCAACAATATAATTTATGTCATATTATAGTAAAATAAATATACATTGAAACATTTTGTATGGAGCAGTAATTACATTTATTTCACAATATTTTTTACTAAAACAATGTTCGTTTTACTATGTAGTCGTAAAAAAAGCATACATAAGTTTTCTTCCCAACAATATGGAAAACAAACACTTGAAAAATACTTACGTTCAGAAATACTTTGAAGGCATGAAAAATATTCGGAATGACATTTAATTCTTATTTATAACGAGTCATTCTAAAGGATTAAGCTTTAGAAGCACAACAAACGACATTAATTAAAATTTTTTTCTTTAAATTATTTATCATAACTCCATTTTAGTTAAATCTAAGATTTCTTCAATCAAATCTTAAAGGTTAGGTTTCTGTCTCTTATTTTGATATACCACCATAGATACAAAATATTAACTTTTTGTTTTGAACTTCTTCCCTCATTTTTTTATCGAATCCGAAGATTTGATATTTTTCAATATTTTTAAAAAGGTTTTTTTTTTATTAAATCTGTGTTAAAAATCGGACGAAGGAATGTGAATCAAATGTTTCATCATTCATCATTTTCGTATAAAACAACTAAACAATTTCACATTTGAAAACAATGATTGAGAAAAAACAAAAATAGAAAAATAGAAATCAAATTTCTAAATTTGATATCAAAATTCTAAATACTTCGAAAAAAAACACTGGATCATAAATAAAAAAAATTCCTTTATAATCTTTATATGCATTATTACTCAAAGAAACAAATTATAAAATTAATCAAATAGAGTACAACATTCATTTAGTTTTTGAAATCAACCAAACAATGATGTGATATTATTTTATAGCCAATCATAGAAAAATGCATGGTTTACGTCGTTCATGAGTTTCACAGTATTCCCAAGGTTAAGTTAGAAAACTGGTTTGAATTTTTTACATACGTACTATTTTTTTTACTAATGTAGATGGATATTGTACGTGCTCTGTTTCGTGAATGGAATCCGAAATAATATCCTCCGAGCAACTGTAATATACTTACTTAATTGAACGAAATGAATTATGAAAACTCAAATAAAATGAAATATTAAAAATATAATATACATATACAATGTAAGAATGTTTTATTATTAAAATTACTACATAATATAACATTTTTGAAATGTTTACTTTATTATTGAATTTTTTTTTAGAAGTGTTTATATTGGATTATCGGTATACATAGGTAGTATGCATACCTTGTCACGGCTTCGTCTCAGTTAAGTGCGCGTGAAACATTCTGAGAGGGACTTTTTTGTCCGTCACGACTAAATTAAATAATAAAAACTATATTACCGAGGTAACAAGCGATTTTCGTATTTTAATGAAAATATTCTGTACCTTCCGCGAGTGCTCACCTTTAAAAGGTACATTTATAAAAATCCTTTTTAATCTCACCATCGTATGCGTAGTCTAGGCTAGGAATGAGTGAACGTGTTATTCTGTTCTTTTTTATATAATATACCTAGGTATTATGATCGTAATAAACATCGAGCAAAAGTAAGTATAAGTTTTTACCGGGGCATTAAAATTGTTAAGAACATATACAGTGTGGATTTTTCATAAATTAATGTCATACAATTACTTGAAACCTTGTCATTTAGAATATCTTGTAAAACGAACAATGTTCAACATTCATATATCTAAATACATATGTTTATGATATCAATTTTAATAAAAAAAGTTAGGATCATCTTATGATCACCTGATGGGTGTATCACTGTTGTAGGTGGGAAGTTGACAAAGTATGATACATTAAATTATTTAAATTATATTTGTGTAAACGAAAACCTATTCTGTGCGAAGTTCAGTTAAAAATGTTTTGAAATACCATGATTTTTAAGATTTTCGTCTAGATTTAAACATAATAAGCTTGTACAAAGAATGCATAATATATAAATAGAAGAATTTATGATGAACCTTGTCTCAAATTGTCCATTATTTTTGTAAAGACTAAGATATTAAATTCAAATAGGATTGATAATAAAAAAATTAACATTTCAAATAGCTATGAATAAATAAAGAATTGCCACAATATTTTTGATATTGCACCTTACATAGAAAGGCTCAATATAAGTATACAATTAGAATTATAGACATTTAAAATTAATTTTCACTGTACTAAAAATATACAGTTTAATGGGGACAGGTGCAGCTACTGTTATAGGTAATTTAATGTATATTTATAAACAACAATAAACCATTGCTAACGAAAACATTATTCTAATCATTTGATTGTGATGCTATGTCAACAATACGTATGCCATATTATAGTAAAATAGTTAAACAGGTTCTATTTATTTTCTTTAATAATATTTGTTTAGTGTACCAATTTTCCCGGTTTTCCTACATTTTTCACAGTTTCCCATGTTTTCCCCAGTTTTTAACGTTTGCTGAGAAAACTCCTAAGATAATCAAAAAATGGCCTTTTTAAAGTACCTTCCCACACCGATTTCCTTCCAGAAAAGGTGATACACTTAAATATTGGAACAAAATTTCTGGTAGAAAAGTAGTGCACAGAAAAAAAACGCTTCACTCAGAGTCTTAAATCCAAATATAAAATTACAGAAAACACTGTTAAAGAGATATTTCAAGTTTTCCTATGATTTTTCTCTGTATTTGATGTATGTTTTAATTTATGCAAAATACAATAAAAGTCAAAAAATTTCCTCTTCTTCATGTATTGGTTGACTTGATAGAATTCGCTACCGAAAACCATGTTTAAAATTATTGGTCTGAGCAAAATTTTTACTAGAAAATTAGTTCTCTGATAGAAACAAACAGGCACAATTTATAATAAAATTATAATATGTATTTTATTGAATTTCACGCTGTTCTGTTATGACAACAATTCATTACGTCAAAAAACAAAATACTAATATATGTAAAACAACTTTGTGTGTGTTTTACACGAAAAATATCCACGTGAATTGCTATAATATATGCTAAAAGCAAGCAAATAAAAGATTTAAATTGATAAGCCTACTACTTGTTAAACCGAGTGCAGTAGTGCAGCGTTCAGTCAGAGCTGATTTGAATCAATTACGTTATACCTGCGCAGCGTTTTATCGAATTAAATAAATCTGCTTAAAAAGTCAAGTCCCGTCGTTAGCGCGATATTTCGGTGTTTATTAGAAGAACAATAAAAATAGATTATCTGCGTACAGAATACGAATACATTTAAACAAAATGTATTCCTCCGTTTTAAAACAACAAAATGGAATGTGATGTTTCACACTATTAAACTACCTTTTGCTCAAAAGATACCTAATTATCGATGAATAATACATTTTTATAAGTAGATATATAAGTATAAAAATAAACATTTATTTAAAGTTCTTTCAATTTTGAATTACGATTCGAAATAACATTATTTCATTATTATCGATTTAAAACAATTGTAATATATATATATATATATATCTAAAAATACAAACACAGAAGGATATAACACAAAAATGACTAGACTTAAGAATACAAAGAATGTATACGAAACATAATAATAAAATATATAATTAAATACTGCACATCTCACAATTTTTGAAATAATACTCATCCAATAGGAGTACTGAGACGACGCACGGCAGGATATTGTATTTATTCCTTAATAAATTACAAGTTTTAAAAATGGGATACATTTGGTGAAATGCAAACAATTTAACGATGTATTGTTATCATATTTTTTTTAGATTCTGAGTGGAACGAGGATTATATTGTTTTACAATGGTCTTTATTTTTTTATTTTTTTTTATGTGAACTCTTTTTCTACCAGGAAGCAAACTCCGATTATCAAGTGTAACACCTTTTCTGAAAGGAAATGTTTTCTGGATGGTACTTTAACGAGGTAATTTTTTTTGGAAATTCTTATTAATATTCGAGATAATGAGGAAAACTTCGGTCTTTAGGTTGAAAATGATTGAAAAATAAGGTTATAATTGGCAATCGTTTTTATTTATTTTTTTGTTATTATTAATTTTTTATTATTTTAATATTTTTTAAAAAATCATTATTGTTGTCATGGAAACACATATTGTTTTAATCATTTTACCATAATTTGACATATGCTATATATTCTGTTGTTAACAAAGCAACACTATCAAATGAACTCCGCTCAGAATCGTTAGCAATGGTTTATCATTGCTTACAAATATACATCAAATTCTCGTCTGTATCATACAATCCCAAAATCCCACCTACAACAATGGCTGCACCCACGCGCGAAGTATATCCGTCTCATGATTATCTCTACTTTTCTTATACAAAAATCACAAACAAAAAACATTATATCTATGTTTTAGTTCAAACTTGAAACTTGCGCGTATTTATTTCAATATAAGTAATTATGTTTTAAATAAAAACGAAATAGTTATTAAAAAAACTGATTATTACGAACACTATTGTCGAAATAAAACCACAAAATATCTTAATAATATTTACTAGTTATATTAATTTAATTAAATCTAAAACAGTATAAAAACGTAATCAATTTTCAATAAAATCAAAATTTCAACCGAAAATTTCTGCCACGCAAACACACAACTGGAGAAGTAATTTATTTAACATTTCTCCTAGATTTGTAGGCAAGTTAATGAATTTTTATTATCATAACATGAAATCGCTGTAGATTATAAAGATAAATAAGTATTTTTTAAAACAAATTATAAACGCCATAAATGTTAACAATAAATATGACATCGTATCCTTTTGAGCTTGAACTTTTATTTTGATTTTTGAAAATATATTCGGGGGATTATATTTATTAGTCGGTCAACGACAAATACAATTAGTTGTTAATACCAACGCGTTATTCGTGATCTATACATTTATTCTGCAGTATACTTAATTTAATTTTACATTGTTTATAATTTTTGTATTTTAAGAATATAATTTAATTTTTTTGTAATAAAGCACTCTATTTTTAATACATACAAAATAAATTTTCGAGATTTATAAATAATATTAATAATTTAATAACCCGAATTTAGAACAACTAATAATATTAACTTGGATATTTTTGATCAGTTTCGATTAAAATAAAGGTCAACAAGGAAAGAATAAAAAACAACCACGCTATAGACAAAATATTTATAACATTTTTGACATTAAATTAATGTAACAAACAATTTTAATAAAAAAAAAATATTTGTAACAGTATTTTTAGGGCTTAATATTCCCAGTACCCTCCCTCCAATATTATAAATATTACTCGTATTTAATGTGATTTTATTAATATTTCATACTTAGGTAGGTTATACCTATCGGTTTTTCGTTTCAAAACTGTTTGGTCTCGTTTTTATGGGTTCAAGGACACAGTAAAAAGCACATTAGTCGTTATTCGAAACACATAATGGCCTCACGATGCCGTATAGCTTTTTGATGGAATTGATTACATTCTCCGCAGTATTCCTAAAAAGCATTGTCGTCTTCTTCTTCTCCGCTTCCCCTGTTACTACTCGTATTATATTATTATAGTAGTAGAATATAAAAAAAATAGGTAGGCGATAGGGTGTACATAACCGTAGTGCACGGTTTACTGAAAATAATATAACGTTATCGATTTCCGAAAGGTTTTTTAACGACACGGTGTTCATAAACCTACATAATATACTTATATTGTATCTACAACTAAAATTCTGGACGTAAATAAAAATCAAAATTGCTTAATTAAAGACGACTGCGCTTATAATATTATTTAAAAAAAAAACTTATAAAATGGAAAATCAGAATATTTTCAATAATATATTGAAATAAAGATCGTGTCAATGATATCTCAGTTTCGGAGGAGGAAAAATTTGAAACCTACGAGGGTTCAACCAATACCATAATTTTTTTTTGAAAATTTATCACTCTCACCTATACGGAATGAATATAAAAATGTTGGTGGTTATAATTGAAAAAAAATGTCAACATTTCTGAGCACGTTCTTGTTCAAATACTTTCATTTTTCAAAAGTTCATAAACATGATGAATAATACTTGTAATATGAATAGGTATTTAATATTTTTATTTAAATACCAATATATACTAATGTTGCTATATAAAAATAAAATTCGGTTAATAGGTTACTAATATAGAAAAACACCGGTCGCTCTCTTTAGATCGGGATTAACTACGGAATGCACAAGGGAAAGATAATAATATTATAATTGCGATTTCATAATACGCGCAGGGTAGTCATATCGTCATGATTTACAAAATACACATTTTGAATAGGTTAAAAAAACAAAAAAATAATTAATTTAAAATTATAATAATATTATGCTAGGTACCTACATCAGGGAGGTTGGGTTTATTAGAAAGTCAACCGTATACGGGAAAAAAAACAATATATAACTAAATCCAATAAAATTTAAATTGGTCCACGCATAAAGCGCGTTACGGATTCGATTCAATTTAAATATAAAGTAAAATAAATACAAAAACAAAACTATAATATTCCTATTATATTATGGTGTTTTATGTACTTGGGTGTGCATGTTTGAGAATACATTTTAGAAATAACAAAAAAAAAAAAAAATGATTTTATAATAGTTTATTATCATACAGTTATAAAATATTATTGTATAACATTACATTGTGGTACACTATATCTGCAGAGTTTGACTATTTCCTAATTACATTAAACATGGCAAAATTTTGTAGATATACCCAGTTTATATAGTAATGAAAGTTGTATTTTTCCAAATGTATAGCTGTTGATTGAATGTGTAGGAAAAAAATATACGTTTGAGCTATTTATTTTTCATTAAAACATTAGAATATGAACAAATCTAAAAATATTTCGAAGTAAAATTACAAATCCAAAAAAGTTACAGGTATCTATTCAAAATATCTATAGACACGTTTTTCGCTAGTGTATCTCGTGTTCTTCCCACCTTCCCAATTTTTTCGGGAAAACACCTGTGAAGATGAAAAAATTACCTTCTCAAAGTACAACGTCAGTCACATTTTCTTTTAGAAAAAGTACTATCATTTTTCGTCTACCAGCGAAATTTCTGGCAGAAAATTTGTCCAGAGAAAAAAAAATAAACATCATTGTAAAACCAATACAATTCTCGCTCCACTTAGAATCTAAAGTACCGCTGTCTGAAGTGTTCGGCAAAATATAATAAGAAACTATATTATTATTATTAGCCAATCATTGTTCCGGAAAATTTTAACGAACGTTGAAATCTCCATAGTTAATAGGCGTTGACATGCGAATATAAGTATTATACGTAAACTTTTGTTATATTTGAATATTTTTCCTGCAAAAAGTATTCTGACATAAAGTATAAGATAACTTATAAGTATTATCCTTTCAAATTATTTTACCCGAAAGACAAGTACATTTTTTTTAATAAAATTTTACCGCACTTTGCGCAAACATTATCGAAATTAATATTTGGTAAGTAATTACTTACGAATTTACCTACCTACCTTCTGATACTTTAAAATAAGTTTTCAAGAGGCAGATTTTTAATTGTAAAACTAATTTCTCATAAAAACGACGAACTGACTCGTAATTATTATAACATGATCACAATACACCAAGTAATGAAGTTAGAATGGTATACGTTCAACGTACCTACTTACATCACCGATTAGTATCGTGGGTATTTTAATGGAATTTGTTTAAAACCGTTATATTAAGTACCTTTAAAATATTTGATACTATGACATGTTTTCGATTAAAAATCCCTGGTAATAAGCCGGTGGAAAAGCGTGTTACAGTTTTTGATAGAAATGACAACTTCACCGTGCCCGCGTTTTCGGCAAAGATCAATATTAAATCATAAAACATGAAAGTTATAGAACGTAATACTCTTAGAAATTGTGAAACCACTGTGATTTTTCAATATAATATATAAAAATATGATACAATGTCCATCGTAACAAAGGCAGTTATTATGTATTAATCATAGGTAGTTATTTTAATTTATCAACATAATATTTTTAGATAAAGTTTTAAAGTTCAAATGTATATTCTAATTGATTTTAATTTAGTAAACAATATTTTTAATTGCAAGCTCCACTTCAAGCTCGGATTGGTATATTGAAAAACACATACGATGGTCTTCTTCGGAATATATCGTTCTTTTTTTTTAATATAGTTTATTTGATTTTATTTACCTTAAACACGTTTTAACCACTGAAAACGTCATTCATTTGAGAGCACAAAGAATTTTTACCTAACAGAATTTTCATAAATTATTTTAAAGCGAGTTTACCATAATATTTATTTTCATTTTTTATTTTTGTCCGTAAACAACTTTTCTACCAGAAATCGTGCCCTAGTCATATAGAAACTTTCTTTAGTTGAACTAGTTGAGGATGCCATTTTTGATTTATCTTGTAGCTTCTGAGTTACTTTGGGAAAAATAAGGGGCAAATACGACTAATAATACACTGCTGAGAATCATTTTTCGTAAATTAAATAACACTATATAATCTATAAAGACGTATATTACCTATATCCTATATTCCCTGCATAGTTCTATATTGTATTCTATTTTCCATATAGTTTTTTATTTTTATTTTTCAAAGGATATTCTAAAGACTTATGGGAATATGTCGGACAAATTCCCTATTACCGAAAATTTCCCTTTTAGAAAATACTGTACCTAGTGGTACATGCACATTAGTAGTCCAAAATGTTAAGCCGAATCAGAAAAGAAATCACAAAATAAAATTGAACAATCGTCTTGGTTGCAAATTTACATTTATAAAAAAAAATTATAATAAACATATGAAATAAAATATATCCTATTTAGGAATACAAATAATATTCGGTGGATGAAAAGCAACTCAAAATAGTGAATAGTCATTTAATTTAGTGATAGTTTTCACTTTTCAATGAATTTCATGTCCAGTGACACATCATTGATAGTAACACTTTAATTTCCTCAAATCTTTGACTTCGAATCCGAAATCGTTTGTAGTTTGTTAGCTCACATTTTCGATTACACGAGTTTCCAAAAAAATAAATAGCAGGGTCACAACCTCCGACACACCATTTTTGATCGTAGCACCGATAAGATATGACGCTCTCAAGAAGTATTGTTCGTCCAATATTGTTGTCGATTCGCGAGAAATGTGACAAAAACATGAAAACACTTTACGAAAAAAAAAAACGCTATTGTATGCAATTACAAACAACAAAGATGATAAAATCATATAGCTACCAAATGTCAAGGAAATTTTCTCGACGATTTAATTATAATACTAACTATATGGTGTTAGAAGCGTATAATTATCCGTTTTTATCTGCACGACAAACGACAATAGTTTACAAATTATTAGAGTCGAGCAATTTTTAGAGAAATACGATTTCCTCGGAGAAATTATTGTTATACCTACCTATTTAAAAAATGATATTTCTGCCGATTTGAATACACTAAAACCGAAAGGTTAGTAAATATTTTAATATACCAATAATTTTGTGACTGTAATTGAAAAACCCGACGGACAGTTTAGACATTATAACATGTGACATTTACGATATTTCGTGTTTGGAAACACTATGCAAAATACTCGTATAGTGTTATATTATCATTATAAAATTATATTTTGATAATTTAACGTTGACGGCGAAATATTTGACGGTTTATACGATTAAAATATGCGGTGAAACGTGCTTCAGTCGCAGTAAAAACAACTGGGTATATTATTATTATTATTATTATTATTATATACGTCAACGCCAAACGTTAAAATCATAACCCATGCATGAATTTAGTGGTTAGGTTAGTTTCCTGTTTCCTTCATCCTTCCATACCTAATATTCACGTACATGTCAGAATATAAGAATCGAACAAAAAAAAAAAACCGCTTATAAATATGCGTCGTATGTTTATTCGCATACTATATTAGCTAGGGTTCAAATGCATTTTGTTTTCTGCTGTTTCAAGAAATTTATTCCCGGCATATGGATTGTAATTATCGATTACATTTAATACAAGCTGATAATACAAAAGTAAAATTTCGCTGTCTTTCATTTGTTAGTATTTTATTGTTTTTTATTTGTTTGTCATTTATTTGAATCAAATTCAATAATATAAATCTGGGCCATATGTTATATTTTGTCGTTTGAAAAACTATTTCGTTTTTCCAACGTATTATCCGGTGTGTAAATAACCAAATTCTATAGTCATCCGGTCGTGTCACTCAGTGGTGGATTTAAAGTAAAAGGCCCGGTCGGAATATTGATTTTTAGGATTTTGATTTATTTACTTTTATTTATTTTTTAAACAATTTTTTTAGATTCTAAGCGAAGCGAGAACTCATTAGTTTTACTATGAGTAAATATAATTAGTGAGTGATATAATGTGTGATTTTTATTTTAATGTTTGTCCGTTGTTATATTTATAAACTTATCAAGTCTAAATGTACGACAAAATTATTGTACCTTATTCTTATGTTTCAATATAAAAGTTAAGTTTTGTTTTTAGGTTTATTAAAATTAAAATTATATTTTATTAATGTAGTATTGCTACAGTTACTAAAAATTACATTAAATTGATTTTTTGTTTGTAAATCTTAATTCACAGTAATCGGCATGTAGCCTTTGGGCTCCTTCATACTGGACAAATCTTCCTAAATCTGATTCTGGATTCGGTATATTTATTTATACGTAATCTTATTTGTAAACTTAACGTTAAGTATTTAACTTATAAATGTCAAGTCTTGAAAACAGTACATCTATTCAAAATAATTTATCTAGATAATTTAAATTTTTACCAAAGATAAATATTTATATAGGTAACTTGAAAATATTTGTCTAGGTAAGATACAAGATAGTTAAAAATGTATTTATTGTTTGTGAAAATTATATCCATTTGTATCACACTCAAGCACCAGTGTTTTGCATAATCGAAAACAGTGATGATATGATAAATTCTATCGACCGGAGTAGTGGAATATATCGGTTTTTTTTGGGGGGGGAGGGGGTTAAATGCGAAGAAATGCACTTAGCCACAGCAGAAGAATTGGGCGTGTGAAACTTTGAGTACTGTGAGCACATGAAAACGATTTGGGAGAGAAAAAGAAAGATAGATATATAGATATCGGATGCCAAGAGCCAACTACGATTAAAATAATATTGTGTATTTTACGAAGACGAATACCCGAATTTAGAAAGAACGTAGGAGCGTAAAATGCCGGAGGGTATTTATACTGCCCCGTTCGTCCACGAGACGGTCACGAATAGTAGACGATTTTGATAAATGTATATTTATCAAATTAATATTTTATTTCCAAAAGACGGGACAAAATGAAAGGATATTATACGGATTGCACGTGACGAAATGCAATAAAAATATTTAACCGTAAAAGTTGTCAGGTCGTCCATGAGAGACGAGGGGAAGATTTTGATTTCTTCGCAGAATGAACGCGTTTTTGACCAGCGAAAACTTATTCCAGTAGAAAACTGTACGTAGGACTTTTCTTGTAGCGTTTAAAATGTATAGTGTTAGTTTATTTACAATAATTCTTGAAGTTCTTTTTAAAAACTTTGACGTATGAATGCGTACAGGAATGCCCACAAATAGTTTAATAATTGCCAGCATGTTTCGAACATATAAATAAATATATAAAATTGAATATAACTATTCTATGCATTTTTCAGATCTCTACGGTTATTTTTTACTGAGGCAGAAGAAAATAAAATAAAACCGTTATCACTATAATATTTTATCGTATGGTTTTTCCTCAATTTATTTTAATTATTAAAAAAAACGAAACATTTTTAATTTATCTCCTAAATTCAATTAGACAAAATTTGTTTTCAGAAAAACACTACACTTGAAAATCGAAGCAAGACTTCTAGTATACGTCATGTTGTTTATAGACATAAAAATCACATAACAGCAAAACGAATACGTTTCCCGCTGCACTCATGATCATGGTTTATTACGTTATGCACGAATAACGTTTTAAAGTTTTATCTAAACTCCGTCCCCTGGCATGCCTAAAACTATATGGGTATACGAAATGCGAGTTAATTCATCATCGGATACTTTTCTCTTTTATTTAAAAAGATAAATAAACTAACGATTTCTACAAAATACTCATCTCCTTGGTTCTTATTGTAAATTATCGAAATTTAAAATCAATATATATATATAAGCGCTCAACGATACTTTAAATTTCACGAGACTGCTGATCGTAAAAGTTTTTTTTTTTCATAATGCAAAAAGTTTTCACTTTATTAGTTTAAGAATTAGGTAGACTCTTAAAAAATCGCATCATTTTCCTTGCAAAATTCCATCACGGTCTTCGGATTTGTAGTCTTTCACATTGAATAGTGTTTCAAACTTATTTTCGGTTTCACTCTTAGAATTTCAATTACCTATATTATATAGGTAGTACAGTTATGGCATAATAATAATAATAATATTTTCCTCTTCGAATAAATCCTAATATTTGTTTCGCTTCAAATTCCATCGGTAAATACGAATGTATTAAATTAATTATAAAAATGTATTACAATATTCGATTTTTGTTTTCGTGTCGTTTACTTTGAACAGTACGTTTTTGTTACACATTAAGTGTCTACTGTACAATAAATTACACATTATTATAATAATAATATCACGTCATGGAAATTCAACGAAACGAAATGCATATGCAAAATACATCTCTGAAGTACTACGAGTATTATTACCCGAGAAAAGGGTTTAAAATTCGTTCGAAGTTGACTTTTGTAACTAATTAATACAACGGCTACAATAATAATATACAGTGCATAATGCGCACTTAAAGTTAAAATCTAATACCTTTTTGAGGAGCAGACGGGATTTGGACATTTCACGTCTAACGGCTAGAAGTACTACACACATATTGTATAGTAATAGTATATTTCGGGTTTTTTTTATTCTATCAAACGATTGAAATTGATATGAAAGTTTTTATCTAGTTCAACGATTTTCGCGATTAGTTCCTTTCAAAAATCGTAAAGTCTGCGAGGAAAAAAATAACTATACATTATAAATAATTTTTGTATGTTCCTCGATTAATGGGATTGGATATTTGTCACGAGAAAATGTTTTTGGAGTGTATTAGTGTATTAGGTACTTGCGATGAGATTTTCCACACTAGACTCGGAGTGTAGTAAATTGCATCAGGGCTTATTATTAGGATTGTAAAAAAAAAATCGAGTTAAGCTCCATCAAGAACTGTACTATACTTCAACCATCGACCTGTCCGTTTTTATGCTGTACAAGTAAATAAAAAATATAATATTATTTTGTTTTATTATATTATCAATAGTGATCAGATTTATACTTGATTACTATTTACTTATCTTTCATCTTATCTTGATACAGACAGTAAATAAATTAGATATTTTATACGGTTATGTCTAAGCTGAAGTAATCAAGTCAAATGTACATATTATACGTAAAAGCAAATGTTAAACATAAAATAATTTGTTAAAATAAGTTAAATTAACGTTAATATCATTGTAACTTTTAAACTTATCTAACGAGTTTATATTGAAAAAATTTAACTAAATTTTAAAATCAATTTTTAATTTGTAATTAGTTTTCTTAATTGAGTTTAGAAACTTTATAAAGTTGCCTAATCAGTCTTAACTCTGTGTTTTAACATGAAACAAATAAATGTATCGTTTTTTTTTTTTTTTTTTTTTTAAGACAATAATGTTTACTAATATCTTTTACTTTTACTATATTATTTACTTATATCGTTATGTGGATATATTTTATCTTTATCCGGATGATTTTTTTATTTTTCTTATAAGAAAACTGATTATTATCGATATTTCAGCAGTTATCTTCGTCAGCACAAAATACCAAGATCATGCAAATATCACAGTGAGTATTTTGTCAGGTATCCTAAAATTATAATATATTGTATATAGGTATTTCGTCACTTGTACGAAAAGAGAATTTACTGATTTTTTTTTTAATAGTTTATTTTTCTATCCGATATTCGAATACATTACGTATTCGAATCGTATGTGTACAAATCACGCGAGTGTAATTCTGAGATAATTCGTGACAGTCCCTCCTATATAATAATATAACGTCGCTATCCCTTTTAAAACAAATTTGCATACATTATTATTAGAGCCTAAAGGGCGGATGTTAATGCATTTGCATATATTTTCTTTAATAGTAAAAGTTGCAGAGTTTGAGTAGGATAGATATTTATTTTTTAAACCTAATGGTACACAATTCAAATTTTTATGTTGTATATTTTGGACTATTTAACTCAAACTTAAATTTTTGGAATTTCAAAACATATTTAGAGTAGGTCCATCATTTAATTATCATTATGCGCAAATAGTCGCATTATCTCGTGAAAAGGGCATGTATACTCTGTTAAGAATATTTTGTTTCAATACGATAATTTGTCATTTATTTTAAACTTTAAATTATTTATCATAAATTGCAGGGAGTGTAATAATATTCGAGAATTTTAAATCTATTTATTATTTATTTAATTTAATAGTTTGTACATTCTTGTTACAGTTTTAAAAAATGATTTAATAAAAATTATGATCTATACAGAATAAAACAATCAAAAATATGTTGTTTTTTTTTTTTTTTTTTTAGTGAAATTAATTTTATAAAATACACCAAAACAACCCGTTCCGTTTAACGATTTACAGAATATTCGGGGAATATATTATATACGAATAGAAAAATCTAAAAAAAAAAAACACGGTGTGAAAAATATGCACGAGAAAGAACAAACAAAACCCCATAATCGAATGGAATTTTTTACCACATGAAATACCTATACGAAAGGATCTGTGAAGGGGGTTTTATTCGGGATGTCACGCGAAAACTGTTGTTTGTTTTGAATTAAACGGTCTCCTGATCGATCGAAGGTGAATATTTCAAGTATAGCTGATGTTAAATATATGGACAGGCCATCAGTTGTTATCTCGAACGAAAAAATTCAAGACAGCGTACTGTTTTTCCATGTCAATAACATATCTACATGTTTTTAAGATTCGAAGCGTGTTTCATAATGATTTTATACTCACGACTTAGATAAAGATAGGTATAATTTCCCCGAAACTATGAAATAAAAAAATTCAAAATAATAGATTACGCAAACGTAAAAAAATAAAATACATTTTATATTTATGTATTATCATTAACGCTCTGGCTCAGCATTCCCTCGCAAATTCACATGTCCTTAACCTTTGAAAACCGATGAAACGGCCACAACTTGTTCACATTTAACATATAAATTACAAATTTTAAATTCAAATTAAGAAAATGAAACTAGAGCCAAAAATAATAGTTAAAAAATGATAACACATAAAAACATACTCAATTTGTAATAAAATACATAATATTTTATGGATATTATCATTATAATTAAGATTATAAATTGTACAATTTTTCGATAGTAAAGGTTTCTAAGTTAATATTATGATTCGGATATTGTAATCTTCGTATTCTAATTATCGAGAAAACCATCCAGGGCTCACTTAGGTTAATGAATAGATTTTTAATAACATATAGAATATGATAACGTTATAATATTATTATTGTTTCTTTTTTGTTTTATGAAATTATATATTTGACGAGAATTTACAGATAACAAATGTCTTTATTACTTCTCCTTAACCACTTCTCATTGGACGCTGCCCCAAATTGTAAAACCACAGTAGGGTCCCATCTGTGATTTATAATATTTATCCAAACTTCCGGGTTTTATATATGTTTTGCGTGATTTTTGCCACTGACATGATTTCTAATAAGCTTTTTACTCGGTCATTAAATCAACTTAGAGAATATCCTCTATTTATTTTGTCTTCCTTGAACATTTAATTTTACTATATCATATCTTCTCATAATATACCCACGAAAATTAAGTATTTGACGATGTAATTAATCTATTTACCAAGATGTTTAATTCCTCAAATATCTAATTGGTGTCTACGAATTTTAGATACTTAGTCGAAACCATCAAATGTATTTAGTTCATATAATATTTGTACCTATCTACTTTCTGTCTATTCATGAAAGTTGACAAGGGTATTAATATCAGTATAATTAATATATGATGACGATACTGTATTGATTAAAAGTTCATTTTTAACATTTTTTATACTTTATACCGTATACATAATATATTATTTAAATAATATGACGAGTGGAAAAAAAAATGATGACTCATGCAATAATTTATTCGTGATTTTTGTAACTAGTGTTATTGTCGAGAGGGACACTTTGAACTTTTTGCCTCCCGAGACAAAACTGAAACTTGAAATTACGACGTGTTAAGTATGCACGTGTTTTTTTTTTAAATCTCTATACACATAACGGTTATTATGATTTTATATTATGTTAATCAATCACGGTGATGACTTACGAATAATTATTATTATTTTAAACGCGAAAAATAATATGAATATCAAATAATTGCTTAATATACATTTTATTGAAAACATTTTTATAATATCACTATGGATACGCTACAGTTTAGGTAGACAATTGAAAAGGAAAATATAGGACACACAGAGTAATTTAATTTACATAAAGACCGCAATAATAATTTATTGTAATTAAAAAAAAAAAAATCAACAGAAATATAAAATCATGTATGATCGTTCTTCAGTTATTGTTAGATTTTAAAATTTTTAAAACAATTATTGGTGAAATTTAAATACACTTATCTACACAAATTTAGACTAATAATTAAGATACAATGTGAGTAGTTTAGAGCATTTTTACCTCGACTTTTACAAACCAAAATAAATCTGTTTCATCTGACAATTTTATCCGCAGAGTGAGTACTAAATAAAAATTACTCAACAAATTAACAAATTCGTGTTTCACGATTTTTTTTTTTTTTTTTTTCCTGGTTCGTTAGGTAATAAATCGCGAATTATTCATTATC